>BLBF01000069.1:3621448-3634147 GCA_015471245.1 Laticauda colubrina
AGGAGGAATTCTGGGAGTTGAAGTCCACAAGTCTTAAAGCTATCAAGTTTGAAGACCCCTGATTTACAGGGGTTAACTGTAAAAGTTAGACCTGATCCAGCCTTGATTTTTAGCAACATAGCTTAAGGCAGGGGTCCCCAACTCCAACCCCCCCCAGGCTGTGGCCCACCTCCGGGCCTTGAACCATTTGAAACCGGGCCATGGAAGGGGTGGGTGAGTATATTTTTCCCCTCCCCACTTGCATGAACAGCAGGCGAACGCGGGCATGAGTGGTGGGGTGCCCTTGCGGTATCCTCTCCTCCCCTGGGCAGCAAAACTGAAAAAGGTTGGGGAATTCACTGGAGACTTTCAAGAAGAGATCAGACTGTCATTTGTCAGAAATGGTGTAGGGTCTCCTGCTTTGGCAGGGGAGTTGGACTAGATGACCTAGAAGATCCCTTCCAACTCTGATTATCTGTATCTGTATTTTGGCTTTTAAGGGGGAGTCACTCCCATGGAAACAAATCGTTGAGAAAGAAATCATTAATATTCTCCAGAATGAAGATCCAACCCCCCCCCCATCTCTTTATTTCCAGGATTTTCTTTTGCCAGATCTGTGCTGTGCCATTTTTAAACAGAATAAACAGATTTAACAGAGTTAGAAGGGACCTTGGAGGTCATCTAGTCCAACCTCCCCCACCCAAGCACCATTTCTGAGAGATGGCAGTCCAGTCTCTTCTTAAAAGCCTCCAGGGATAAAGCTCCCATGACTTCTGAAGGCAACTTCTGTTCCTTTGGTTGATTGCTTCACTGTCAGAAAGTTTCTCCTTATTTCCAGGTTGAATCTCTCCTTGTTCAGTCTCCATCCATTATTCCTTGTCTGGCCTATAGGTGCTTTAGAAAATAGCTTGACCCCCTCCTCCTCTCTGTGGCAGCCCCTCAAATATTGGAAGACTGCTATCATGTCTCCCCTGGTCCTTCTCTTCACTAGAGTTGCCAAGCCCAGTTCCTGCAACCGTTCATCCTATGTTTTAGCCTCCAGTCCCCTCATCCTCCTGGTTGCTCTTCTCTGCACTTTTTCTAGAGCCTCAACATCTTTTTTATAGTATGGTGACCAAAACTGGATGCAGTACTCTAGGTGTGACCTTACTAAGGCTTTATAGAGTGGTATTAGTACCTCACTTGATCTTGATTGTATCCCTCTGTTAATGCAATTTAGGATTGCATGAGCTTTTTTGGCTGCCACCAACACACATTTGGCTCCTATTTAGCTGGTTGTCCACTAAGACTCCAAGATCCCTCTCCCAGTTCCTGCTATTGAGCCTGGTTTCACCCAGTCTATATGTGCTCTTCTGGTTTTTCTTGACACAATATTAACAGATTAACTGTTGAAAGGTAGCTTGTAGGTCATCTAATCCAATTCCTGCTTGGGCGGGAGACCCTACACCATTTCTGACAGATGGCAGTCCAGTTTCTTGTTGAAAGTCTCAAATGATGAAGCTCCCATAACCTCTGAAGGCAAATTCTGTTGCATGGGTTGATTGTTCTCATTGTCAGAAAGTTTCTCCTTATTTCCAGGTTGAATCTCTCCTTGTTCAGTTTCCATCCATTATTCCTGAAGGCCAGACAAGGAATTAATGGATGGAAACTGAACAAGGAGAGATTCAACCTGGAAATAAGGAGAAATTTATGGACAGTATGAACAATTAATCAGTATATTGGATTGCCTCCAGAAATTGTGGGAACTCCGTCACTGGAGGCTTTCAAGAAGAGACTGGACTGCCATCTGTCAGAAATGGTGTAGGGTCTCCTGCTTAGGTGGGGGACGTTGGACTAGATGACCTACAAGGTCCCTTCCAACTCTGTTAATCTGTAAACCTGTGCAGATCGCCTCGTCCTCATTGTGGATCGTGCCATAAACGAGAGCATTCCTTTTGGAGAACAGAAAGTGGGTCATTGGTGCTCAGAAAAATCTTTCGTCCTGCCCTCAAAGCACGCCAGATCCGTGCGGTGCACAAGGGGAAAAAAAAACACAGAACGTTTTGCACATCCCCGCTGAAGCTTCCCTATGGCTTGGAACGTCCCAGCCACCGAGTACGATGTGCTGCCAACATTAACTTTAAATTAGACTAGCACACTTTGCTAGAGCTCTGGCTTATGGCGAAGCCGGATGGAAAGTGTCCCATGCTGACTAGAGGTAGGGATGGGTAAAATGCCCAGCTGGGGGGGTGGGGGGGAGAGGAGGAGGGGGAGGCAAGGCCTCAAAGCCTTACTATCTCTTTGTGCCAGGGGGTAACACAATTATTACAGTTCCTGCCTAGAGCTGGGAGGGTCAAACTTCAAATATTCTATTTATGTAACTCAATGCTAATCTTTATTTGGTCAGAGACTAGGGTGTAGAATTACTGTGCAGAAATGACAGAATACAGATAATGACAATAAAATGCAAAAGAAAGGAGAGAGAGAGAACCTACGTGTATGTATGTATATATGTCTGCATGGATATGTGTGTATGCATATGTATATGCTTGCGTCTGTGTACCTACCTACTACTTATGTCTGTCTACCTACCTACCTATCTACATCTGTGTCTTACGTACCTACTTTTATTGTATCTCTATCTCTATCTACATCTGTCTTGTCACTGTGTCTGTCTGTCTTTCCATATCTAATCTATTATCTCTCATATCGATTATCTCTTTCATCTATATCTGTTATATATGTCTTTCTCTCAATCTATCTTTCTCTCATCTATATCTACATCTAATCTATTATCTGTCTTAATGTATTATCTCTCATATCTATCTATTTATTATCTCTTTCATCTCTATGTATGTTATATCTGTCTTAATCTATCTTCATCTCATCTATATCTATATCTAATCTATTATCTCCCTTAATCTTTCTCTCATTCTATTATCTCTTTCATCTCTATGTTATATCTGTCTTTCTCTCAATCTATCTTTCTCTCATCTATATATCTAATCTATTATCTGTCTCTCTTAATCTATTATCTCTCATATTTATCTATTAGCTCTTTCATCTGTATCTGTCTTAATCTATCTCTCATCGATATCTATATCTAATCTATTATCTCTCTCTCCCTCTCTTAATCTATTATCTTTCTCATATCTCTATCTATCTATCTATCTATCTATCTATCTATCTATCTATCTATCTATCTATCTATCTATCTATCTATCTATCTTACCTTTACCTTTACCTTTACCTTTACCTTTACCTTATCTACCTACCCAACCACCTGCTCATCTATCCATCCATTTATCTTCTAAAAGGGGTTAGAACCACTCCTATGGCATAAAGTGCAGACTGCGAGCAGTACTTTTGTAGACAGAAAGGTGGAATTGGATTGATCTTATAACACTGGTAGCATTTTAAAGATAAAACAAATTAGAATGGCCAGGGTATTTAATAAAAAGTGGAAATACTAATTTGTGGCTTTGTTTATGTACTATCAATCTGCTCTGTGATGCATGACATGGAGATTGAGCAATAGACGTCTTGCTTTCTCTAAACCAGGGGTGTCCAATATTGGCAATTTTAAAAGACTTGTGAACTTCAACTCCCAGAATTCCTCAGCCATGCTGGGGAATTCTGGGAGCTGAAGTCCTCAGGTCTTAAAATTGCCAAGGTTGGACACCCCTGCTCTAAGCGGCAGAAATGTTGCACTACCTTCTAACAGAAGAAAACCCTCTCTTTAAATAAAAAAAACTTTAATTAAAGGTTAAGCCTTTAACCTCTTTAATATTTAAAACTTAAGTTTCAGTCCAAATGTGGAACTGTTTTGTCACCTACCTTGAAGCGTCGGTTCCTCTCTTCAGCATCCTTGCATTTTTTGTCTTTGCAGTGAAGAAAAAAAAACCCATCCAGATTCCCATCTGAGGCAATCCTGGGATCGATCCGGAACCCGGAAGAGGCGTGAAGGCCAGATCCGTAGCCCAGCTCCACCTGCCAGCCTGTCCAACATGTCGGGACCTGTGCCAAGCAGGGCCAGAGTTTACACAGATGTAAACACACACAGACCACGGGAGTACTGGGATTACGAGTCGCATGTGGTGGAGTGGGGGTAAGTGTCCTGGTCTAAACGTGGCCTGTTGGACTTTTTGGTTCCAGAGCTCTTGTAACACTTTTACAAGAGATTTTATTCTGTTCTGTAAATTCTATTCTGTTCTATGGAGATTCTCCCCCCTCCAGGTCACGGTTGTCCCAAAGGTGCTTTTCCCTTCCTTCTTCAAGAGGCAACTGGACTTTCTGCTTTTTCTTTTGAAGGTGTTTCACTTCTCAACCAGGATGCTTCTTCAGTTCTTGACTGGATGGTGGGGAAGGGAAGGATTTATACTCTTTGCAGACAGCTGGTCATTTGCATCCTTTTTAGGGAGTCATTGAGGCCACTTGGATGTTTGTGACATCTGGGTCATATGAGTGATACAAATGGATGTGGAGCCTTCTTGGAACTGTTGAAAGGACTGTGTTGTAGTCTGTTGTAGTCTTTCTGTTCTGTTCTTATCCTTATCCTGTTCTATTTTCTGTTCTATTCTATTTTCTGCTCTTATTTTATAATCTCCTCCCTTCCCCCTCTCACACTCTCCTCCTCCTCCTCTCCTCATTCTTCTATCTTCTGTTTTCTCCTCCCATTCCTCTTTTCTCTCTTCTGTTTTCTTCCATTTTTCTCCTTCCCAAGCCATGTGAGCCACCACACTCCACTGCCAGATGGGGACAGAACTCATTGTCTGCTGGTGATTGTCCCAAAGTCACCCAGGCATCTTTCATGCCTAAGATGGGACGAGAACTCACCGTCTCCTGGTGATTGGCCCAAAATCATCCAGCTGGTGTCATTTCCCACAAACGTTGAAAGGATCCATCACAAACTTAAAAGCTTTTATCCCTCCCTCTGTGGCTAAAACCATGCATGTGGTGGAGAAGCTGGGATTTTTCAAAGCCAGTAAATAAGAAAATAAAATTGGTCAGAGAATGATTTAGTGGCTGCTTGCAGAATTAAAAAAGAAGAAGGCTTGATTCACTGCCTCTCCTCCCTGTTAAAAGGGAGCCCTTATTAACACATTATCTGTTAGGTGTATCTTCTCTTCCTAGCAGGAGTTCAAAGTAACCTATATAGCACTCTCACCTCTATTTTGTATCACATCCCCTCCGCAGTGTGGAGGAAATTAGGCAGAGAGATTATTAAAATCTCTGAGTCAGCTTCCATGGCTGAAGGTGGCCTTGTTTCTGCACTCTTAGGTCCTAATCCTGTCTTTCCTGAAAATTATTTAGAAAATTAGGGAACTAGAGGCTAAAACATAAGAGGAACAGTTGTAGGAACTGGATATAATCTCTAGTATAACAAAGAGAAGGACTAGGGTGATATGATAGCCATCTTCCAATATTTGAGGGGCTGCCAATGAGAAGTCAACTTATTCTCCAAGGCACCTGAAGGTGGGACAAGAAGCATAGGATGGAAACTAATTTAGGAGAGAACCAAGCTAAAATTAAGGAGAAATTTCCTGACAGTGAGAACAATTAACCAGTGGAACTCCTTGCCTCCAGAAGTTGTGGGTGCTTCATCACTGGAGGTTTTCAAGGAGAAATTGGACAGCCAGAATGCGGAGGGACTTCTGCTCGAGCAGAGGGTTGGACTAGAAGACCTCCAAGGTCCCTTCCAACTCTGTTATTCTGCATTCTATTAAATTTGCAACCTGCCCAAGTGGCAAGGACTCGTATCTGCATTAATCTGTGAACCATTGCAGATATTCTGCCAGTTTTAGCCAGCAATTGGTTTAGATTGACGAGTGCTCCCTGGCACATGTTAACTCTGCTACAAACAAAAAAAACTGGAGCTTTTGGTCTAAATTTTGACAGTGGGAAGAATACATAGGAAGGTCTGGTGGTTAAGGGACCATGCTAAAAATTGGACCGTTGAGTTCTAATCCCGCTTTAGGCATAAAAGCTGGCTTGGATGACGTTACACCAATTCCCAAAAGACCCTGAATTCTAGTCTTGCCTTCAGAAAAAACAAAGTCAGCTGGGTAATTCTGGACCACTCACCAGGAATTCTAGTTCTGCCTTCATCATGAAAGCTGGCTAGGTAACTTTGGGCCATTCGCCAGAAGATGATGAGTTCTAGTCCTGCTGGATGACTCTGGGGCAATCACTAGGAGACTGTGAGTTCTAGTTCTGCTTACAGCACGAAAGCAGGCTGGGTGACTTTGGGCCAATCACCAGGAGACGGTGAGTTCTAGTCCTGCCTGAGGGGGAAAAACAAGACTGGCCAATTACCAGGAGAACTGAAGTTTCTTGGATGAGAAACAAAACATCTTAAAGAAAAATTAAAAAGTCCAGTTACCTTTGAAAGTTAAGGCAAGATGTCTTAGTCAGAAAAAAATGCTACCAGAATCCTGATTTTTCCCCACTGCAGACTTAACAGTTCTTCTTCACTGAGTGATTTCTTTGAACATGAGAATACTTTTGGTTGGTGAATAATTTAATTCTTTTTCCTTGCATCATGCTCCTCTGTTTTCTTTTGGTCTTTTGTCATTACAGGAATCAAGACGATTATCAGCTAGTTCGAAAGTTAGGCCGGGGCAAATACAGCGAAGTCTTCGAAGCCATCAACATCACAAATAATGAAAAAGTAGTCGTTAAAATTCTGAAGGTGAGGCTGCTGTGCAGAGAGAGATTTTTATATATATATAAAATACCCCTTATAGTTAATTTCAGTCAAATTTTTATGTCTTGTCATTAGAATCACACAAGAGAACGTATGCCAGTTGACTGCTTCGTTAATTGGTCTGTCCCTGTTGTGTTCTGGGGTAAATATCTACAGTAAAAATAAAATTATCAATCGAAGAGAATATTTGTAGCTCAGGATTGAACTGAAGAGTCCTTGGTTCCCTCTGAGCTTGGGGGTTTTCTTGCAGACATTTTGTGACCCAACTAGATAACATCATCAGTGCTAGAAGGGAGGAGGAGGAGGAGGAAAGGAGAAGAGGGAGAGGGACAGGAAGCGGAGGGGGGGAGGAGGAGGAGGAGAGGAGGAAAAGGACAATGACTGTGGGATCCTTGGTGCTCTTTGAGTTTTCTTGGTTTCTTATAGACATTTCATTACCAAACTAGGTATCATCATCAGTGCTAGAAGGGAGGAGGAGGAGGAAAGGAGAAGAGGGATAGAGACAGGAAGTGGGGGAGGAGGAGGAGGAAAAAGAAGAGGAGGAGGAAAAAGAAGAAGGAGGAGGAGGAGAGGAAGAGAAGGACAATGACTGTGGGATCCTTGGTGCTCTCTGAGTTTACTTGGTTTCTTATAGACATTTCATTACCAAACTAGGTATCACCATCAGTGCTAGAAGGGAGGAGGAGAAGGATGAAAAAGAGGAAGGAGGAGGACGACGATGACTGTGGGGTCCTTCGTGCTCTCTGAGCTTGGTGGTTTTCTTGCAGACTTTTTGTGACCCAACTAGATAACATCATCAGTGCTAGAAGGGAGTGAGGTTTGCAGATATTTCATTACCCAATGAGGTAACATTATCAGTGCTGGAAGGAAGTAGGGAGGTGGAGGAAGAGGAGAGCATTGGGGTCCATGGTGCCTTCTGAGCTTCGTGGTGTCCTTGTAGACGTTTAATGACCCAACTAGAAAACTTCATCAGTGCTTGAAGGGAGTGTGGTTGGGGAGGAGGATGGCGACTGTGGGGTTCTTAGTGTTCCCTGCGCTTGATTTCTTGCAGACCTTTTATTTACCAAACTAGGAAACATCATCAATACTGTTGTGTGCAAGAAAACCAGCTGGCTCAGAGAGCACTGAGAACACAGGATGAAAAAGGATTTATCTATTATGCGTGTAAGATGATTCCGGGCAGCTCTTTTACTGTTAATTATGGTGTCAATATTTTAAGAATGGGACTTTTAAAGATAAAAATGTTACGGTGGTGAACAGCAGTGAAACAGAGATATGCATGTCATTTTAGGATGATCTTGAGTGAGATCTTATACCATCCTGGTTAAATGGTTGTCTTGTCCCTTCTTGAAAACCTCCAGTGTTGGAGCATCCACAACTTCTGGAGGCAACTTCTGTTCCACTGGTTCATTGTCCTCACTGTTAGGAAGTTTCTTCTGAGTTCCAGGTTGCTTCTCTCCTTGATTAGTTTCCATCCGTTGTTTCTTACCTGCCTTCTGGTGCTTTGGAGAATAGCTTGACTCCTTCTTCTTTGGGGCAGCCCCTGAGATATTGGGACACCACAATCATGTCACCCCTAGACCTTTTCATTAAACTAGACACACCCAATTCCAGCAACCATTCTTCATATGTTTTAGCCTCCAGTCCCTTAATCATCTTTGTTGCTCTTCTCTGCACTCTTTCCAGAGTCTCAACATTGTTTTGTATCGTGGTGACCAAAAATGGATGCATTATTCCAAGTGTGGTCTTACCAGTGCAGCATTAAGTGTTTTATTTATTTATTTATTGCCGACGCTCAGGGAGATGACATAACAGAGCATCTGGCCTACTTTTCCGTTTAAGAGCTGCTGGGAAGAAGGTTTTATATTTGCTTTTTTGATTAGCTGAAAACTTCATATTCTTGTGACGTGAATCCATATTCTAGAAGGGCTCCAGAAAAAGTGCAGAGAAGAGCAACTGAGATGATTAAGGACCTGGAGACTAAATCATATGATAAACGTTTGCAGGTATTGGGTATGGCCAGTCTAGATAAAAGAAGAACTAGGTGTGACATGATAGCAATCTTCCTATATTTGAGGGGTGCCACAAAGAAGGAATCAACCTATTCTCCAAAGCAGGGATTGCCAACCTTTTGGACCTCAGGGACCACCAAACTCATAATTTTAGATCCCAGGGACCATTAACCAGTTCTGTGGATGTGGCCTAATTTGTGGGTGTGGCTTGGTGGTCTTGTGACTGGCTGGGCATGGCTTGTATGCGAATATTATAAATATTTATATAAATATTGATATTTTTTTTTATAAAAAAGAGCAACTTTTACCCAAAATCAGGCAAAGCAAGCAGATTGAGTTGCTCACAGAATCACAGATTCATTCAGAGATCTATCTGCCATCGGCTAGCTCAGTCTGTCACATAATATTTGCTTGCAAGCAAAGTCATAAAATTAACTCACAACGCACCATGTATTGATTTTTTTTTTGTAAAAAAAGAGCAACTTTTATCCAAAATCAGGCAAATTGAGTTGCTCACAGAATCATTCAGTGATCTATCTGCCATCGGCTAGTTCAGTCTCTCAAATTTGCTTGCAAGCAAACCTTCAGTCCGAAGGGAGGTTCAGCTGTGCTGAGTGGAACATGTAAAGACTAGCTAGAAAGCAAGAAATCCAACCATTTCCTGCTTCCTAGCTAATCTAAATATCCCAGCATAGCAGAATAGATGATGGTCGGAAAAAAGAAAAATAGCAACTTAGCAGACAAGTTTGCCAGGTAAGGAATGAGTGGGAGGGGAGGGTCCTGCGGGCCATGTGGGCTGAGCATCCTTGTGTTTCTGCACAGCCTGGATTAATTGCTTTGTGAGGGTGCTCTGAGGGTGAGATTTCTCTGCGGCCCACCAAAATTTTCTCTCGGCCCACCGGTTGGCAACCGCTGCTCCAAAGCGTCTGAAGGCAGGACAAGAAGCAACTGATGGAAACCTGTCAAGGAGAGAAGCAACCTGGAATTAGGGAGAAACTTCCTGATAGTGAAGACAACTAATCAGTGGAACACCTTCCCTTCAGAAGTTGTGGGTGCTCCCAACACTGGGAGTTTTTAAGATGATTTCGGACAATCACTTGTCTGAAATGCTATATGGTTTCCTTCCTGAGCAGGGGGTTGGATTAGAAGACCTCCAAGGTCCCTTCCAACTCTGTTACTCTGTTCTTTTGTATAACTTAAATATTTGCATATGTAAGATTTTTTTTTTTTTAAAGAGTTACAATGGTCTGTTCTACTGGGAAGGATATCTAGGGTGCAGTTCCCAAATTACATTTGCACAGAAGAAAACAAATCTTTGGGTTGTGGCATTGAGAGAAGGACTCTTTGTTTTCCAAATCTTTGACTTCATTAATTAGGGATTCTGGGATAATTAACTCCTAAGGGCCCAGTTCCAAAGAGCTCAGTGAGGGTTCCAGGATCAGTGGGGTTTTTTTCTTGTTTTTCTCTCAAAATAACTAGACTTCCAGAATCTTGCAAACCTGCTTTTGAATTTCCACTCATTTCACTATTCTATTACCATGGGAAGTAATGTTTTTGAGTGAAGGAGACTCACAGAGTTCCCCAAAGTCAACTTCCTGAATTACTTTACTGATAATTCTTGGTTATTCATTTCAGAATTAATTGAAGCTGAGCATTAGAAATTCTCCTTTGTACATGTTTGATGGATGTTCATGTCAGAAATGCTTTCTGAGCTTGTTTTTTTTTTTTTTTGCAGGATGTTTCATGACTTGCCTAAATAATATCAGGGCTAGAAGTGAGTGGGGTTTGCAGAGGAAGGAAGAGGAAGGACTGTGGGGCCCTTGGTGCTCTCTCAGCATGGTTGTTTTCTTGCAGACGTTTCATGACCCAGCTAGGTAACATTGTCAGTGTTAGAAGATAGGGGGTTTGCGGAGGGAGGAGGAGGAAGAATTTGGGGTCCTTGGTGCTCTCTGAGGTCCACTGTCTTCTTGCATATCTTTCATTACCAAACTGGATAACATCATCAGTGCTAGAAGGCAGTGGGGTTTTCAGGGAGGAGGAGGAGGACTGGGGTCCTTGGTGCTCTCTGTTTGGTTGTTTTCTTGCAGATGTTTCATGACCCAACTAGGTAACATCTTCAGGGCTAGAAGGGAGTGGGGGTTGCTCTCAGTTTATACATAAAGATTGTCCCTGTCAGTGTTGGTAGGAATGTTCTTGGTGGTTCTTTGATTGGGCTGTGATTTGCTGTTTATCTTGTTGGTCCGAGCTGCTAGTTCCTTGGTTGTCTTGCCAAAACGAACAGAGCAAGCCACTTACATGGAAACAGAGAGCAAAACTCCACTCCTGTTGCACTGATGGTATTCCCTAGTTGGGCCATGAAACGTCTACAAGAAAAATACCAATCTCAGACGCTGACAAAAGCATCAAGGAGCCTGCATCCTCCTCTTCCTTCCCTTCCTCCTCCTCTCCACAAACCCCACTCTTTCAGCGCTGATGATGTTCCCTAGTTGGATCATGAAACGTCTGCAAAAAAAACAATTATGCTCAGAGAGCAACAAGGACCCCACATTTCTCCTCCTTCTCCCTCCCTCACATCCTTTTCTCTCCTGCCTTCCTCCTCTTCCTCCCCTTCCTCCTCCTCTCCACAAACCCCACTCTTTCAGCACTGATGATGTTCCCTAGTTGGATCATGAAATGCCTGCAAGAAAACAATTAAGCTCAGAAAGAAACAAGGACCTCACAGTTGTCATTTTGCTCCTCCTCCTCCTCCTCCTCCTCCTCCCCTGCCTCTCCACAAATCCCTCTCCATTGATAATGTTCTCTAGTTGGGTCATGAGACGTCTGAAAGAAAAGAACTCTGCTCTGAGAACACCAAGACCCCAGTTTAAGCCTAAACTAGAAATAGTGTCTTCTATTGATGCTTTATTATCCTTTGTCTAACAACTTGTCTACAAATTATTGTTCATCTCTCCTCAGAATTTACATGCATCTTTTTCAAAAGACACAATATTTGCTTCCACAAACTCTCACGATGCAGTTGCCACTTTTCTGCTGTGAAATTAAATGCAACCTTGGTTATTGCTTTTTGGGCAACCCAAATATATTCAGTAAACAGAATAAGAAATGCTGGTTGCAGCTACAGTGGGGTTTCCCCCTCCCCTCTCCTGGAGCTTTGGCTGTCCCAGTTAATCAATTGCTTTCCTTTGGTCAGCCGGTGAAAAAGAAGAAAATTAAACGAGAAATCAAAATCCTGGAGAATTTGCGAGGTGGCCCCAACATCATCACCCTTGCCGATATAGTAAAGGATCCAGTGGTGAGTTATTTTGATGGGTGGCAAGTTGGTGGGCTGAGGGAATACAGGGTTCAAAGGCATTGGGTTTTTTAATTTTAGTTTAATTTTATGTATAAAAAGATAAAGAGAATAATATTAGTATCCCCTTCTCTCATCTATATCTGTCTGTCTACCTATATCCATCTGTCATTCTATATAAGGACATAATGATTAGAAATAAGAAGAAACTTTCTGACAGAACAATCAACCAATGGAACAGAAGCCCTTGGAAGTTGTGGGAGCTTCATCTCTAGAGACTTTCAAGAAGAGATTGGACTGCCATTTGTCACAAATGGTGTAGGGTCTCTTGTTTGGGTTGGGGGTTGGACTAGATGACCTACAAGGTCCCTTCCAACTCTGTTAACCTGTCATCTGTTATATCATCAGCCTTCATATCTCTCTGTCTCATCTATCTATATCTGTCTGTCCTGTCTCATCACTTGAGACTTTCAAGAAGAGATTGGACTCCCATCTGTCAGAAATGGTGTAGGGTCTTCTCGTTGAGCAGGGGGTTGGACTAGATGACCTACAAGGTCTCTTCCAACTCTGATTATCTGTTATCTATCTCTGTATTTTTATTTTTCTATCTTTATCTATGGTATCTATATCTACCTGTCTTACCTCTTTCTCTGTCTATCTTGTCTATTTATCATCTACCTATTTATCATCTATCTATCTATCTATCTATCTATCTATCTATCTATCTATCTATC
>BLBF01000069.1:3657035-3682605 GCA_015471245.1 Laticauda colubrina
CCTTCCTTCCTTCCTTCCTTCCTTCCTTCCTTCCTTCCTTCCTTCCTTCCTTCCTTCCTTCCTTCCTTCCTTCCTTCCTTCCTTCCCATCTTTTTTCTTTCCTCTTTCCCTTTCTCCTTTCCTGTCGCTTCCATGCTCAAGTGCAAAAGAGGAAACATTTCTCCTTTAGCCCTCTGCCCTCCCAAGCTCCATTTTCGATGGAAGAGGGCTGCAGGAGGCTGTCAGGGCTGAAAACGGGGCCCAGGGGTGGCCTTGTGGTCCAGATCTAAGCACCCTGTGTTCCGGATCCAGCCTGCAGGTCTTGAGTTTGACACCCCTGAAGTAGAACTTCTTGGTCTGATTTAAGCTGCCTTGACAGAAAAAGGTGTGAGATTTCTCAAACCAAACCAGGCAGTTTGGTGGCATCTGGCTATGCAAGACTTCAAGACCAGTGATAACAAATACAAGGCAAGTATGTAATGTGAACAGTTAGAGACCTGATGAAGATTCACCTGTAATCCTGGCTTATGAAACTGACTTGACAAAAAAATGGATGTGTCAACTCATAAAATATTTCTATGGTCTTTTTAGAGTTGCCAACAGAAAGAGGAGGGAGCAGTGAGGCAGCTTGCAAACTGAAAGTACATTCTATAAATGTTTTCAAAGATAGTAATTTGGTGACCAAAGTTTCTGCCATGCAAATGCTAACTGGAGAGCATGATTGATGACTCTTGGCTATGGAGGTGTCCCATTGGGGAATAGGAATTATGATAACACCCAGGCGGGCGGGGGAAAACCAAGGGTGACAATGAATTATGTGTCTCAGAGTTGGCTGCACCCAGGCAATGCCGGAATGTTAACTCTCAATAAATTCTTTTGAAGTTTTGGAAGTTTGGCTCGAGACCCATGATTTGATTGCAGGAATCCTGACAGGATGAGCATCAGTTAAGGAAATAATGCTTCATTAACTTTTTCCCACTGTCTTTTTTTCCCTAAAGGAAACTGAATTTCCCTCTTTTGTAGAAGATTTCAGATTAAGGTGGCAGATGTTGTGCCCATCTAATGGTTGGATGCCCTTTAATCTTTGCAGAGGTGAGTAGCAAGGAAACAAGGAACAACTTTGCTTTCGAACAGTCTCCTGCATGATTACAGGTAGTCCTCGACTTAGAACAGTTTGTTTAGTGACCGTTCGAAATTACGACGGCTCTGAAAAATGACTCTTTCCCACACTTAAGACGGTTGCAGCCTCTCCATGGTCACGTGATCAAAATTCAGACGCACGGCAACTGACTCGTATGACAGCCACATCACGGTCCGATCTAAGCATAGTATATAAAATCATACATTGCAATGTCCTACCTGTCAATGAATACTTCAGCTTCAACCATAACAACACAAGAGCAAACAATAGATACAAACTCAAGGTTAATTGCCAAACTTGATTGCAGGAAATACGACTTCAACAACAGAGTGGTCAATGTCTGGAATCCTCTACCTGACTCTGTGGTTTCTTCCCCAAACCCCAAAAACTTTAACCTTAGACTGTCTACTATTGACCTCACCCCTTTCCTAAGAGGTCTGTAGCGGACATACATAAGCGCACCAGCGTGCCTACCGTCCCTGTCCTATTGTTTCTTTCTTTTTTTCTTATATGTATCCATGTATTCATAACTATGTTTATACTTATACCTGTTATCTTGTAAGCGATTGATAAATCAAAATAAATAAAAATAAATTGCATGAAAAAATTCTTGTTAAGTGAGAAATTTGTTTTAAATGAGTTTTGCCCCATTTTACGGCTTTTCTTAACAAATTTGTTTAGTGAATCACTGCAGTTAAGTGAGTCACGTGGTCGTAAAGTGAATCTGGTTTTCCTGTTGACTTTGCTCGTCGGAAGGTGGCAACGGGATTCCGTGATTCATAAATATGAGTCAGTTGGCAAGCGTCTGAATTTTATTCACGTGACGAGGGGCAGGCTACAACAGTTATATGTGTAAAAAAGATAAGTTTTTTTCTGCGCCATTGCAACTTCAAATGGTCACTAAACAAGCAGTTGTAAGTCGAGGACTGCCTATCTACATGTCATGCCCTTGGTAGAGTCGGACTCTGAGGGAGAGGAGGAACAGCCGACAGGGAGTGGAGGTGTGGCTCCGGAGGTTGTGGAGGAGGCTGGGGAAGGGCAGAGGCTGGCTGGGCAGTCAGAGGAAGAATCAGACCCATCCCCTCTCCATCCTAGGACACGCAGGGAGGAACTGAGAAGGAAACAACTTGGCTTACGAGAGAGGAAGCGGCCATGATTCCCCCTCATTGGTTGCAGCTGGGGAGACTAGTACATAAGAGAGGATTAAAACACAGCATTGCCAGAAGCAAAGTTATCTTCGTTGGCATCCTTCCAACAGACTGTGCCTTTTTATCTCCTTGAAATTGGTAATTACTTATCTTGGTCCGTTGTAGAAATTCTGTTATTGTAGTTTGTTTTAGGTTTTTATTTCACTTGTATCTGCTCATTAAGTTTGGACTGTATTGCTTTCTTTTGAAGACTATTTTTGAATAAGTTTTATCTCCAACTGATAATTATTGAACAGTAGGGCCAAGTTGGAGGCATTAAAAGACATTTATTTACGTTTTGGATTTTATTCTGTTTGTGTTACGCTCCGGGCCATCAACATGCATAAATGTTTTTTTTAATTTTTTTTTCAGTTTTCCACATTTTAAAAACTTTTTTAGTGAACAGCATGATTCCAGGTTTTCACATTTCCATACAAACATGACCATAATTAGATACTCATCTTTCACATTTAATTTCATATCTTACCAATACTTTACATACTTTCTATTATTATATTTTTTCCCAAATACTTTCCTCCAGCTTAAACCTTAAATAACTCTCATACCTTTATGTTCGTTATCCCTTTATACTTTTATCTGTCAGGTTTGCAATTTCATTGCATACTCTTATTTCATCATTTCACAAATTCTAATTCAAACATTTCAAAAAGATTTCCCCCCACAATTACTAATTTGAGTGTGCCACCCATACAGCTTATATATTCTTTAATTAATTCCCTTTTAAATCCCAATACTCATTTAACTTTTAATTATTGCCTAAAAATTAATAATAATCTAACAACTATATAACATATATACCTTTTAGGTCAATATGCATAAATGTTAAATTATATATTTATGATATATTTCAGGATATGGGTTCTTGTCTCTTAAGCTCCAGTTTCTAGGTTAAAATTGTCACAGGAACTGCTTTCTTTTCTCTGAACTGGTGCCTCCAAGTGCAGCCATGTCAAATTCGGTCCCTGCCTGCTCCGTGGTGGGAACTGGCCCTGAGGCTGCCACATCAAAGCTGTAGTTCATGGGCCCCTGGTTCACGTAGTTGGACCTGGGGATAAAAATAGGCTGCAGACATGTATGATGTCTGGACGGGGATGGTTGGCAGGGTATAGGTATAGGACGGGATAGTATAGGACAGGGGTCAGCAACCCATGGCTCTGGAGCCGCATGTGGCTCTTTCATCCCTCTGCCGCGGCTAGCTGTCGCTGGTTGGCTCCACAATTAGGGCTTTCGGTTAGGACAGGTAGAGGAAAAAGGATGCCATGCTAGGAGGAGACTCTGGTGGGGGAACCAGACTTCCAGTTGACAAGAAAAAGGATGCTGCGCTAGGAAGAGACTCTATAGTGGGGAAAACCAGACTTCTGGTAGGCAGAGGAAAAAGGACTCTGCGCTAGGAGGAGACACTATGGTGGGGGGAACTGGACTTCCGGTCGGCTCTGGAATTGATAAGGTTTTTGGTTAGGGTAGGCAGAGGAAAAAGGACACCATGCTAGGAGACTATGGGGGGGGGGGGGGAACCGGACTTCCGGTCAGCAGAGGTAAAAGGATGCCATGCTAGGAGGAGACTCTGTGGTGGTGGTGGGGGAAACCGGACTTCCGGTCAGCTCCAGAACTGAAAGGGAGGCTTCCGGTTAGGACCTTTGTCGCTCTTGTTTTAAGCAGGAGGTTGGACTAGAGCAGGGGGTTGGACTAGAAGACCTCCAAGGTCCCTTCCAACTCTGTTACTCTGTTAATCTGCCTCCCACTCCCAAGCCCCAAACCGGTCCAGAAGGATACCATGCTCAAAAAGCCACTGAGAAGTTCACGAGAGCCAGAACTCTCAAGGTCGTTTCTGTAATGCCCATCTTTTTTTTTTTTTAAAGTGTTAAACTAGACCAAGATTAATAATGCAGGTAGTCCTCGACTTAACGACCACAACTGAGCCCAAAAATTACATCGCGAAGCGATGTTAAGTGAGTTTTGCCCCATTTTCAGCCGCATTCTTGCCACAGTTGTTAAAACGAATCACTGCAGTTCACTGTTATGTCAGTCACACGGTTGTTAAGTGAATCAGGCTTTCCCATCGACTTTGCTTGTCAGAAGGAGGTGGGGTCACATGGTCCCAGGACCCCGGCAATCATCATAAACACGAGTCAGTGGCCAATTGTCTGAATCCCCACACAAGCATGAGAATTGCTGCATCGGTCGTAAGTGGGAAAAACGGTCGTAAGTCACTTTTCCAGTGATGATGTAACTTTGAATGGTCACTAAATGAACTGTTGTAAGTCGAGGACTACCTATAATTCAACTTTTTTTTTAAAAAAGTATTTAAATATTTTGAAGATGGGTTCATTTAATTTTAGAATCCAAGAGGATGGGAAGTTGATTTCTCTCTCTCCAAATAATTTTTATTCCTTCTATTCATTTGCAAACAATACAGATCATTCCAGAAAAAAGCATTGTACATTTATTAAAAAAAATAAAATTGTTCTCAATTTCCTGGCAGATCTTCTCTCATCCAGGATGTCGTCTGGAGTAGTAGTTAAATCGGAATTTCAGCCTTGGGAAGACGGGGCAAAAGTTCTCGCAACGCAGCTTCCACGCACCTTCATTTTGAAAAGACCCACGAAGAAAAGAAACAGTCCCATTTTGTTCAGGAAAAGGCCCAAATACAGACCCATCATAGATTGTTGCAGTGAGCCTGCTGGGGAAAGACGGTGGATCATTTTGATTTATTTGTAATAAAAGCTGGAAGTCTTTCATTTAATAGCTTCCTCTCCTGAGTGGGAAAAAAAAGTATTTCGAAACACATTTGCTTGTTCTAGTCTTTCCCCATTTCCGAAAAGCTTGCAATGTTTCACTTCATTTTCCCTGTTGTTCCCCAATGCCTTTATTTTAGATGAATTAACAGATCCACACCAGAGGTGGTGAATTAAGCAGGTTCTGACCGGTTCTGGAGAACCGGTAGTGGAAATGTTGAGTAGTTGGGAGAACCAGCCAACCCCACCTCCAACTGACCCCGTCCCCATCTATTCTCTGCCTCCTGAGTCCCAGCTGATTGGCTGGGTCTTCTTTGGTTGCGCTGCACAGGAGAACAGAGCTGCAAAGCAGGTTAGTGGGGTGGGGAGGGAATGGAGATTTTGCAATAGCCTTGCCCCTGGTGGGAATGGGAAATTTTGTGGTATCCTTTCTCTGCCACTGCCACCAAGCCACACCATGCCCACCAAGCCCTGCCCACAGAACTGGTAGTAAAAATTTTTTGAATCCCACCACTGATCCACACACTTTATTTCATTATACAAGATATGTTAATACTGGCTTCACATTGGGAGTAATGGGAAAACAACCCAAAATTGTTTGCACAGACGTGGCAAACATCTGGTTTCCCACCAGTTCTGCATTTCTTTTGCCCACCAGTTCTGCATTTCTATAATGTTAATCTCTCACAGCTTGTTGGCCAGAATTCTTCCAAATAGTATCCAATATTCTTTATTTACTGGATTGTTATCCCGCCTGTGTTATTTTCAAAGCAAATCAAGGCAGTGAACATACCCCTTCCTCCTATTTTCCCCACAACAACCACCCTGTGAGGTAGGTTGTACTGAGATACAATGACTAGCCCAAAGTCATCCAGTCAGCTTTTTTTTGCCTAAGGCTGGACTAGAACTTTCAGTCTCCTGGTGATTAGCCCAAAGTCACCCAACTAGCTTACATGCCTAAGATGGACTATAATTCTCCATCTCCTGGTGATGGGCCCAAAGCTTTCCTGTCTAAGGCAGGACTAGATCTCAAGTTTCTTGATGATTGGCTCAAAGTCACCCAAGCTTTCATGCCTAACTTCGCTCATTGGAAGGTCACAAAAGATGATCACCTGATTTGCCAAGCATCTGAATTTTGATCACATGATTATGCTGCAAAGTTCATAACTAAAAAATGATTATAAGTTACTTTTTTCAGTGCTGTTGTAACTTAAAACAGTCACTAAATGAATTGTTTTATATCAAGGATGACCTGCATTAACTGTGCACAAGTCAACAATGTTCTGACCCAGCTCCCCAAACACGACAAACCCTCTGAAGTGAGCTCAAAGATTCCTTTAATTAGGAATGCCAGCAGGCGGGGCAAAAAAAATTCTCTCCCAGCGCAGGCTAATAAGTTCGTCTGGAAGATGAATAGTTGTCTGCTACACCTGTTTATCTCCACCCCCTGCCTTTTATCCTCAGAGCTAGGGTGGGGCTTCATTAGCAGCCATGGCTCTTCTTCCCAAGGGCCAGCCCATAGATTTCCACTGCTCTCCTCTCATGCATTCGTGTGTCAGGCACTGGACCCAGTTGTTCCTCCTCTGATGTTCCTCATCAGCCACCTCCAGACCTGGGGGTTGTTGACTCCCCATTTGAGGACTGACAGATGGCCTCTGCCTCCATCTCGAACTGCTCCATTCCCACTTGCCCCTCGGAGCTCTCAGGTTGATGCTGACCCTCTCTCCCACACCACCTCCTTATCTGATTCACCTACTGGAGGGACTGCCAGCCGACAGGCCACAACACGTAATTTAGACTCAACCTGGACTGAGATGGGGAAGGAGAAAATGGAAGAAAAATTCAAGAACCCTGCCTCCCCACTTACTTTCTCCTGGTTCTGTTGTAATAAACAGTCTTCTTGTAGCCTTAAATACCGTAGAGTTATGTTTAACCAGACAAGTGAAGAGCGAGGAGTTCCAATTTTCGGTGGCCGTGATTTTCAGGGAACTCTGGCGAGAGTACGTCCCGTTTGAATTCAAAGTTGCCCCAGCAGACTTTCCTTTCCCACTGGGATTCTTGCAAAACAAATCCACTTTGGCCATGTTTGGATAAAAATATTCTGCGTTGCAAGTAACAGTCACTGAGGTGTTCAGCTGGACGGGAGAAAGTGGGTTGGTCTCAAGATGTACCGTGGGAGGAACTGAGCAAAGAAAACCAAAGAGATTGGTCAAAAGAAGCTGGGATTCATGGTTCCTGCACGCAGATGCGGCTGGAAGACTTAATGGGGTTGGGTCTCTGATTGTGGCATAGGTGGAAACAACCCTTGTACGAAAAATCCAGAACCTGGTTTGCAGAAAGCCCAAGATCCAATCTTAACCACCATGAACAAAGAAAAAAAGAACTTGTTCCAACCCAGATCTTCAAACGCGACAAACACTCTGAAGTGAACTCAAAGATTCCTTTATTAGGTATGCCAGCAGCTCCGCCTAAAAGGTTTCTCTCCCACCACAGACTTACAAGTCTGTCCATCTGGGAGATGAATAGTTATCTGCCACACCTGTTCATCTCTGCCCCCTGCCTTTTATCCCCAGAGCTAAGGTAGAGCTTCATTAGCAGCTGTGGCTCTTCCTTCCCAAGGACCGGCCCATAGATTTCCACTGCTCTCTTCTCTGCCTTCTGTGCATCCATATGTCAGGCACTGGACCCAGTTGTTCCTCCTCTCCCTCATCAGCCACCTCCAGACCTGGGGGTTGTTGACTCCCCATCTAAGGACTAAGATGGCCTCTGCCTCCATCTCTAACAGCTCCGTTCCCTCTCGGAGCTCTCAGGTTGATGCTGACCCTGACTCCCATGCCACCTCCTTGTCTGATTCACCTGCTGGTGGGACCGCCAGCCGACAGGCCACAACATGTAATTTGGACTCAACCTGGACTGAGATGGAAAAGGAGAAAATGGAAGAAAAACTCATCAACCCCCCCTCCCCACTTACCTTCTCCCAGTTCTGTCTTCTTGTAGCCTTAAATACCGTCGAGTTATGTTTAACTAGACAAGTGAAGAGCGAGGAGTTCCAATTATCTCTTGACAGCTCCTTTCCCTCTTCCCCCTTGGACCTCTGAGGTTGTCTTGATGCTGACCCTGACACCTACACTGCCTCCTCATCTGATTTGGCTGTTGGAAGGGCTTGCGGCCAACAGGCCACAACATGACCTGAACCAATTCTTGGCAAATCTCTGTCCTCATTAATGTTTTCTTTGGGTGTGTCTGGACTTTGCTACCATCATAAATATGAGTCAGTTGCCAAGCATCTGAATGTTGATCGTGTGACCATGGGGATATTGCAACACTCTTAATGTATGAAAAACTATTGTAAGAGGCAAATTGACTTCCTAGTTTTTCTTTGAAGATGTTTCACTTCTCATCCAAGAAGCTGCTTCCCCTCTGACTGGAAGGTGGGGAATGGAAGGATTGATATTCCTTACAGACAGCTGGTCATTTGCATCCTTTTAGGGAGGAGTTGAGGCCACTTGGAGGTTTATCTGTGTCCTCTGGGTCACCTGAGTGGTGCAAATGGGTATGGAGCCTTCCTGGAACTGCTGAAAGGACTGTGTTGTAGACTGGAGATAGATTCTGTCGTATCCCTCCCCCTCTGTTAAGAGAGGGCTCTTTTATTTGGAGATAGATGGCTTCTTGGACCCCTCTTTCAAACCAGTGGTCTTCTAGGTCCAAAATGTGGACTTTGCTGTCTTCAAAAGAGTGGTCTTTGTCTTCTAAATGCAGATAGGCTGTTGAATCTTGTCCTGATTGTCAGAGTATATTCATGAACTGGAATAGAGCTTGGTAACAAGGTCAGCCAATGAATAGGCATAGCAATTAAGTCAGCCAATGAGGACTGTTTTTGGAAACTGAAACTAGAAGTAGCCTTGGCTGGAAACTGAAACTAAAAGTAGCTTAGGCATGGTTCTATGTTAAGCTCTGCAACTCTGCAGCTATGTTAAGCTCTGCAGCTGTAAAACTATGTTGAGCTCTGAGTCTGTCTATATAAGCCGCACAGACATTTCCACCCCCTTATGGGGATGGAAAAAGTGCATATGGTAGTTCCCTGCTTAATCCCTCCGTCCATCCTGGCAGTTTCCCCCACAGATTCACTCCACAATGTCTCAGTTGACAAGAGCAGATCTCCCTCCCTCTCCGAATGTCACCTACCTATCACGTAGACTGCAACCTGTTTCTTTAGATTAGATTCTCCCCTTTGGAGGACTTTATTGATCGTAAAGCAGTGGTAGGTCCCATTATCATCAGGTCCCATGTTGCTGAGGCTGATGCTGAAGTCCGTTCTCGATCCTGGAACGAGCCTCACCCCACGAGAAAATTGGTAACGCTCCCTGTAAGTTAACTTCAGGTCATTGCTCAATTCTTTGTACCATTTTGCAGTAGTTGGCAGATCCATCTGAGTCAGGGTACAGTTGAGAGTGAGGGTTTTGCCTGCTGTGATTTGTACAGACTCAGGTTCGGTGCGTAGTCTGGGACCATCAACCGCTGAAATGGAAAATAGCTTCTGTTTATTATTATTACCTTTATTGTCAAAGTATAACATGTGTACAGTGAGATTGGCTGAGCGTCCCTTCATGCACCACCCCCAACACAACTCACAGTGAATTAATCCAGTCCCAATCTTATTATGCTATGTGACTTTGTTGCACAATGCACCGGCCCCACAAGTCTATCCTACTCCGTTGACATAACATTATTTTCTGTTCAGAAGTCTTGACAGCCCATGGGTAGAAATTGCTCTTCAGCCTGTTGGTGTGGCTGGCTATGCTTCCTGGGTGTCAGATTTGCCATGTGTGCTGGCTGAGGGAAGGTTAGCACTGGAAGCTTCTGCCTTACGCTGTTATTTCAAGGTATAAACACACTCACCTAAATGTTTCTATCTCCTATCCACACCCCTAATTATTCCCTTAATCACCCCTTATTCCCATCATCCGGTTTATCTAATAAATCCACTATTTCCGTCCCTATCCCCTATCCATTGCTCATGATTCCTATCTCATGAGTAAACTAAATAGTTAAACCCCCCCCCCCCCCAATCGGCCATTCCTCCATCACAGTTACTGGCTGAATGTATAAAGGGAGACAAATAAAACTCTACAAAGTCTTTTTATTGAATCATCAGGCATTTTCAAATATAACTCACAGTTACATCAAGATTCATCTCAATGTCCAATTCTCTGCATAGCTGACTTATCTCTCTCAGTTCAGCTTCAGCAGAATCATTGAATTAATGTCCAACAATCCATCAAACACAGACAGGGGTTTCCCTTCAAGTTACAGATGATTGAGGATCCCCTCACACGTCATGATTCTCTGATGCTGCAGCTGTGATAATTACCCAGAAATATCTATCATCGGCTCCTGCAAATGTGCTGATAGGCTCAGATCATCTATCATCCCTAACAGAGCTCAACACTATATCTCCTACCTGATGGTAGGAGAGTGATGGTAGGAGAGTGAAGATGGTAGGAGAGTGACCAGGGTGTGAATCCCTGAGAATTTTCTTCACTCTTCTAAGTCAGCGATCTCTGGTCATCTAGTGATATCTATCAGGGAACAGCTCACAATGTTTTGTCCTATGCTCATTACCCTCTGTAATGTCTTTCTACCCGCAGCTGTCAAACCAGCATACCACACCATAATGCAATATGTGAGGATGCTTTCAATTGTGGACTGTTTATCTGTTTGTTCTGGAGATCCAAAAGGGCCATAGTTTGAGCGACGGGATATGTGGCAGGATTATTTAGATCCCACTTCTGGGCCTGATGCCATCTTCAACACTAGATTTTCCCTTCTGCACACCCAACCCAAGTAACAGAGGGATTCAGTCAAGAGCAAATGAGATAGATAGCACCACCACGAGATGAACCTGCAGCTGGCTGACAATCTGTACTCAACGAATAGTCCTTAATGGGTCTAAGTCTACATGGAGGGAAGTAAGCAGTGGGGTGCCACAAGGATCTGTCTTAGGCTCAGGACTCTTCAATATCTTCATTAATGACTTAGATGAGGGAATAAAAGGGGAACTACCAAATTTGCAGGTGATACTAAGCTGTCAGGAATAGCTAACACCCAAGAAGACAGGCTCAAGATTCAGATGAATCTTGACAGACCAGAACATTGGGCCCGATCTAACAAAATGAAATTCAACGTAGAGAAAAGTAAAGTCCTACACTTAGGCAAGAAAAACCCAAGGGACACATATAGACTGGGTGAAACCAGGCTTAATAGCAGGAACTATGAGAGGAATCTCGGAGTTTTAGTGGACAACCAGCTAAATAGGAGCCAGTAGTGTGCATCAGCAGCCAAAAAAGCCAATGCAATCCTAAATTGCATTAACAGAGGGATAAAATCAAGATTAAGGGAGGTACTATACCACTCTATAAAGCCTTAGTAAGGACACATCTAGAGTCCTGCATCCAGTTTTGGTCACCACGCTATTAAAACGAGGTTGAGACTCTAGAAAGAGTGCAGAGAAGAGCAACCAGGATGATGAGGGGACTGGAGACTAAAATATATGAAGGACGGTTACAGAAACTGGCCTGGCTAGTCTAGGAAAGAGAAGGACCAGGGGAGACAGGAGAGCATCTTCCAATATTTGAGGGGCTGCCCCAGAGAGGAGAAGAGGGTCAAGCTATTCTCCAAAGCACCCGAAGGCCAGACAAGGAATAATGGATGGAAACTGATCAAGGAGAAATTCATCCTGGAAATAAGGAGAAATTTTCTGACTGAAAACAATCAACTCATGGAACAGAAGTTGCCTTCGGAAGTTGTGGGAGCTTCATCACTGGAGGCTTTCAAGAAGAGACTGGACAGCCATCTGTCAGAAATGGTACAGGGTCTCCTGCTTGGGTGGGCGTTGGACTAGATCAGGGGTCGCCAACCTTTTGGACCTCAGGGACCACCAAACTCATAATTTTAAATCCTGTGGACCACTAATATGCATTTTGGCTGCAGGAAAAAAGTCTGCAGGAAAATTCCCCACCCCGTTTTCCTGCCGATCGATCATTCTTTATTTGGGATCATAGGATACCATCTCTTGCTCCATTTTTTTGGGGGGGGGGGCGGGGGGAGGAGAGAGAGAGACCTTTGGCTTCATGCAAGGAAAGTAGCAGAAGCAGCAGAAGTCTTTCTTTCTCTTCCCCAAACTCCACCAGAAATAAGTCTTTGTGGGACTTGTGCCAGCGCAGCCTCTTGGAGCAGGAGGCCTTGCAGGGTCCCAAAGATTCATTTCTGGCGGAGTTTGGGGGAGAGAAAGAAAGACTTTGGCTGTTTTCCTTGCATGCAGCCAAAAGCAGAAGAAGAAAGAAGTGGAAAGAAGCAGCCCAGTGGCCAGGCCAGGGGCATGGGGCATGTGAGGCAAGTTTCCCCCCTCCACTCTTTCCCCCCTCCGCTCACTACCTTGTGTTGTTCCCAATGCAAGCGACACAAGCTTTGTGTTCCCACACAGCCTGGATTCATTGCTTTGGGGGGGACATTTCTCAGCGGACCACCAAGATTTTCTCATGGCCCACTGGTTGGTGACCACTGGAATAGATGATCTACTATGTCCCTTCCAACTCTGTTCATCTGTATTTGATGGTGTTCGAACAAGAGAGAAAATGCTATGCAAAAATCAAAATACCCAAGGAGGACACAAGATTGAAGATGCCACTCTCCGGAATTGGAGAGGAGGTGAAGGCAACCTCAAAGGGACATGGTGAAGAAGAAAATCATGCAAGGACATATCTTTGGGGCAGATATAAGTGTGGGCAGCCTTTAATCAACATCTTTAAACAACAATTTACTAATCTCCCTGTCTTCCAGCTGGAAATCTGAGCAACAATACTCACTTATTTCCTGAAACGAACACATCCTCAGGTCTTGGAGAAGCAAGAGGGACCACAGCTGAAATGGACCCAGGATTGTCAAGGAGGACCTCAAGGAAGCCATGCTGGTAGCAGCAGGAGAAACATCTGGAGCTATTTCATCTCTGGATCCTCCCAAAACACTTTCTTTTCGAGACAAAAGGGGAACTTGCATTTCCTGCTAATAAATTTGAACCAATTGCCTCATTTGGGATGGTTGCCCTATAAGAGAGTGACTAAGAAGAGATTCTGGAGTTGTAAATTTAGAATTCTCAAGATGGCGTTAATTAAACTGAGATGGAGACTTCAGCAGTGATTCTGTTTTGTTTCACCCAGTTGGGTCATGAAATGTCTGCAAGAAAACCACCAAGCTCAGATAACTCCCCAAGGACCCCATAATTCTCCTCCCTCTCCTCTTCCTCCTCCTCTTCTTCCTCTCCTCCTCCCCCCCTTCCCCTCCTCCTCCCCCCCCAAATCCCATTCCCTTCTAACACTGATACTGTTACTTAGTTGGGCAATTGAAACATCTGCAAGAAAGCAACCTAGATCACAGAGCTCTCTAAGGAACCCACAATCCTC
Organism: Laticauda colubrina; assembly: GCA_015471245.1. Taxonomy (NCBI): domain Eukaryota; kingdom Metazoa; phylum Chordata; class Lepidosauria; order Squamata; family Elapidae; genus Laticauda; species Laticauda colubrina. Next base: position 3,670,558 of record BLBF01000069.1, read on the forward strand.
TTCCTCCTTCCCCTCCTCTTCTTCTCTTCCTCCTCTTCCTTCTCCTAAAGCCTTCCATCCCTGATGATGTTACCTCGTTGGGTCATGAAACGTCACCAAATAAACCACTAGGCTCAGAGAGCACTAAGTCCTCCTTCTCCCCCCACCCCCCACAAATCCCATTCCCTTCTGACACTGATAGTGTTACCTAGTTTGGGCATTGAAACATCTGCAAGAAAGCAACCAAACTCGGAGAGCTCTAAGGACTTCACAATAATCCTCCTTCTCCTCCAGAGCAAATAGCTCCAACGGGTCCTAAGGACCCGATAGGCAACCAAACACATTTTGCCCAGATAGAGAAATGATGAAGACTCAAAACTTCATGTGCTTGCAGAGAGGACAGTTTGAAATTGAGCAATTAGAGCCATTTCAAAGGGTCCCTTTTGCAAGCACATGAAGCTTCATCTTCCTCTGGGTGAAAAGTGCACAGCAGAGCCATGCAGAGAAGATCCCAATGCGCTGCCCACTCCGTCCCACTGTCTCACGGCTTGCCTGTGGCCACGTCAAACAAACACCCACCCAGGGATCAGTGTTGACCTGGAAGCTGACCTGGCCAAAGCCATTTTTGACTGCTTCAGTATTGCCAAACTAGAGACAAGGGATGGGGAGGGAGGATTTGAAATAGAGGGGATTCTGTAGCGAAAACAAAGTATTTTCTGTTGGGAACCAAGGATGTTCTCACACCTGGTCAGAGGAGGGAGGAGTGATGCTACCAGGTTGACAGACTGCGCCATGATTGGGCCATAGCATCAGGGTTCCGACCAATGCCCTCATTAAATCATGAGCCTCAAACCAAGCTTCAAAAGAAATCCAGTTATTTATTAGGATGTCAGCACAGACCAAGTGAACCCAACTCTGACTTCACTTCATTTGCACTTTGGCTCTGACCCTGTTTCCCCCTCCCCCCGAGATGTGTCTTCAGTCACATTCCCCAACGAAGCAATTTCACGGGTTGTAGAAGTCACTCTCTCTGGCCACTGTGGGTTTCCGTGGAGATGACCTTGACAGTGCCAGCTGGAATGTGCTTTGTTTTGGTCTGTTGCAGCTGTGGAAAAGCAGACCGTGGGATGGAGAGGGTGGGGTCAGTAGTAGCTGCATTCCTGCTTCCATCGGCCCCCGTGTTCACCACCTCCTGCACTTAAAAAAAAACATAAGACTTCTCCAAAAATAAGCCCAAGTGCTTATTTTCAAGCCCCATAGAAAATAAGACCAGGTCTTATTTTCGGGGAAACAATATCAACTAGTTGTGATTCACTTCACAACTGTGGTAAGAAAGGTCTAAAGTGAGGACAAAGCTCACTTAACAAATGTCTCACTTAAAAACAGTAATGTTGGGCACAATTGTGGTTGTAAGTTGAGGACGACTTGTAGTTTGCAGTTGCTTGCAAAAAGATACTTTGGATTCTATCCTTGGTTTGTTCACATGCAGTTTGGAATTGCAAATTCTCTAGACTTTCAGTTTGCTTAATGTCAGCAGAGGTCATTTAATGAACAGAAGCAAACAGCAAGGCCAATCGTTCACTTAATGACCTGAGTGATTTTCTTAATGAACATGGTAAAAAAGGTGTTGTAAAAATGATTCCGATTCATTTGACAAAGCTTTGACTTATGAGCCTAACAGGCAAGTTCCATGAGGGTCGTATCTCAAGGATTACCTTTATAGACCCAGGTTGTTGTGGCCTGCTGGCGGCTGACAGAGCTGGCAGCAGAGTCAGACAGTAGTGAGGAGGTTGGGGAGGAACCTGGGCCAGTCTTGGAGGCTGAGGAGGGTTCACACGGGGGCTCTGCATCAGAGGCAGGGATGGGGCCAGGGCCGGCTGGCAGTCAGCAGCTGCCTTCAGAGTCAGACAGCAGTGAGGCAGGGGAGCTTATGGAACATAGTGCCCAGCATGCACAGGGCTACCAGAAAACAAGAACAATTGAGAAAGCAGGGTCAACTCAGGAGTAAGGTCCCGCCCATGGGACAAAAAAAGAGGAGTGAACGGGATGTGAGCTTTTGCAGGAAGCAATTAGTTCATCTGGTCAATTCAAGCTTTGAAAAGTTCTATTTGACTCTGTGTCAAGTTTGGCCTTGCCCTGCGTTTGGCAATTAAGTTCTCTGGCTGCATCCCAAGTGTGATAAGGTGGGTGTTTATAAACATTCCCCTGAAAGACTGTTTGTTAAACCTTGCAGGCTGTGAACGTAATTCACAGCCATGGAAATAAAAAGAGGTTTTGCCAGGACTAAGATTGTGTTTTATGCTTTCTGGGGAAGCCTAGGTCAGAACAGAAGTATTGAACATGGATATTTAACATGTTGTTTCTTCTTCATATTCCAAAAGCATATCTACACCCTCAATTTATGCAAACTTTTATATTGGCTCCTTTATAACTTCTTTAAGCAAATGCTTTTAATTTTTATTTCCTTACTTATCTTTTTTTTTTTTTTGAAGAAAAATTCAATCCAATTCGAAGCCAGGAGAAAAACCCTGGAAATAAAATGGAGGCTGGCTGGAAGGAAAGGAGGTCTCTGTTTGTTTGGTTTCCCAGAAACTACAGTGACAGCAGCATGTTTCTGGGGTAGCTGACAAAATGAGTGAGTGGATGGATTTATATAGGGTTCTAGACAGCAGTGGGATTCACATTTTTTACTACTGGTTCTGTGGGCGTGGCTTGATGGGCGTGACAGGGGAAGGTTATTGTAAAATCTCCAGTCAGAGGTGGTATTTGCCGGTTCTGTGAACTACTCAAAATTTCCACTACTGGTTCTCCAGAACTGGTCAGAACCTGCTGAATCCACCACCTCTGGTTCTCAGGTTTGGTGATTGAGATGCTCCAGAAGGGTTGTGCAATGCAGTGAGCCTTGTGTCTTTTGCTTTTTTAATGGTGGTGGGTTAATCCTATTATGTCCTGAAGGTCCTATCCTTGGAGCTGGGAGGGGGGGATGTAAATTCTTCATCCCATCAGCTCCAACCTTGGGTGGTAGCTTGTGGCTGAAGGCATTTTGTTTATGAATAGGATGACCTGGACTTCTTAATAAGTACAAAATATTAATCGCTAAAGACTTCAAGCTTATGCTTGAGACTATGGCAGGAAGATTGCGGTGGTTTTTTTCCTTTGTTAAGATTTTTCTCCATTTCTCCTTTGGGGAAATATAATATTCTGCCTCTTTTTAATATGCCCCAAAATATTTCATTCTCTAGGAAGTGAGAGGGGCATCCCACAATTTAAATGAACGTCAAAATTGCTTCAGCTTACTTGTTTTATTTTTTAGAAAAAGCAAACCCAAAGAATAAGAAATTTACATTTAAATATCGGTTCCTCTGCGTCACAGACCCAGCAAAACAGTGTGAGCTTGATTTTTATATCTCCATTTCGGTTTTATAGGCTTATAACATGATGGAGTTGCAAAGATGAAGCATTATACAAGCATTTTTAGCAATGATATGATTGATTCCCTAAGCCAGTGATGGCGAACTTTATCGTGGTGTGCTGTAATTGTGTGCACATGTGCATGCCAGCACCCACAATGCAATGCACCCCGGCCCGCTGCGCATGCATGTGCAACCCCCCTGCCCCCTTACCTGCACTGTGCATGCACGTACCTCCCAGCTGATTATTTTGGCCCATTTGAGGCCTTTTTTGCCCTCCCGGGGGCTCGAGGGGAGACTGTAGCTTTCGGAGGCTGAAAAATGGGCCCGTTTTGGCACTTTCAATTTCAGCACTTCTGGTATTTCCAGAAGGCCCATTTTTCAGCCTCCAAAGGCTGCAGAGGCTTCCCTCGAGCCCCCGGGAGGGCAAAAACATCCTCAAACAGGCCGAAAATCAGCTGGGAGGCACTTATATGCAGTGCAGGTAAGTTTGGCTGGCGCTTGCATGACCACACAAATGGCTCGGTGTGTCAACTGTAGTACGTGTGCCATAGGTTTGCCATCATGGCCCTAAGCAGATTCTTTCTCCTCCTGAAAGTCTTTCGGGAATAGGAACCCTTAATTTGAGTTTTCAGACTGCCTTGCTTCCTTTCTTGCACAGTTTTATTAGGAAGAGGAAAGAGACAAGAAGAAGGACGGCTGCTTTGTTCAGGAAAAGGGCAATCCAGAGACTAATGGGAGAATTTGGTGTCGAGCCTGTGGAGAAAAGACAGTGGATTATTTTGGTTTAATCCTAATAATGTCTATTCAAAGTGTGGGAGAGGTCTTTGGGGGATGGGGGATGGGCAGATGGCTAGGTGTCTGTGCTAGGCCACCTAGGATCTCCTCCATGCTGAGGCACCCCAACTGAGATGATTAAGGGCCTGAGATGAGAGAGAGAGAGAGAGAGAGGGAGGGAGGGAGAACCTGAAATCAGCTGGGAGGTGCGCGCATGCACAGTGCAGGTGAATTTGGGTGGGGCTCATGTCCCCACACAAATGGCTCTGCCATAGGTTCAGCATCATGTCCCTGAGCAGATTCTTTCTTGTCCTCAAAGTCTTTTGGGAATAGGGATCCTTAACTTGAGTTTCCAGACTGCCTTGCTTCCTGGGATGTTCTGGAGCGATTTCTTGCACAATTGCATTGACACAGTTTTATTAGGAAGAGGAAAGCTACTACAAGATGGACAGCAATCCAGAGACTAATGGGAAACTTTGGTATTGAGTCTGTGGAGAAAAGATAGTGGATTATTTTGATGTAATCCTAATAAATTCTATTCAAAGTGTGGGAGAGGTCTTTGGGGGGTGGGTGCAGAGCAGATGGCTAGGTATCTGTGTTAAGTATCCCCCTAGGATCTCCCACACTCTGAGGCGTCCCACCTGAAATGATTAAGAGCCTGAGATGATTAAGAGAGAGAGAGAGGGAGCAGGGGTGGGATTCTACCAGTTCGCTCCCATTCGCGAGAACCGGTTGTTAACATTCTAAGCAGTTGGAAGAACCGGTTGTTAGAAGAAATTACTGGCCTAATCCTGTAAGGAAGGCAGGAAGGAAACATTCTGGTGTTGCTTACAGAAACTGCCTCTCCGTTAACCCTTATTACATTCTTGGCAGGACTAGACATCCTGTCTCATGAACTTCCCTGGAGTTTTTTTTCCCCTCCTTTGCTGGTACTTTTCTTGTGTGGAGTTACCATTCAAGGTTACAATGGCACTGAAAAAACATGACCATTTTTGGCATGACCATTATGACATGACCATTTTTCACACGACTGTTGCAGCATCCACAGTCACAAGAGGTCAGGCAAGGAGAAGCGTGCCTTGGTGTGAGTGATATTGAGTTGGCCATATCCAGCCAATAACATGACCACCAAGCCATGTCCATCCAGTCACATGACCACCAAGCCACGCCCACCATCTAAGCCACTCCCACAGAACCAATTGTTAAAATTTTTGAATCCCACCCCTGAGAGGGAGGGAGAGAAACAGAAACAAAGAAAAGAGAGGAAGGGAGGGAAGGTGGAAGGAAGGAAGAAAAGGAAGGGAAGAAGGTAGGGGGAGGTAGGTAGGAAGGAAGGGAGGATAGAAAAATAGATGATGGAAGAAAGAAAGAATGAAAGAAAAAAAGAAAAGAAAATGTAGTACCAATAATCATACTGTAGGTGCCTTAGGTGCATTCCCAAACATCTGGACCACCACTTGGACATCATCATTGACATTGACAAATTCAACGTCGGACAATTGCAAAAGGCAACTTCACTCAGAACACCTTACACCCTATGATGATATCTATTAACATCATCAAACATTCACCTCTGCCTACCCCAGGTCCTTCAGGAGGACTTGATAGGTGGAAAATCATGCCAAATCTCCTCTGAACGTCTGGCTGATAGTGTGACAGACCATAATGATACACACCACTACAGCAAACTGAAACAATTCTAGGATAATCAGGATTAAATTGTATCTCACCAACAGGGAACTCTATTCATTTTGATGTCAGGATTCTGACAGTTCCCCCAATTAAATCATTAGTCTCGAGCCAACCTTCCAAAACTAAACAGTATTTATTGGGAGTTAAAAAGTCCGGCACTATCTGGCTGAAGCTGACTCTGAGACACATCATTCATTGTCACCTTTGACCCTGGTTTCCCCCCACCCCCTGGGTGTATCATAATTCATATTCTCCAATGGGACACATCCATAGCCCAGAGTCATCAATCATGTTCTCCAGTTAGAAATTTGCAGAAACTTCAGTCACCTATTTACAATCTCTGAAAAACTATGAATGGAATGAGTTAGGAATGTAACTCACCTAACAGCTATTTGGGTTGGAAATATATAAAACAGGATAGACATTTTAATACTCTATTTTTAAGACCATGCAAAAACTGTAATTGGGTGTGGTTCCACAAATGGCCATAAGATGGAGCCAGAAACCTGGGTTGCTTCGTCTCAGAAGTCTCAGTCTCTCTGTTCCTTCTGTTGGAAAGAGTTGCCGTTCCTCCATTTTTCCTTATTGACTGTTATTCTTGGATTTGATGTAAGTCTGTTACTGAATTGTTTTTTGATACTGGACTGTGATATTCGGATTATCCCTGGAATGAACACTGACTGCTTTACCTGTGAATGACTTGGACTGCTTGTTTGGACTGTGCTTAAACATTTATTGAAAGTAAAAACCTACATTAACTGTACAGTGTATCTATGTGTTGTGTGTGTATTATTCAAACACTACTCTCACTACGTCTCCCTGTATGCACTCATTCTCCTAATGGGGAATAACCTCAACAGAATGCACTTTCAATTTCTAAGCTGCCGCACTGCTCTTTCAAACCCCTTTCCCCCCTCCCTTTCTGTTGGCAACTCTGAAACGTCCATATAAATGCTTTATGAGATGACACTTGACCCATGTCACTGGGGAGACAGCCAGAGGTTTTTCTGAAGACCACTGGTCTGTGAGGTAGCTTGAGTTGAGAAAGTGTCATTGGTCACAGTGGGCTTCCATGAGATGAGAAGCTGCCTAGTGCTTTAACTCTGCCATGGAGGGCCCTCTACCAGGTTAAGATTCCATGGCCTCATCCCTCTCTGTGACCCGGAACTCACCTACCTTGTTAGGGATAACATTGTTCACCCTAACTGGTTTAGGTGAAATAATAACTATGAATCATAGTTAGTGTATGCAGCTTTAACTGTAAAATAGCAATTGTGGGAGTGGTTATGAAAACAATATAAAAGTAGCAAGGCTACAGCTTGCTCTCTCTCTCTCTGGCTTTGATGATTCCTGATTACTGCTTGGAATCAAGACTGCATTGCTCGAACGGGAGAGACAACAAAGGACTGATTTATGTGAACTGACAATAGGATATTCTACATGGACTTTGCTAACTGAATATCCCTGAATGGACTGACTACATGGTAAATGAATATTGGACTGTTTTTGACTATGCCATAAACTTATACTGGAATAAAATATATTCTTGATAGCACAAGCGTATCTGTTATTTTTACTGTATGTTAATAAACATACAAGCTTAGCTCACTCATTTATCTGTGTGCCTATCTGACTAACGCTGCACATTCTGTTTAGCTTGTCTACCTAACCCTGGTTGGGGAACCCAGGTTTAACACTGGTTATGGGCCCAGAGGCTGCAAAGTCAGTTTAACTAGGTTAAACAGATTTATGTAAAAAGTGAGAGTTTGTATTGTTATACATTACAGTAAACAGACAGCTGTGTTTTATTAATTATATTTTTATATCCATATAAGAAAACATGGCACAAGTCAATTTACAAAGTTTGTCCCTTATATCCAAGCTGGATGGAACAAACTATGTATCATGGTCTACAAAATGTAGTCTACTTCTACGAGGAGAAGGTCTGTGGAACATAATTGAAAATCCACCAAACGTAGAAGAATGGGATCCAGAGGATGAGGAAGACAGACTAAAGATAGAAGAATTTAAGCATAAAAATCAACAAGCCATTTGCATAATTGCGTTAACCTTAACTGATCAACAACTTGTTTATATCCACGGAGAGAAAACGGCTTTTGGGTGTTGGCAGAAGCTGAAGAGGATTTATGTCCGAGTTAAGGTTGGTGCACACATAAATCTAACACGGAAGCTTTTCAGGACGCATCTCCAAACAAATGGTGATATGCAGAGTCATTTAAAAACTATGCAAAGCATTTTCCAGGAATTAAACGAGAAAGAGCTTATATTCTCTGAACAACATCAAATTTATATAATTCTATCTTCCCTTGATGAAAGTTATGATAACTACGTAACTTCACTTGAAATTTTGCCAAAGGACAATTTAACTTTAACTGATATAACTGGCAGATTGATTGAAGAGGCCAGAAGAAGGCATGAAAGAGATGAATTAAGGAGGGAGCAACCTCAAAAAGAAGATAATGAATCTCCTACTGCATACGCAATTAAAAAGTGCTTTAATTGTGGAGGAAGAGGACATTTGGCAAGATGTTGTAAAAAGGCAAAGCGCCAGAACGCTGGTCAGAATACTAAAAATCATCAAAAGATACATAAAAATTTAGAGTTAGCCATGTATACTAACGGAGCTGTAAAAAATAATTTATGGGTGGTTGACAGTGGGGCATCCCATTGTATAACAAATGATAACAAAAATTTTATTAAAATGTCCCAGAGTAAACAGCAGATATCGTTAGCCAATGGCTGGAAACTGAAAGCTAAAGGTGAAGGTATAGCATATTGTTCTTTTATAAAAGAGAATGTAAAAATGTTATATGTACCACAACTTAAGTTTAATTTAATTTCAGTTAGAATTTTGGTTAAACTAGGATATGTAGTTACATTTAAGGGAGATAACTGCATACTTGAAAAAGAAGATAAGAGAATTACTGCATCTTTAAGAGGTGAATTATATGTGTTAAATGATGATGGTTTAAAGGTGGCTAACACAATTTATGAAAATAAGAAACCTCATGACGAATGTATTCACTTGTTACATCGAAGGCTAGGGCATTTAAATTTTAAAATGCTTAAGAAAACTGTTGAATTGTCCAAGGGAATAAGTTTGAAACCTTGTAATAAGTATTTGCAATGTAATGCCTGTAATCAAAATAAGAGCAGGGTCATACCGGCTAATAGAGTTGATGGATTTACTACTAAAGAGCCTTTAGAAGTAGTATTTGCTGATTTAATAGGTCCGAAAAAACCAAGTGTAGGAGGAGCTCGTCACATACTAAGTATAATGGACCACTATTCTAGATATGGGTTTTGCTATTTAATGAAGAGCAAAACTGAAACATATCAAAATCTATTTAATTGGTTAAAATTCTCAGAAAGAAAAACTAAAAAGAAATTAATAACTCTCATCACAGATAATGGTACAGAATTTACAAATAATAAATTTAAAAACAGACTTAGAATGTTAGGTATTCAACATAAAATGTCTGCACCATATAGGCCACAACATAATGCCTTTATAGAGAGAAGAGGCCAAACATTACAATCAATGGCACAAACTATGATGTCTGATTCAGGATTACCTGACAATTTTTGGGGAGAAGCAATAATGTGTGGTAATCATATATTAAATAATGTTGTTAATTCAACAACAGGTGAATTACCATTCACACTGTGGCATGGTACAAAACCTGATTTAAGTTACATGCACACATTTGGAGCACCAGCATGGGTGCATATCCCTAAACAACTTAGATACAAAGGACAGCATAGAGCTAAAAGATTGATTTTTGTAGGTTATACATCTAATCATCGATCTTATAGATTCTGGGAATCAGGTACATTTAGAGTTTACACCAGTGCTAGTGCAAAATTCCTAGAACATGTAGGATGGAATAGATTAGAGCAAGATTTAAATAATGAAGTATTTATTGAACCCTACAAAAGGCAGAAAGATGAGATTAGCTATAAGAAGAGTCCAATTAAAGAAGAAGTCCACGAAGAGCAAATAGGACCAGAACAAGAGGAAATAGTTGATCAGGAAGAGTTACATGATCAAGAACAATTAATAGAGGAAAGTCCACCTGTAAGTCCTATAATACCTAGACATACTACACGTGTAACTAGACCACCTGATAGGTATCAAGCAAGTATAGTTTGCCATGTAACTAAAGTTCCAACTAGTATAGATGAACTTAGGATGTATCCTGCTAAGGATCAGGAGAATTGGCAAAAGGCAATGGAAAAAGAACTAAATTCTTTAAAGGTAATGAAAGTGTATGAAGATGCCAAATTACCTCCAGGAGAAAAATCCATTGGGTGCAAATGGATATTTAAAGTAAAAACTGGAAATGATGGGACTGTTACCCATAAAGCTAGGTTAGTAGCTCAAGGATTTAATCAAACTGCATCTGATTATGATGAAGCTTTTGCACCAAGCCTTAAAGCAACATCTTTAAGAACAGCATTAGTGTGGGCAGCTAAGAAAAACTATGTCATTAACCATTTAGATGTAGAAACTGCTTATCTACATGCACCATTGCAGCACACTATATATTTAAGAAAACCAATTGGTATAAATGACAATAAAGTCAATAGTAATGATTGTTGGAAACTCAAAAAGAGTCTTTACGGGTTAAAACAATCTGGGTTTGAGTGGAACCAATATATTGTGAAAGAGTTAAACAATATAGGTTTTAAATCTGGTTTAGCAGATCCGTGTGTGTTTAAAAGAGAAAATAATGGAACGGTGTCATTATTATTATTATTCACTGATGATATTGCTTTAATAACTAAGACTAATAATGAAGCTAATGAGATTATATCATTATTAGCCAAAAAGATAAAAATAAAGCATTTAGGTGAAATTAAAAGGTATCTAGGATTGGCAATAAATAAAACAAATAATGGTTTTAAGATATCTCAAGAAGATAAAATTTGCCAATTAATTAAAACTTATAAGATGGAACTTTGTAAACCGGCAAAGACTCCAATGAGTCAGGAAGTTTGCCAAATTAATGATCAAAGTCCCAAATTTGATAAGTCCATATATCAATCTATGATTGGTAGCTTATCATATATAAGCAATTGGTCAAGGCCAGATATAGCTTATAGTGTAAATCAGCTGGCACGTTTTAATTCAGATCCAAAAGAATATCATTGGAAATCCTTAAAAAGAATATTGAGATATCTGAAGGGAACAATAAACCATGCATTATATATAGAGCCAAAGGGTGATTTGAGTCTTAGTGCTTATGCAGATGCAAGTTTTGCAACTGATATAAACACTAGAAAATCAACATCTGGAATGTCTATATTATTTGGTAAGACACTAATAGGATGGAGGTCAATCAGACAACAGCATATAAGCTTATCTACGATGGAAGCTGAATTTTCATGTCTGTCATTATTATGCACTGACTTGATTTTCTACAAACAGTTGTTGTTGGACATGGGTATAACTATAAAAGATTCCATTATGGTGTATGAGGATAACCAAGCAGCTATAAAGTTAGCTACTAGTATTGCTGTAAAAACTAGATCAAAACATACTGACTTAAGATATCTGAATGTAAGAGAATCAGTGAAAAATGGATTAATAAAATTGGAATACTGCATGTCAGAAGAAAACATTGCAGACCAATTTACAAAAGCTCAAGGAGCAATTAAGTTTAAAGAAAGTTGTGAAAAATATAATTTAAAAATGTAAATGATTCATAGTTGTTATGTAACCTAAAAGGGGAGAATGTTAGGGATAACATTGTTCACCCTAACTGTTTTAGGTGAAATAATAACTATGAATCATAGTTAGTGTATGCAGCTTTAACTGTAAAATAGCAACTGTGGGTGTGGTTATGAAAACCATATAAAAGTAGCAAGGCTACAGCTTGCTCGCTCTCTCTCTGGCTTTGATGATCCCTGATTACTGCTTGGAATCAAGACTGCATTGCTCGAACGGGAGAGACAACAAAGGACTGATTTATAAATGAACTGACATAGGATATTCTACATGGACTTTGCTAACTGAATACCCCTGAATGGACTGACTACATGGTAAATGAATATTGGACTGTTTTTGACTATGCCATGAACTTATAATGGAATAAAATATATTCTTGATAGCACAAGCGTATCTGTTATTTTTACTGTATGTTAATAAACATACAAGCTTAGCTCA
>BLBF01000069.1:3683005-3723702 GCA_015471245.1 Laticauda colubrina
TGGAATAAAATATATTCTTGATAGCACAAGCGTATCTGTTATTTTTACTGTATGTTAATAAACATACAAGCTTAGCTCACTCATTTATCTGTGTGCCTATCTGACTAACGCTGCACATTCTGTTTAGCTTGTCTACCTAACCCTGGTTGGGGAACCCAGGCTTAACAACCCCGATACGAGGTGCCCCACCAATGCCGAGGTCAACATCCAAGCCATCGCCACCCACCCGCCTGAAGATGAAAGGGGGGGGGATTAAGTCAGACGGCCCAGCCATTTTTTCGGGGCTCAAAAAGAAAAAAAAGACCCGGCCTTATTATATGAGAAACACGATAGATGATAGATAGATGATAGATGATGATAAATAGTTTATAGATAAATAGATAGATAACCGATAGATAGATAGATAGATAGATAGATAGATAGATAGATAGATACATACATACATACATACATACATACATACATACATACATACATACATAGATGATAGGTAGATAGATGATAGATAGATGATAAATAGATGATAGATGATAGATACCAGTAGATAGATAGATAGATAGATAGATAGATAGATAGATAGATAGATAGATAGATAGATAGATGGCAGTAGATACATAGATTGATGATAGATAGATGATAGACAGATGATAATTAGATAGATAGATGATAGACAGACAGACAGATAGATAGATAGATTGATAGATAGATAGACAGACAGACAGACAGAGAATACAAGATGTTTTTTTGTTGGAGAGACTCAACTTTGAACATGGGAATTACTCTCATGTGTCTCATGGGTGATTGGGAACCCTCCATCCCTAGAAATGAAGCACAGAGGGCCACTTACCAGTTACAGAGACCATAGTGCCTTTCCCCGAAACAAGCTCTTTCTCTTGGAGCCCTGCCCTGAACTTCACACAAAAGTAGGTCCCGGCATCTTCGGGCTGTACATTTTGGATGATGATGCTGAAGTCTATGTTGGATCCTGGGATGACCCTGATCCCCCTGTTGGAAGCTCCTTCTTTATCGCTGTAAATGGGGGTCTGGTTTCTATCCAGCCCTTTGTACCACCGCACACTTCCAGGTAAATTTGTTCCAGTCAGTGTACACTTTAAAGTGAGGTTCTCTCCAGCTTTCACCGATATGGTTCCTGGAAGTTGGGTTACCTGTATATTCTGCCCTGTAACAACTGAAACAAAATAGAGACACTTTTGTAACTGGGTTTCCTCTAGAAAGGGATCATCACTCTTCTAGAGACAGAAATCTACTGGGGGAAGAGGTTAGCTGCTGCAGGTTCAGACCAGTTCGCCTGAACCAGTTCTGATTCTGTACAGTTCGGAGAAGGGGCAAATCAGACCACTGGCTGGCCCCATCCCTGTCCATTTTTCAGGCCTCATGCTAGTGAACATGAGGATGAGGTGCTCGAATGGCTGAGGGAGGAAGAGTATCTTTGGCGGAAGGGATACAGGCTCTATCGAGATACCAAAAAGAAGCAGGCTGCTTGGAGAGAGAAGGCGGAGAGCCTGGGCTACACTTTGGAGGTCCTCCTGGGGTGGTGGAAGCACATGCACACCTGGTACAGGAAGCTGCACCTCAAGAAATCTGGCCAGGCCGCGGTTAAGCTGATGGACCGAGAGACCTACGTGATGGCCAAGTGCAGCTTCTTGGAGGGTGAGATCCGCCACCAAGGAGCAGCCCCTCTCACAACCCTCTCTCTCAGGCAGTCTACTGAGAGCCAGTCCTCTTCTGGCCAAGAGTCAGCTCCTGTGTACAGGCAGGTATCTGTGGAGCATCCCACGACAGAGATCCCCCCGATGCAGTGGGAGCAAGGAGAGGACACTTCCACCAGAGAACAACCCACATCCACCCCCAGCTTCACATCCACAGAAAGCAGGCAGAGCGCCAGACCGGAGGGGCAGAGCCACACTGTCCTGCTGGAGATCAGGGACACCATCAGAAGCAGCGTAGATCTCCCCTCTCAGCTGGTACACACTGACGCCCCATCCTCCAACTGCAAGCCCTTCCTCACCTACGTCAACCAGACCCTCATGAACATGTTAGAATCACAGTACCAGGTGATAAAGGAGAGGATCACCGGTCTTCTGCACAACCCTCCAGGCCCAGCTGAACCTGCTCCGACCAAGTCCAGGTCTGCTCCTCCACCCCAGGTGATGTCACAACCCTTCCAAGGCTTTCCACAGGCCCTCACCTACCAAGGCTATGGCTACCAGGAGTTCCAGCAGCACAGGCAGCCCTCCCCAGTCCAGATACAGGTTCATTGAATGCCACCGATGCCACCCACGCCACAGATGCCACCCATGCCACAGATGCCACCCACGCCACAGATGCCACCCACATCACAGATGCCACCCACACCACAGATGCCACCCATGCCTCACCTCGCTCACCTACAGACCAGACAGCCCCACTACACTCCTGCTTCCTCCACCCCACAGCCAAGCCCAGCCTCAGAACATCTGTCATTGGTCTTGGGACTGACACCCCATGTCATGGAGGAAGGGGCTCTCAACATCACAGGACTGAGCCAGCTCTCTGAGAGCTTCCTCCACACACCATCCCCTGTTGTCCTTTCGGGGCCAGGCACCCCAATGATGCCTCAGACCAGCATTCCAGCAGCAGCCACCTCCACAGCACCTGGACCGTTCACCCCTGAGACTATGGGCATGCCTCAGAGTGACTGAGAAGAGTGCCAGAGATTGGGTTGTTACCTGTTGACTTTATCTTTGCTTGGGACACTTTACTTGGGTCATTTTGCTTTTACAGTTTGTTATTAATAAAGTTTATCTTTGCTTCACACACTTGGTTCATTTATTTTAGTAAATAAAGTCTTGGTGGAAACTTTTAGAAATGGTTTAAGCCTTTGCACGCTTGTGGGATGGGTAAGGATAGCAGTGGGATAGGCAGGGATACCTGTGAGAAGGGTAATAGCTGTGGGATGGGCAGGGATACCTGTGGGATGGGCAGGGATACCTGTTGGATGGGTAATACCTGTGGGATGGGTTAGGATAGCAGTGGGATGGGTAATAGCTGTGGGATAGATAAATCTCCAGTGTAAGCATAGTGGGACTGTATGGTCCACCCTCCCAGCTGCCACACCTATGGCTCTTTATTATCAATAACAATTTAATCATTCATCCACACATTTCAACATAAACACAACTCTTTATTAAACGCCCTGTTCATTGTAGGGCCACTCAACATACATGGCACAATCTCATCAGTGTGATGAGACAGGCTGAAGGAAGCATCCATTAAGCTTCTACCATCCTGTCTTGCCACTCCACTGCTCCAGCTGGGGAGTTGCACCAGTGTTTCAGGAGGTTGCACTGCTTCTTCCGTTCACGTGAAGCTCTGTTGGGGCCTTGCACATCCACAGTATCTATCAGGTTTCACCCTAGCCTCCATTCACCAGGCTCCATGTCCCCATTGCCTTGTTGGTGGTCCACGAGCCTGTTCTGCAACACTGGGTAGCAGGTGCGCATGAGATTGTGCAGGATGCAGCAAGCTTCCACGATCCTCCTCATGGTCTGTGGGCGATGCTGCATGGTGGTGAGAAGTACCTGGAACCTGTTGGCCAGGATGCCAAAGGCGTTCTCCACCACCCGCCTTGCCCTGGACAGCCTGTAGTTGAAGATCCTCTCTTCACGGGTGAGGCGTCTGGAAGTGTAGGGCTTCATGAGGTAGGTTCTGAGGGAGAAGGCGTCATCCCCCACGATGAAGTAGGGCACATCTTGTGTGTCGTTGGGCAGGGGGTCTGGATCTGGGAAGCCCATGATGAGGTTGCGTTCCAGCCCCTCCTTGAGGTGACTGGCGTTGTATACCTGGGCATCTGAAGATGACCCGTTGCTTGAATCATCGATGTACATGAACTTGTAGTCAGCATCAACCAAGGCAAAGAGGATGATGCTGAAGAAGCCCTTATAGTTGTGATAAGTGGACCCTGAGTTGGCTGGAGCTTTGCAGGCAACGTGCTTCCCATCTATGGCTCCAACGGTGTGGGGAACGTTCCATTTCTGATACCACTGCTCTGTAACTTTCTTCCAGCCTTCTTCAGTGGAGGGGCACTGGAGGAGCAGTGACGATGGCCTGCACCACTTCTCTGACCACAATGCTGATGGTGTTGTGTCGCACCCTCCAGCCATACTGCATGCTCCTGTAGATGGTCCCTGAGGCCAGGTGGCTCAGAGTGAGTGCCACCTTGAGCCCAGGGTCCAGGCTGGGCCGGAAGTTGGTGTTTGCCTTGGTCAACCTGGGTCTCAGCCACTCCACAACTTCGTAAAACATGGCTGGCGGCATCCTCATGAAGTTCCGGAATGCACAAGAGTCTTCGTTCCTCAGCTCCACCATCAGCTTGTTATACAGTCCCTACTCGGCTCTTCTGGCGATCCATCTTCGGACCCAGATACTTCTTGGATTCCTCCTTTTCTTCGCATAGAACAGGTGAAAGAGCCTGTTGATGGCTTCGCACTGTTGTAGAATGATGGCGGCTACCAAAAGGAGTGTGTGACGATCCATGGTGGAGATGACTGGATGCTGTGGAAGAGCAAGAGCCAGATGAAGGCTGAAGAGGTCTGCACAGCTGGGCTGCTGGACTGAAAGTGAGATCCAGGTGATTTCTCCCCCTTTTTATAGGAAATATAGGTTTTCCACTCTGTGTCCTTTTGCATCCTCTAGGCATCCTGCAGACATCTTAAATATCCGAGATACATCCCCTATACGAACGTTTTTTTCCATTTTAATGCTTTGTATGAGAGCTGCATCCGCTTTCATCCTTTCTCCGTCCGTGCTACTAACGCTTTGTGTCCGTTCCGTGTCTTTTTCGCTTCCTCCCTAGGTCTGTTTTCTGCTGGAGCGGATTTGAGTTGCGCGGATGCGCAACGGATGCATAGCGGATATAGCGGACGCGTAACGGATGACAATGGACATATAACGGATGTTCCCCGTATGCGTAGCAGATGTAGAACGGACATGTTGGATACATTTTCTGAAAAAGTCAATTAATTATTTAAAGTAATAAGCAAGGTATATTCAAATAGTATATGTAGCTAATCAATTATAACTGTAAACATAGTAAATATTATAAATATTAAATGATTATTGTTATCAACATCAATGTTATTTGACAAGTTACTGATAAATCAGCTAGGTCCGGCAAAATACCTCACAATTACACTCATCAAATGTCTTTCCTTGTTCAGTTCATACATAGGTAAAGGATAATAAAATATAGAATAATTGATCCTAAATATCCAAAGTTAAAGAAAGGGGAGAGTTTTAAATTAATTGTCCAACTCTCCATCTCTGAAGCAGGATGATTTCACTTCCTTGTGTTCAGGCAAAAAAAAAAAAAAGAATTGCTGAGTAATGTCCATGGCTTCCGAATATCTCAATATACTCAGCAGTACACAGTTCCTCCTTCTGTCTTGGGTTTCAAGCAGGTAGTTTTTCCAGAATTCTCCACTAAAGTACTTCCCCAGCCAGTAACTCCCGTTCCAGATCCAGATAGACTTAAATCAGTTATTCATATCGCCTATAACCACGAGTCTTTCATCTACTTCAAAAGTTCAAGCCGGTCTCAAAAGCAGCCAGCCCAATCCTTCCAAGGGAAAATAATCTCAAAACACCCCAAACCTCCGTGTGTCAAACTTTTTTCTCCAACTGGCAACAATATAGAAAACCTCTCTGATCTCAGCCTCCTTCTCTTCGAAGTCGCTACTGTTAATCTTCACTTCCTCCTCTTGAGCCCTTTCATTTTCAAATACTTTCGCTTTCTCTCTTCTTTGTCGCTTCTTTCCAGGCTCTGATCAGCTTGTTGCTTCTCAATGAATCTCTTCACCATTCAGCAATCAAACACTGTCACAAATTCTCCACACAAACCTCTCTGTTAGCCGCCACAGGCTGTCACTCACTCTCTTCCTTTCGCGACAGTTCGGACTATGGGAACTCGCCTGAACCAGTTCTGATTCTGTACAGTTCGGAGAACGGGCAAATCAGACCACTGGCTGGCCCCATCCCTGCCCATTTTTCAGGCCATTTTCTAGAGGTTCATGTTCCCCATTCCTATTTTTTTAGCAACCAACTTGTCATGAAACTATGAATAGTGGGGCTTATTCTGCAAAATTAATATCTTATAATTGGCCTGAAAACAGCCTGAAAATTGCCCAAAAACACTGTCAGTGAGAAGAAGATAAACTGCAAAAACTGTAAAAGTGATAAAAAATGATGAAACATGTTTAATAAAAATATTACTAAAAAAGAACAAAAGATATGCTTAAACATTTACAAAATGTGAGGGGGTGTACTCACTTCTGTGATATACTGTATATATTAATCACTGCCCATTTTGAGTACATAGCAAAAAGAGGAAACTTGAGAATTCACAAGGTTGGTGCTATATGGAACAAAACTGTGGCTGAATGTGGACGTTCTGCTTCAAATACCATGAAGCCCCCTCCCAGAAGGGAACAAGAAAACAAATTGTGAAGAGGGTTGTGACATGCTAGACAATCCTGCAAACCCTGCTCAAACATTACTTATATGCTATGTCTTGGTTAGAAGGGAGTGAACTGCCAATAACCTGCCAATAAATAAGAAGATCAAGAATGATAATGTCGGCTTCTGTCGGGTACTGGACACTTTCCACAACAAACCACATTACTCATAAATAAAGATGTGTGATGTTACAGTTTATTGCAGTTCTTCCAATCACAATCAGCAACAACAACGGCACTCCGTGCAAAGTCAGCATTGCGAGCAACTAACTCTCCATGCTGTTTATATCTCCCTTCCAACTAACCTAACAACTGCCTATTAACTAATCTGCACTCTTGCTCTGTGCTTAATCAGTTATGCCTATCTACTCCCTTTTCTCTTACCCCATGTAGATCACCCCTTATCTGGTTACTTCCCATCCTATCCTCCTCCCTGTCCAACGCAGTATCTGCACCAAGAAGGAAACACAGAATTGAAAACAATTCAAAACAATCCACCGTCCCCTCATCACACCCTCTAACTACTACACCACCACGGCTCACACGGTATATAATCTATACAAAGTAAATTCCCAATATGCCACAGTGAGGAATGTTACAAGGGATTTTGAAAGAAAAAGAAAAAGTGAACAATCTAGAGATTGTCACTTTAAATCTAAACTGAAAATTGAAAATGTGGACATAATTGAAGGCATAGTAATGCCAAACTGATGGTGCATTTGACTCCACCTTTAGGCTCAGCCTAGTCAACTCCTACAGCTAGGTGTTTTCACTTCACTATCTTGGTTCCTTCCTCCCTAAATTGTTTTATAAAATTTACTAAATATTAATTCCATGAGAGTTGTAGGGCCTGGATTTTGGATTTGTTCTGTAAGTTAGTCTAATCGAGACACCCTGGTTAAAAAACTATCACTCTGTGGTGCACTGTTGCACCCAGTTAATGGCTACATACAGACAAAAGAGGACAGATTTAGTAGTATATAGATATATAGATGTAGATGTTGATAGGCACAGTTGGGAAAGATGCAAAACAACCCACTTCAAAAACAGAATCCCAGGTTTTAAAACAGGGGAGGGGAATAGGGTAATTCTCCTTTGACAAAGTTATGAGGTCAGGCCTGAAGCGTGACTTGGAAAACAATGAATTTTCTCAATCTCTTACTTCCTCTTCAACACTTAACAACTTTTCAGGCAGTGGAAAGTGGCAATACTGGTGGGCTCTGCTTGGACATTAGTTGGCCTTAAGTTGCCCCTACCAGGGAACATAAGCAGAGATTAAACACCAAGATGACTACCTGGTCAACAACCAAGCAATGAGATGCCCCAATCTCAGACAAAGAAGCTAACTGGAAACAGCAGTGTAATCAAAGAAGGTGTGGTCCCAATATCTTGAAGTCACCACCCCAAGGATCAAATCAAACCAGGGGGGTCCAAGTTGATCCCAGAGCTCTGTTGTTCTTCCTCACTTGTTCCTCATGTAGTCACTTGGGGTGGAACCAATAAAAGAAATCTCCCCCCCCCCCGGGCTTGGTCTTTTTCCCCCCGAAGACGGCTGCAGCGGTGGTTTAAAATGGCCACCACGAAGGGGAGGACTCAACTGGATTAAGATTTGTGCAGGAGGGAAGAAAGAGGTGGATAACATCTGAACCGGGACAATTGGGCAATACAACTAAACAAAAGTACCCCGGGATTAAAGTAACATGGAATTTTTAAGGAAAGAAAAGTGAGCGGCGAAATTACAAAGGGATAGGGGAAAAAAAAAAAGAAAATATTTTTGACAGGTAAGTGGTTCTTCGAACCGGGAAAGGAAGAAGCCGGAACTAAAGATTTAACTAAATTGGACGAAAATGTTTTGGGAATAAACAGGCATAAAATAAAGCTGAACTTAAGATTGTCAAATAATAATAATAATAATAATAATAATAATAATAATAATAATAATAATAATAATAATAATAATAATAATAATAATAATAATAAAATTTACAAATTGGAGACTGGGCTGTGTTGGAATATTGAGGTTTGAAAAATCCTAAATAAAAAAATATGGGGAAAAGGCGAAGATTTTGTATCATGGAGAGTGCCACCTTTTGACAAAAACTTGAGCTCAAACAAAAGGGAAAGCATCCTGTTTCTGAATGAACTTGTGTAGATATAACATTAAAGAAATATTGAAATAAAGTAAGAATTTAAGAAAGTGAAAGCAGAACCAGAATAAAGAAAAAAGCAAGAAAAGACTGACTGTGGGATTGATTGATGTTTTTGGGATAGACCCTCAGCTGGAATAACTGAGAACTTTAGAAGATTGAAAGAAGGAAAGTAAAAGTGTTTTTTTTTTAATCATAAAATACAAGAGTGTGTAATGATGATATCTCTTTGGGAATTAAAAATGGAACTGAAAAATATGAGAGAATTACTACAGGAAAGAGGTGAATCACTTTGCTCTGAGTTAAGAAAAATAGAAATGACGATTCAAGAACAAGAAGAAAGAGCTTCACAGGAGGAGGAGTCGATTCAAGGAGAAGACATTTTAAATGGACAATTAACACAAAGAACACTACAAAGAAGTGGGGAAAGAAGGAAGGATAAAAAGTTGAAATTTAAGAAGGCAATCAAAAGGGGGAACACCTGTGAAGTCAGGAAAGGCAGAAAGACCCAGCAGAAAAGGGGAAAGGAAGATATTAAGAAAGAGAGGGATATAAACTGGAATGAGAAAAGATATGGGGGAAAAGAGGGGGAGGAGAAGCAGTAAGAAACAGACGTATGAAATAAAGAAATACGGAAACAGTAAAATGTTGAAAAGAAATTGTTTTTTCAGAGATAATGGTTGATGAATTAATAAGGGGATTCTGCAGGGTGAAAAGGGGTAATAAGAATATTTCTGCAATTAAAAATATTTAGAAAATAGGGTAATATAGATATTGATAACTCTTATTAAAAATTAAGGGGAAAATATGCTGCAGAATCCAGAAAAGGTAATAATAGAATTAAGTATGTATATATGAATGTATAATTGCTGTCATGTTTGTATGTAAAGGTGATGACTCAGAAATATGTTGTCCACTAAAAAGAGATTTTTGTTTTTAATGTGAAAAACTGAATAAAATTTGTTAAAAAAAAAAAGAAATAAATCTTCACCTCCCCCAGGGAAATCTGGTCATCACACAGCACATCCCCTCAAAGCAACCTTAATATTGCTCTTGCACTGGATTCTACTCCAATTGTAAATCTGAAAATGGCTGATATCATGCCTGGTATCAACTATCAATACTCACCCAGATCCTGCAGAAGAAGAAGCAGCAGCAGCTGAAGAGGACCAGGGATTCTCTTGAAGGACCTCAAGGCAGCCATGCTGATAGTAGCAGGAGGAACATCTGGGGTGACTGTCATTTTACCCACTAAGACTTCCCTACAGCAAGAGGAACAAAAGAGGAACTCTCATTTCCTCCTTGCAAATTTGGATCATTTCCCAAGTCTGAGTTACTCAGGAAATGACCAATATCCAATGAAGGAGCTCATAGACTTTCATAGGAGTCCCACTGACTGATTGGTTGGTTGACTGCAGTGATTTGGAGGTTTGACCAAATGACGGTCTGACCTGGGCTTGGAAATTAGTATTTAGTGTATGATGTTTTATAGAAAGCCAGGAGTCTACTGTGTTGGAGACAGTAGGTGGGACTCAGAAGTGACCACCAAGTGCATCCAAGTGTCCACCAAGGCATAAATATCCAAGTTGGTGATGTCACCGTTGCCTGGAACATCCAATGGGGGCTCTCATCCCTGCATGGGTTCCCACCAAAGTAATGCCTATTTATCTACTTGCATTTTGATATGCTTTTGAACTGCTAGGTGAGCAGGAGCGAATGGTGGGAACTCATCCCATCATGCAGTATCTGGGTCTGGAATTCAAGCTTGCTGATCATCAAGCCTGTCTTCTAACCATAGAGTCACCATGTCCATTTATAGTAATAGCAATATTACTTAGACTTATATACTATTTCACAGTGCTTTACAGTCCTCTATAAGTAGTTTACAGAATCAGACTCTCACCCCAACTATCTGGGTCCTCATTTTACCCATGTCGGAAGGAGGGAAGGCTGGGTCAACCTTGAGCCGGTGACAATCGAACTGCTGACTGTGGGCAGAATTAGCCTGCAATGCTGCATTCTAACCACTGTGACCCCATGGCCCTTCCTTCCTCCCTCCCTCCCTCCCTCCCTCCCTCTCCACCAAACAATAGCACTTAGACTTATATATCAGAGTGCTTTCCAGCCCTCTCTAAGTGGTTTACAGAGTCAGCCTCTTCCTCCCAACAATCTGGGTCCTCATTTTATCCCACCTTGGAAGGACAGAAGGCGGAATAAACCTTGGGCTTGATGAGATTCGAACTGACAAATTGCAGGCAGCTGGCAGTCAGCAGAAGTAGCCTGCAGTACTGCACTCTAGCCACAGCACTTCCATGGAGTGGTAGGAGCTATCTGAGTCCTAACATTCACAGATTCACCTATGTTGTATGTTTCCTGGTTTGTTTGTTTTTTTAAACTGGAGGCTCTGTGATTCTAAAATGGCAAATAGGGGAAATAATGAAACTGAGCCAGTAAAAACAGCCTGCAACTACTGTATTTTTCAGAGAATACGATGCACTTCTCCACACACCCAAAAATGGCTGGATATGTCATCATCACTTGAGACTTTCAAGAAGAGATTGGACTGCCATTTGTCAGAAATAGTGTAGGGTCTCCCACTTGGGGAGGTGGTTGGACTAGATCAGGGGTCGCCAACCTTTTGGACCTCAGGGACCACCAAACTCATATGTTTAAATCCCAGGAACTACTAATATGAATTTTGACTGACGGTGGCTTGCTGATGTTGTTGGGAGAGAGAGAGAGATCTAACCCCTCTCTC
The DNA here is from genome assembly GCA_015471245.1 of Laticauda colubrina. NCBI lineage: Eukaryota > Metazoa > Chordata > Lepidosauria > Squamata > Elapidae > Laticauda > Laticauda colubrina. Next base: position 3,694,423 of record BLBF01000069.1, read on the forward strand.
TCCCTCCCTCCCTCTCACACTCTCTCTCTCTCTCTCTCTCTCTCTCTCTCTCTCTCTCTCTCTCACACACACACACACACACACATACACATACACACATATACACAGGTAGGGGTGGGATTCAAATTTCTCAACAACTAGTTCTGTGGGCATGGCCTAATTTGTGGGTGTGGCTTGGTGGTCATGTGACTGGCTGGGCATGGCTTGTATGTAAATATTATAAATTTTATAAATATTTTTATAAATATTGTTTTTTCTTATAAAAAAAGAACAACTTTTACCCAAAATCAGGCAAAGAAGGCAGGCAGACTGAGTTGCTCACAGAACCACAGATTCACTTAGAGATCTGTGTTTCTGCCATCGGCTACCTGAGTCTTTATATATATATATATTTATTTGGTTTGTCAATTGCTTACAAGATAATAGGTATAAGTAAAAACATAGTTATGAATGCATGGATACATATAAGAAAAATAAAAGAAATAAAAGAAGCAATAGGACAGGGACTGTAGGCACATTGGTGCGCTTATGCAAGCCCCCTACAGACCTCTTAGGAAATGGGTAAAGTCAATAGTAGACAGTGTAAGGTAAAAGTTTTGGGGGTTTGGGGAAGAAACCACAGAGTCAGGTAGAGTATTCCAGACATTGACCACTCTGTGGCTGAAGTCATATTTGCTTCAATCAAGTTTGGTTCAATTAACCTTCAGTTTGTATCTATTGTTTGCTCTAATGTTGTTATGGTTGAAGCTGAAGTATTCATTGACAGGTAGGACATTGCAATGTATGATTTTGTATACTCTACTTAGATCAGACCGAAGGGGGCGTAGTTCTAGATTTTCTAAATCTAGAATTTCAAGTCTGGTGGCATAAGGTCTTCTGTAACGAGGAGAGGAGTGGAGAATTCTTCTTGGGAAATATTTCTGGACTTTCTCAACTGTGCTAATATCAGATACGTAATGTGGGTTCCAGACTGATGAGCTGTATTTGAGTATTGGTCTAGCAAATGTTTTGTATGCTCTAGTTATTCGTGTAATATTACCAGAGAAAAAGCTACGTAAGATTAGGTTAACAACTCTTAATGCCTTTTTGGCTGTATAATTACAGTGGGCTTTCGCACTTAGATCATTTGAGATGAATACTCCAAGGTCCTTGACAGAGCTTGGATCATCAACAAGGTCTTGACTATTCAGCTTGTATTTTATTTTCTGATTTTTTTTGCCAACATGTAAGACAGAGCATTTATTTGTTGAGATTTGAAGTTGCCATTTTTTTGACCATTCTGATACATAGTCAAGGTCTTTTTGGAGGGTAGTAGTATTGTCTGTGGTGTTGAATAGCTTTACATCATCAGCAAAGAGAACTCAGTTGTTCTTGATATGATCACAGAGGTCATTTATGTAGAATATGAAAAGAGTTGGTCCTAAAACTCTGCTTTGGGGGATCCCACCTGTGACAGGTCCAGAATTTGATAGACGCTCTCAATTTCGACCATTTGTTGTTTGCTTGACAAGAATGCTTCTATCCAGTAATGCAGGTGTCCAGAGATACCATAAGATTTTAGTTTTAGGAGTAGTTTGTCGTACCACTGAATCAAAGGCTTTACAGAAGTCTATGTAGATTGTATCTGTTGCTTTGTCCTGATCGAGTTGTGTCGTCCATATGTTTTTGCAGTGTAAGAGTTGCAGATTACATGATAGTTTTTTCCTGAAACCAAATTGTTTATTAGAGAGTAGGTTGTTTGTCTCTAAGTGGAGGATGATGGATTGGTTAATAATTGATTCCATGACTTTACCGGTAATGCAGCATCAAGAGATTGGTCTGTAATTTTCAAATAGGCTGGGGTCTCCCTTTTTGAAGCTGATTTTGAAGGGATGATTGTGGCTTGTGACCATAGTTTTGGCAAGGAGCTGGTCCTGAAAGATTTTTCAAAGATTATGCTTAGAGGTTCGGCTATGGCAGTGGATAGCTTTTTTAAGAAGTAGGCACATATTCCATCTGATCCAATAGATAGAGATGGTTTTAGATTGCCAAGTGCTTTTTCAACATTGTCTTCTGTAAAATCAATATGTATTAGATCATTGTAGTTGTCTGTGGTTCAACTAGGAAGTACTGGGCATGATCCATTGCTGTTTACAAATACTGAGCCAAAGAATGTGTTAAAGAGGTTGGCTTTATGGTGTCGTTGTTGCATTACCATTAGGTCCTTTCAGGGGTGGGATGGACCTTGAGTCTTTTAGTTTGTTGTTTACAAAATTGTAGAAAGTGTGGATGGAATTGGTGCATAGAAGGTTTTCCTCTAGTTTGATGTGATAATTGGTTCATTCAGTCTTTATCTGGTGGCATAAATTTTTGTATGGGCTTTTGAAGTTGGCAACGTGACCAGATTTGTTTTTCCTCCAAAGTGATCTCTTTTTGGACTGAAGCTTCCTTATTGTTATGGGTATTCTGTTTTTCCTGGTTTTGGGAGTTGTTAATGGTACATATAGTTTGATGACTCTTTTGACTTCAAGTAAAAATATGTTGTAATGGTCTTCAACAGTATCGCATCCAGTGAATAGAAATTGCTAATCAAGGGGTGAGAGATCATTGATTATAAGATCATAGTTGCCTTTTTTTAAAGTTATAATTGCAGATCACATTGTTGTGTTGATTTTTGTGTGGACATATGTTGAGACAAAAGTCAATCATGCTCTGGTCCCTGTTGGAAAAGTGTTCTTTCATTTGTATTATGTAAATTGAATTTAAACTATTGCAGAAGATGAGATTGAGGCAGTTGTTAAGTCTAGTATTGTTGGTTACAAGTTGTTCCAGTCCTAGGTTTGTGACAGCATTGTAGAAGGTTGCATGTATGGGTTCAGTTGTACATTCGTTTTGGGTCCAGTTAATGTGAGGTAGATTGAAGTCACCAAGAAAGATAAAAGCATGTTGGCAGGATGTTGCCCACGTTAGTAGTGAATTAGCTTGTTTACATGTTCGATGTTATAATCAGGGGCTCTGTAACATAGTAAGAATTGAAATGTGATATTTAAGGACAGTTCACAGACGATGGTCTCAGGAAGAACAAGCTCTTGGTGACTTGGATTTTTTTAGATATAAGGACTTTTTATAGAAGATAGCAACACCACCTCCTCTACGGATTTCACGATCTGATCAGTAAACATGATGGTCTTTTACTGTGGTAATGGAGTCAGGGAGAGATGCATTGTCTTCACTGCTTCAGTCCTAAGGAAGATCTAAAGATAAGCTAGAAAGCAAGAAATCCAACAGTTTCCTCCTTTCTAGCTAATCTAAATCTCCCGGTGCAGCAGAACAGCTGATAGTCAGAAAAGGAAAAACAGCAACTTAGCAGACAAGTTTGCCAGGTAAGGAGTGAGTGGGTTGGGGGGGCCACAGTGAATGTGCCATGGCAGTGGTGATAAATGAGCCGCAGCCAACGAGCTGCAGTGAACAGATGGCGGTAAACAGACCAGATGAATATCGGATATATATTAATATCGGCAGAGACAGATTTTTTTCTTCTTCTTTTCCTCCCCCAAAACTAGCTGCGTCTTAGACTGCAGAGCATCTTATACTCCAAAAAATAAGGTACTTTTTAGATTTTTGAATTTTTGAATTTTTAATTTCATTGAGAATTTTGACTTTGCTTTACTCAAAGGTATTTTTTCAAGAGGCAACTGGACTTTCTGGTTTGAAGACATTTTGCTTCTCATCCAAGAAGCTTCTTCAGCTTCTCCAGCTTCTTAGATGAAAGAGCGACGTCTTCAAAGACAAACCAGAAAGTCCAATTGCGTCTTGAAAAAGCACCTTTGGGGCAACCATGATCTGGAGGAAGGAGAATGTCCATAGATATTTGACAGTGCTTTGTTCTCTGCTCATTTTTGTATGAGACTTTTATAAGTGGTTATTTCAAGAAGTTTATTGTGGGAGAAAAAAAAACCTTTCAATTTTAACTGAAGTTATTTCATGAGGAATCAACATCTGTCTTAAAACTTCCTGACTGTGTTGGGATATTTTGCTATTTAACCACAAGAGGGAGTAAAAAAGACCAGAATATTGCTTGTAAGCCATTCACTTAATAGAATAAACTTGTAGTGGTGCTATTTGAACACAAGAGGAAGACAATGACCAAAACATTGCTTGTAAGATACTAATTTAGCAGAATAAACCTCACCATTCATAGTTTCCTGATACTTAGAAGAAAACAGGAAAAGGGGATCTGAACCCCTAGAAAATATTTTGGAGGAATAATCAAGTAAAACTCTTCAAGTGATTTAGGGAACGAAGCAAAAACTAAAAAAAAATATTTATAGGCTCTTAAAGTATCTTCATTAGGAGATTCATCAACTTAATGGAGAAGTCAAACAGACACAGTAAATGGTAGAGTAGATTTTTTGCAGTATAAAATAGAGAAGAAAGATTTTAGAATGAAGCTGACCTGGATAATAGGGCCCTCTTAGAACTATAAAACAAGGAACTACAAACATGGTACCAAGCTCTCCCTGAGATGTCTGGAGAAGATAAGATAACATTTTTGGTCTGTTTTTTTCTGTGAGCAAACTGGCACACATTAACGATGAAATTCTGCTATCTGCTCTCAAGAGTGCACACATGCATAATATACATATACACATGCTATATATGTACATAATTATATACCTTCACCATACATATATATACAAATATATATTAATCAATGTCCATTTTGAATTTGTAGTGGAAAGAGGAACTCAAATTCACAATGTTGATACTATATGGCAGAAAACTGTGGTTAAAATTAGGTGTTTTGTTTTGGATACCACAAAGCCCCCTCCCGGAAGGTAAAAGGAAAACAGGTCATGAAGAGGATGCCAGGCAATCCTGCAGACCCTGTTTGAGCATTGCTTATAATGCTATCTCCTGGACAGAAGGGAGTGAACTGCCAATAACCTGCCAATAAATAAAAAGATCAAGAATGAGAAAAAAAACAACTGGCTCAATTAATAGACTGGCAAGCATAGAAAATGTTAGAAATATATAACATATGCAGAATAAATTCCCAATATGCTACAACGAGGAGTGTTCCAAGGGATGCATTAGTACATTTTGAAAGAAAAAGAGGACAAGTTTGAGATTGTCACTTAAAATCTAAACTGCAAATTGATAATGTGGACATAATTGTCCTGAAGGAAATCCCTGTTAGAATTTTGAGAATAGAAGTATAGAATAGAATAGAACAGAACAGAACAGAACAGAACAGAACAGAATAGAATAGAATAGAATAGAATAGAGTAGAATAATAGAATAGGAATAGAATAGAATAGAATGGAATTCTTTATTGGCCAAGTGTGACTGGACACACAAGGAATTTTTCTTGGTGCAAATGCTCTCAGTGTACATAAAAGAAAAGATACATTCGTCAAGAGTCAAGAATCATCAAGTGCAACACTTAATGATAGTCATAGGGTACAATAAGCAATCAAAATCATGCTAGGAAACAGTCAATATAAACTGTAAGGATACCAGTGACAAAGTTACAGTCATATAGTCCTCAGTGGGGGGAGATGGGTGATAGGAATGATAAGAATATTAATAGTAATAATAGTGCAGACTCTATAAATAGTTTGACAGTGTTGAGGGAATTATTTGTTTAACAGAATGATTGCATTCGGGGAAAAAACTGTCCTTGTGTCTAGTTGTTTTGGTGTGTAGTGTCCTATAGCGTCATTTTGAGGGACAGAGTTAAAACAATTTAGGTCCAGGATGTGAGGGTCTGTAGCAGAGGTGCCATTCAGCAGGTTCTGACCAGTTCTGGAGAACCGGTAGTGGAAATTTTGAGAAGTTCGGAGAACCAGCAAATCCCACTTCGGACTGGAGATTTTACGATATCCTTCCCCTGCCATGCCCACCAAGCCATACCCACAGAACCGATAGTAAAAAAAATTTGAATCCCACCACTGGTCTGTAGATATTTTCACAGCACTCTTTTTGACTCGTGCAGTTATACAGGTCCTCAATGGAAGGCAGGTTGGTAGTAATTCTGAAAGGGAAAGGCATTCCTTCCAGATACTTTGAAGTAGAGAAAGTTTTCATTTCATTGGAACAAACTTGAAAAAGTGATTTTTCTCTAACAAGAACAAAGATTTAGACTGAATTCTGTAGAAAAAAACTAAGGAAGAAAAACCCTTAAGGTTAAACAAGAAATGATGGATAATGCTATCTCCTGGATAATGCTATCTCCTGCTTTTATATTAAAGCAACAATGCTTATTGTGCAAAAATGGACGGATACTGTAATTCCAAAATGGAAGCATGGCTGGAAAAACTGACAGAACTAGCAGAAATGGCCAAATTAATTGCTTTAATAATCATTATAAAATACATTATATACATTATAAAATCATTATAAAATACATCCAGCTATGTTTCTACTTGAAAACTGTTAGGAATATAAGTCACCTAACAGGTATTATATATAAATATATAATATATAAACCAGGATAGACATTTTAATACTGTATCTTTAAGAAAAACTAAAAGTGTAATTGGGTGTGTTTTCTCAAATGGCTATAGATGGAGCCAGAAACCTAGGTTGTTTAGTTTTAGTCTCAGGAGAAATCTCAGTGAGTCTCTTTTTCCTTCTGTTGGAGAATATTGCCAATTCCTTCTAATTGACCGTTATTCATGGATTTGATGTAAGTCTGTTACTGAACTGTTTTTGACACTGGACTTTGTTATTGGATTATCCCTGGTCTGAAAACTGACTGATTTTATCTGTGGATGACTTTGGACTGCTTATTTTGAACTTTGCTTAAACCTTTATTGAAAGTAAAAAACCTACATTTACTGTACAGTGTATGCCGTGTGTGTATTATTCAAACACTACTCTCAAATACGTCTCCCTGTATGCGCTCATTCTCCTAATGGAGAATTACCTCAACATTGGTTATGGGCCCAGGCCATACCAGGCTCAGATAACTGAGAGTTAGTGTGAATACACAGTACTGTGTACAGACAGCTGTTTACTGTTTAATTGTGGGTTACTATCCTGGTAAAGATGGCACAAGACACTTCAACAAGTCTATCACTGATAGTTGGATGGAACAAACTATGTTTCCTGATCTATGAAGTGCAGTCTACTTCTGCGTAGAGAAGGGTTATGGAATGTAGTTCAAGACCCACCAATGTAAATGCTTGGAATCCAGCTAATGAGGATGATACCAAATAGCTTGCTGACTTTAAACAGAACAATGGACGAGCTCTTTGTATAACTGACTAACATTGGACTAACACTGAGTGACCAGCAGCTAGTACAAGAGTCTGCTGCTTGGTGTTGGGAGAATTTGAAGAGGATTTATGTTCGTGACAGTGTAGGTGCACACATACATCTTACACGTAAACTGTTTAGAGCATGTCTTATGAAAGGTGCAGATATGTTAGCTCATTTAAACTTCATGAAAATAACTTTTCAAGAGCTGAAAAGTACATGAAAAGGAACTGATATTTTCAGAGCTGTGTAAAGTTTATATCATTCTTTCCTCATTGGATGAAAGTTATGATGATTATGTATCTTCACTGGAAGTCCTGCCCAGAGAAAAACTGACATTGACTGACACAACTGGAAGATTGTCAGAAGAAGCAAGAAGACGGCTGGATAGGGACCAACTGAGGAAGGAACAACCACAAGAAGAGGATTTATTTTCAACTGCCTAGGAAGTGTTTTTCTTGTGGTGCTAGGGGACATATACCTAAATTCTGTAAGAAAGGGGAAAAAAAATAGAATACTGGTAATCACCAGAAGGCTAAAGGCCCTGTAACACTGCCCAACGGATGCAAAAAGGACAAAACGGATGAGCAAAATGTTCCATCCGTTCTTATCCGCTCTCAAAAGGGGCAAAAATTTGCATAACAGGAGCGGATAACACGGACGCGGGGAGGACGCAGGGTGGATGGAAAGTGGATGCGGAACGGAAGCCTAGCGGATGGAAGCAGATGAGAGCGGATGGCACATCCGCTAGGCTTCCGGGGGGGGCTCAGCAATGCGGACACGGAATGGAAAGAGCGGATGCAGAGCGGATGCTGAGCGGATGAAGCGGATGCACAGCGGATGCACAGCGGATGAAGCGGATGCAGAGTGGAAGCCTAGCGGATGAAGCGGATGCAGAGCGGAAGCCTAGCGGATGCACAGCGGAAGCCTAATGGATGTTGAGCGTTAATTGCGCATGCGGGGGGGATGCATTGTGTAAGCCACGCGGATATAAAGGGAAGCAGCTCGCATGTGGCCAGCATTCGGAGGAAAGACCTGCTGCCGGATACATTGAGTCCTTGCCTGCCCTGCCTTGCTGCCAGCCTCCCTCCAAGCCTCCTGGCCAGCCTCCCTGCCAGCCAGTCTGCCTGCCAGCCTTGGTGCCTGCCTGCCTGCCTGCCTGCCTGCCTTCCTGCCAGGCTTCCTGCCAGCCTTGGTGCCTGCCAGCCTCCCTGCCAGCCAGCAACCCCACAACCATGGGGAAGAAGCGAAAGCCTCAGCAACTTGCCTCCATCCCTGCCAAGAGGGACAGGGCCACCCTCCTGCCCCCTGTCCCTGACTCTGCTTCTGCTGGGGCTTCTGCTGCTTGGGCTCGCTCTTCTGATGCTGGAGTTTTGGCTGAAGCTGCTCCTGGCGGTGGTGCTTCTGCTGCTGCATACTCTGCTGAAGCTGGTCCTGGTCCTGCTGGTCCTGCTGGTCCTGCTGGTCCTGCTCGTCCTGCTCGTGCTCCTGGACTTACTCGTACTGCTCATACTGCTCGTGCTCCTGGTCTTGCTCATCCTGCTCATCCTGCTCATGCTCCTGGTCCTGCTCGTGCTCCTGGTCTTGCTGGCGCTGCTGGTGCTTACTCTGCTGCTGCTGATCCTGGTCCTGCTGGTGCTGCTGGTGCTGCTGGTGCTGGTGCTGGTGCTGGTGCTGCTGCTGCTGCTGCTGCTGCTGCTGCTGATTCTGCTGCTGCTGCTGCTGATGATGATGATGATGATTATGATCCTGCTGGTGATGATGATGATGATGATGATCCTCCTGCTGCTGGTGGTGGTGTGGAGGAGCAGCCCCTACCACCTGGGAGCCCCTCTGATGAGGGCCCATCTGGTCCTGCCAAAGGGAGGAAGAGGCATATGCGGGGACGGGAGAGGAGGCAATACTTCATTGAGGAGGAACATGAGGATGAGGTGCTGGAGTGGCTGAGAGAGAATGACTATCTGTGGCGGAAGGGACACCGGCTGTACAGAGACACCAAAAGGAAGCAGGCTGCTTGGAGAGAGAGGGCGGAGAGTATGGATTACACTTCGGAGGTGCTCCTCGGCTGGTGGAAACATATGCACACCTGGTACGGGAAGCTGCACCTGAAGAAATCTGGCCAGGACACGGTTAAGCTGACGGACAGAGAGACCTACGTCATGGCCAGGTGCAGCTTCCTGGAGGGTGAGATCCGCCACCGAGGAGCAGCCCCTCTCACAACCCTCTCTCTCAGGCAGCCTGCTGAGAGCCAGTCCTCTTCTGGCTGAGTGTCAGTCCCTGTCTCCAGGCAGGTTTCTGTGGAGCGTGCCATAGCGGAGAACCCGCGGACAGGTGTTGTAACCGTGGTGGAGCGCGTGGAGGACTCCCTGGTGCGGTGGGAGAAAGGAGACATCGAGTCTACCACAGTCGTACCCACATCCACCACCCCCAGCTCCACCTCCACAGAAAGGCAGAGAGCCAGACAGCAGGAGGGGCAGAGCCACACTGTCCTGCTGGAGATCAGGGACACCATCCGCACCAGCATAGATCTCCTCTCTCAGCTGGTCAACACCGACTCCTCATCCTCCAACCACAAGCCCTTCCTCGCCTATGTCAACCAGACCCTCAGGAACATGGAGGAAGCCCAGTACCAGGTGGTGAAGGACCGGATCACCGAGCTGCTTCACAACCCTCCAGATCCAGAGGAACCTGCTCCCACCCAGCCCAGGTTTGCTCCTCCACCCCAGATGATGTCACTCCCATTCCAAGGCTTCCCACAGCCCCTCACCTACCAGGGCTATGGCTACCAGGAGGTTCAGCAGCACAGGAAGCAGCCCTTCCCAGTCCAGGCACAGAGTCATTGGGCGACACCGTTGCCACTGGTTCCACTGATGCCACCGATGCCACCCACGCCAATGATGCCGACGACAGCGATGCCACCCACACCACCGATGCCACCCACGCCAGTCCTCACCCAGCTGCAGACCAGACAGCCCCACTACACTACTCCTTCCTCCACCCCAGAGCCAAGCCCGGCCTCAGTACATCTGTCATCAGTACTGGGGCTGACACCCCATGGCATGAAGGAAAGACCTCTCAGCATCACAGGTCTGAGCCAGCTGTCCGAGAGCTTTCTCAACACACCGTCACCTGTTGTCCTCTCGGGGCCAGGCACCCCAGTGGGGCTTCAGACCAGCACTGCAGCAGCATCCACCTCCACAGCACCTGGACCCTTCACCCCTGAGACTGGGCACACCTCCGAGTGACCGTGAAGACTGCCAGAGACTGGGTGTGGACTTTTTTTGGACACTTGACTTGGGTCTTTTTCCTTTTACAGCTTGTTGTTCAATAAAGTTTATCTTTGCTTCACACACTTGCTTCATTTCTTTTTTTTTAATAAAGTCTTGGTGGAAACTTTTAGAATCAGTTTAAACCTTTGCATGCTTGTGGGATGGGTTAAGATAGCAGTGGGATGGGCAGGGATACCTTTGGGATGGGTAATAGCTGTGGGATAGATAAACCTCCAGTGCAAGCATAGTGGGACTGTATGGTCCACCCTCCCAGGTGCCACACCTATGGCCCTTTTTTATCAATAACAATGTAATCAATCATCCACACATGTCAACATAAACACAACTCTTTATTAAACGCCTTGTTCATTGTAGGCCCACCCAATATACATGGCCCAATCTCATCCATGTGATGAGACAGGCTCAAGGAAGCACCCATTAATCATCTATCATACTGTCTTGCCACTCCACTGCTCCAGCTGGGGAGTTGCACCAATGTTTCAGGAGGTTGCGCTGCTTCTTCCCTTCACGTGAGGCTCTGTTGGGGCCTTGCACATCCTCAGTGTCTATTAGGTTTTGCCCTTGCCTCCATTCCCCAGGCTCCATGTCCCCATTTCCTTGCTGGAGGTCCACGAGCCTGTTCTGGAAGACTGGGTAGCGGGTGCACATGAGATTGTGCAGGATGCAGCAAGCTTCCACGATCCTCCTGACAGTCTCTGGCCGATGCTGCATGGAGGCAAGAAGTACCTGGAACCTGTTGGCCAGGATGCCAAAGGCGTTCTCCACCACCTGCCTTGCCCTGGACAGACTGTAGTGGAAGATCCTTTCTTCACGGGTGAGGAGTCTGGAGGTGTAGGGCTTCATGAGGTAGGTTCTGAGGGAGAAGGCGTCATCCCCCACGATGAAGTAGGGCACATCTTGCATGTCGTTGGGCAGGGGGTCTGGATCTGGGAAGCCCATGATGAGGTTGCCTTCCAGCCCCTCCTTGAGGTCACTGGCGTTGTATACCTGGGGATCTGAACATGAGCCGTTGCCTGAAGCATCGATGTACAGGAACTTGTAGTCAGGATTGACCATGGCGAAGAGGACGATGCTGAAGAAGCCCTTGTAGTTGAAATAAGTGGACCCCGACTTGGGTGGTGCTTTGCAGGCCACGTGCTTGCCATCTATGGCTCCAACGGTGTGGGGGAAGTCCCACTTCTGATACCACTGCTCTGCAACTTTCTTCCAGCCTTCTTCAGTGGAGGGGCACTGGAGGAGCTCCTCCAGGTATTCTTCAATGATGGCCTGCACCACTTCTCTGAACACAATGCTGATGGTGTTGTGTGGCACCCTCCAGCCATACTGAATGCTCCTGTAGGTATTCCCTGAGGCCAGGTGGCGCAGAGTGAGTGCCACCTTGAGCCCAGGTTCCAGGCTGGGGCGGAAGTTGGTGTTTGCCTTGGTCAACCTGGGTGTCAGCCGCTGCACAACTTCGTCAAACATGGCTGGAGGCATCCTCATGAAGTTCTGGAATGCACGAGTGTCTTCATTCCTGAGCTCCACCATCAGCTTGTTGTACAGTCCGTCCTCTGCTCTTCTGGCGATCCATCTTCAGACCCAGACGCTTCTTGGCCGCCTCTTTTTCTTCCCGTAGTAGAGTTCACAGAGCCTGTAGATGGCTTCGTACTGTTGCAGAAGGATGGTGGCTGCCAAAAGGACTGTGTTACGATCCACGGTGGACATGACTGGATGCTGTGGAAGAGCAAGAGTCAGATGAAGGCTGCAGAGGTCTGCACAGCTAGGCTGCTTGTCTGAAAGTGAGATGCAGGTGAGTTGCTCCCCCTTTTTATAGGTAGTATAGGTGTCCCTTTGCATCCTCTAGGCGTCCTCTAGGCATCCACTAGACATCCTTAATATCCGAGATATGTCCCATCTGCGAACGTTTTTTCCATTTTAAACGCTTTGTTTCCGTGCTGCATCTGTTCTGCATCCGTTCTGCATCCGTTCCACTTCCTCCCTGCGTCCAAGCGGATGCGAGTTGCACGGATGCGGAACGGATGCCTAGTGGATATAGTGGATGTGTAACGGATGCAGAAAGGATGCGTAGCAGATGCGTAGCAGATGCAGAATGGACAAATTGGATACATTTTCCATGCAAAAGTTTTGAGCAGCTCAAAACTTTCTGAGCAGATGAAACGTCAATAAATGGATGCTGGACGGATAGAGTGGAAGCGAAACGGAAGCAGTGAGTACATCGTGTTAACCAACGGATGGCAAGCTTTTTTGACCATTTTACATCCTCTTTGCATCCGTTGGTGCAGTGTGAAAGGGGCTTAAGGAGAATGTTAGTTTAGCTATGTCTAGAAATTCAACTGTAAACCATAATTTGTGGGTTGTTAATAATGGAGCATTGCAATGCATTACTAAAGATAGAAAAAGGTTTGTAAAGATGTCCACAAGTTAACAACATGTGTCATTGGCAAATGGATGGAAGATGAGCTCATCGGGTGAAGGTACTGAATATTGTTCTTGTATAAATGAACATTTAACCATGTTATATGTACCTCAACTGAAATTTAATTTATTATCAGTAAGGGCTGTAGTTAATCTTGGTTATGTAGTAACCTTTAGGGGAGATAACTGTATAATAGAGAAAGAGGGTAAAACTGTTACTGCTGCTTTAGAAAATGATTTATATGTGATTCATGACAACCAGTTGAAGATGGCTAACTCAGTGTATAACAATATTAAGCCACATGATGAATGTATACATTTACTGCATAGACGTCTAGGGCACATTAATTTCAAAATGCTCAAACAAACTGTTGAATTGCCAGAGGGAGTAAAATTGAAACCCTGTAGCAAGTATTTAAACTGTAATGCTTGTATCCAAGAGAAGAGTAAGGTTACTCCTGCAAACAGACTAAATGGGTTAAAAACCAAAGAACCTTTTGAGGTTGTTTTTGCTGACATAATTGGTCCTAAGAAACCAAGTTTAGAAGGTGCCTGCTACATTTTGAGTATTATGGACCATTACTTACGATAGGATTTCTGCTATCTTATGAAAAACAAAACAGAAACATTCCAACATTTCTTTAACTGGCTAAGGTTTGCTGAGAGAAAAATGAAAAGTAAAGTAATTACTTCAGTTACTGATAATGGGACTGAGTTTGTTAACACAAGATCCCACACCATGTTGAAATTGGCTGGTGTTGAGCAAAAACATTCTGCACCTTACAGACCACAACATAACTCGTTTGTAGAATGAAGAGGGCAAACATTACAAGCCATGGCTCGCACTATGCTATCTGATTCAGGTTTACTTGAAACACTGTAGGGTGAAGCCATAATGTGAAGCAACCATGTTTCAAACAACGTAATTAACACGACAACTGGAGAATTGCCATTCACTCGTTGGCATGGCAGAAAGCCAAATTTAAGTTACCTACACACATTTGGAGCTCCAGCATGGGTGAATATTCCCTCACAAGTAAGAATGAAAGGGCAACAGAGCTAAGAAGTTATTTTTTGTGGGTTATGAAGCCAACCATATATTGTTTAGATTCTGGGATCAAGGCACAGCTCATGTTGTAGTGCTAATTCAAAATTTCTTGAGCACGTTGGATGGGATAAACTGGAACAGGAATCTAGCAATGATATCATTATTGACACCCAAATAGTCCCAATAAAATAAGTAAACCACAAATAGCCATTAAAGAGGAAGAACAGGAGGAAGTAGGAGAACAGGCACAGGAGAAGATAGAAGAACAAGAGCAGGTGGCACAGGGAAGTATATCAGTAAGCCATAGATTACCAAGACGTTCAACCCAACTAACACCACCACCTGATAGATATCAGGCAAGTGTTGTATGACAAGTGAAAGTAATGGTGTAGTTTCATTGTTGCTATTGTTTACTGATGACATAGCATTAATCACCAAAACTGAACAAGAAGCTATGAGAATAAATTCACTGTTAGAGAGGAAATTTAAGTTAAAAGGAGAAATCAAACAATATTTTGGTTTAAAGATTGACAGAACTAGGGGAGGATACAAGATCTCACAGGCAGATAAAATTAACCAATTACTAAAAAGTTGTAAAATGGAACTTTGTGAGCTGGCTAAAACACCAATGAGCCAGGAGTTTAGCCATAATGATGTTTGAAGTTCTATTTTTGATAAGAACATTTATCAGTCCTTGATTGGTAGTTTATCTTATCTCAGTAATTGGTAAAAGCCAGATATTGCATACTGTGTTAATCAATTAGCGAGATTTAATGCTGAGACAACTGAAAGGCACTGGCAAGCTGCTAAACACATGTTAAGATATCTGAAACAAACAAGGCATTATGCATTTGTATTTGGAGCCTGAATGTATTTGGAGCCTGAATGATGAACTGAGTTTAACTGCATATGTTGATGCAAGTTTTGCTACAGACATAAATACATGAAAATCTACATTGGGTATTGTAGTATTATTGGGAAAAGCATTAATTGGATTGAGGTCTATTGGACAGAATCATCTAAGTTTGTCAACAATGGAGGCTGAATTCTCATGTTTGTCTTTATTATGGACAGATTTAGTTTTGTATAAGCAATTATTGATTGATATGGGAATTAATGTTACAGATTCTATTGTTGTTCATGAAGATAATCAATCAGCAATACAAATGGCTTGAAATATTGCTGTTAAGACAAGAACGAACCACACAGATTTAAGATATTTAAATGTGAGACAATGTATACAAAGTAAAATAATTAAGCTGGAATGCTGTATGTCAGAAAACAATCTAGCAGATCATTTTACAAAGGCCCAAGGCTCAATAAAGTATAAGGCTTGCTGTGAAGATTATGGACTTAGAATGTAAAGCCCATGTCACACTGAACCAACGGATGCAAAGAGGATGTAAAATGGACAAAAAAGCTTGCCATCCATTGGAAAACGTGATGTACTCACTGCCTCTGTTTTGCTTCCTCTCTATCCGTCCAGCATCCGTCTATTGACGTTTCATCCACTCAGAAAGTTTTGGGCTGCTCAAAACTTTTGCGCGGAAAATGTATCCAGTTCGTCCATTCTGCATCCGCTACGCATCCACTACGCATCCGTTCTGCATCCGTTACGCATCCGCTATATCCGCTAGGCATCCGCTGCACATCCGCGCAACTCGCATCCGCTCGGATGCAGGGAGGAAGCGGAACGGATGCAGAACGGATGCAGAATGGATGCCTAGTGGATGCAGCACGGAAACAAAGCATTTAAAACGAAAAAAACGTTCGCAGAGGGGACCTATCTCGGATATTAAGGATGCCTAGAGGATGCCTAGAGGATGCCTAGAGGATGCCTAGAGGATGCCTAGTGGAAAACCTATAAAAAGGAGGAGCAACTCATCTGCATCTCACTTTCAGAACAGCAGCCCAGCAGTGCAGACCTCTGCAGCCTTCATCTGACTCTTCCTCTTCCACAGCATCCATTCATGTCCACCGTGGATTGCAACAAAGTCCTTTTGGCAGCCACCATCGTTCTGCAACAGTGCGAAGCCATCTGCAGGCTCTGTGAACTCTACTACGGGAAGAAAAAGAGGCAGCCAAAAAGAGTCTGGGTCCAAACATGGTTCGCCAGAAGAGCAGAGGATGGACTGTACAGCAAGCTGATGGTGGAGTTCAGGAATGAAGACCCTCATGCATTCCAGTACTTCATGAGGATGCCTCCAGCCATGTTTGACGAAGTTGTGCAGCGCCTGACACCCAGGTTGACCAAGAAGAGCACCAGCTTCCGCCCCAGCCTGGAACCTGGGCTCAAGGTGGCACTCACTCTGCGCCACATGGCCTCCAGGACCACCTACAGGAGCATGCAGTACGGCTGGAGGGTGCCATCCAACACCATCAGCATTGTGGTCAGAGAAGTGGTGCAGGCCATCATCGAAGAATACAAGGAGGAGCTCCTACAGTACCCCTCCACTGAAGAAGGCTGGAAGAAAGTTGCAGAGCAGTGGTATCAGAAGTGGAACTTCCCCCACACCATTGGAGCCATAGATGGCAAGCACATGGCCTGCAAATCTCCACCCAACTCAGGGTCCACTTATTTCAACTCCAAGGGCTTCTTCAGCATCATCCTCTTCGCCATGGTCGATGCTGACTACAAGTTCATGTACATTGATGCTTCAGGCAACGAGCCAGCTTCAGATGCCCAGGTATACAACACCAGTGTCCTCAAGGAGGGGCTGGAACGCAACCTCATCGTGGGCTTCCCAGATCCAGACCCCCTGCCCAACGACACGCAAGATGTGCCCTACTTCATCATGGAGGATGATGCCTTCTCACTCACAACCTACCTCATGAAGCCCTACACCTCCAGATGCCTCACCCATAAAGAAAGGATCTTTAACTACAGGCTGTCCAGGGCAAGGCGGGTGGTGGACAACGCCTTTGGCATCCTGGCCAACCGGTTCCAGGTACTTCTCACCACCATGCAGCATAGCCCAGAGACCGTGAGGAGGATCATGGAAGCTTGCTGCATCCTTCACAATCTCATGCGCACCCGCGACCCAGTCTTCCAGAACAGGCTCGTGGACCTCCAGCAAGGCAATGGGGACATGGAGCCTGGGGAATGGAGGCAAGGGCGAAACCTGATAGACACTGTGGATGTGCAAGGCCCCAACAGAGCCTCACGTGAAGGGAAGAAGCAGCGCAATCTCCTGAGACACTGGTGCAACTCCCCAGCTGGAGCAGTGGAGTGGCAAGACAGGATGGTAGATGCTTAATGGATGCTTCCTTCAGCCTGTCTCATCACACGGATGAGATTGGGCCATGTATGTTGGGTGGGCCTACAATGAACAGGTCGTTTAATAAAGAGTTGTGTTTATGTTGACATGTGTGGATGATTATTACATTATTATTGATAATAAAGGGCCATAGGTGTGGCACCTGGGAGGTGGACCATACAGTCCCACTATGCTTGCGCTGGAGGTTTATCTATCCCACAGCTATTACCCATTCCAAAGGTATCCCTGGCCACCCCACTGCTATCTTAACCCATCCCACAAGCATGCAAAGGCTTAAACCATTTCTAAAAGTTTCCACCAAGACTTTATTAAAAAAAAGAAATGAAGCAAGTGTGTGAATCATAAATAGACTTTATTAACAATAAGCTATAAAATAAAAATGAGTCTCTGGCACTCCTCTTGGTCACTCAGTCTCAGGGGTGAAGGGTCCAGGTGCTGTGGAGGTGGCTGGTGCTGGAGTGCTTTTCATCAGCTCCTCCAGAAGCAGAAGCAGCAGAAGCCCCAGCCCCAGAAGAGCGAGCCCGTGCTGCAGAAGCCCCAGGAGAACCAGAGTGAGGGCCAGGGGGTGCGATGGTAGCCCTGTCCCTCTTGCCAGGGCTGGCAGCAGATGGCTGAGGCTTGCTGTGCTTCCGCATGGTTGTGGGGTTGCTGGCTGGCAGGGAGGCTGGCAGGAACCAAGGCTGGCAGAAAGGCTGTCAGGCAGGCAGACACCAAGGCTGGCAGGCAGGCAGATAGCAAGGCTTGCAGGAAGGCTGGCAGGCAGGCTTGCAGGCAGGCATGCACCAAGGCTGGCAGGGAGGCAGGCACCAAGGCTGGCAGGCAGGCTGGCAGGCAGGCAGGCACTAAGGCTGGCAGGCAGACATGAACCAAGGCTGGCAGGAAGGCAGGCAGCAAGGCTGGCAGGGAGGCTGGCAGCAAGGCTGGCAGCAAGGCTTGCAGGCAGACATGCAGGCAGGGCAGGCAAGGCAGCCAATCCGTCCAGCAGCAGGTCTTTCCTCTGAATGGCGACCTGCTTCCAAGCTGCTTCTGTTATAACCGCAGGGCTGGCGCAATGCATTCTCCCCGCATGCACAATTAACGCCAGGCATCCATTAGGCTTCCGCTGTGCATCCTCTGTGCATCTGCTGTGCATCCGCTGTGCATCCGCTTCATCCGCTAGGCTTCCATTCTGCATCCGCTGTATCCGTTCCGCGTCCGCTTTGCTGCGGCCCCCTGGAAGCCTTGCGGATGTGTCATCCGCTCCCATCCACTTCCATCTGCTGGGCTTCCGTTCCACATCCGCTTTCCATCTGCCCTGCGTCCTCCCCGCGTCCGTGTTATCTGCTCCGGTTATGCAAATTTTTGCCCCTTTTGAGAGCGGAAAACAACGGATGGAACATTTTGCTCGTCCGCTGTGTCCTTTTTGCATCTGTTGGGCAGTGTGACATGGGCTTTAGGTTGTATATATTGTCCTACCCAAAAGGGGAGAATGTTAGGAATATAAATCACCTAACAGGTATGTGGGTTGGAAATATATAAATCAGGATAGACATTTTAATACTGTATCTTCAAGAAAATGCAAAAGTGTAATTGGGTGTGTTTTCTCAAACGGCCATAAGATAGAGCCAGAAATCTGGGTTGTTTCGTCTTAGTCTCAGAGGACGTCTCAGTGAGTCTCTTTTTCCTTCTGTTGGAGAATATTGCTGTTCCTTCTAATTAATTGTTATTCATGGATTTGATGTAAGTCTATTACTGAACTGTTTTTGACACTGGACTTTGTAATTGGATTATCCCTGGTCTGAAAACTGACCAATCTTACATGTGAATGACTTTGGACTGCTTGTTTTGAACTTTGCTTAAACCTTTATTGAAAGTAAAAAAAACTACATTTACTATACAGTGTATCTGTGTGCTGTGTGTGTATTATTTAACACTGCTCTCAAATACATCTCCCTGTATGTGCTCATTCTCCTAAGAGGGAATTAACTCAACAGAAACTGTTTCTAAGATTTTGTGTTTGAGGCAGAAAAATAAAATTCTTTCTTTGAAATTTGCAAACACTTTGTTGTTGTAGAAAGGGCTGATATATACTAAGTATGCAAAAGTAAAAAAAAATGAAGCTGGATATTTATTGATGTTATTTTACTGCACTGAAAAGAATTGGAAATGGCCTTTTTTCTTTTTTACTCCACAATTCTCTCTTCCCCTTCTCTCTCTTTCTTTAGTTTTATTTGTATTTTATACTTCAATGATTTCAATTATACAGATAATTTTTTTAAAAAAATGAATTGAAGGAAACTGTTCTTGGTTATTTGAGTTCATTTTTTGCAGACACAGAAACCAGTAGAAGAAAGACAATTAAATCAAATAAGTACAGCAAAATATTTGAAAGCAACACCATATTTCTCTTTGTACCCATTATGTAATTTAAAGAATGACATAATTCCTGGAAAATTATCTGTACAGATAACATATAGACAAGAGTATTGAATGTAGACATTTAACATTTTATACCACTTCTTCATATTTTAAAAACATGTCTACACTCCTGAATTATTTGATTTTTTAATAGTTGCTCCTTTATAACTTCTGTAAGCAAATAAATAACTGTATATTGTATTATTTTATTCATTTTTCCTAAATTTTATAAACTAATATTTATGCAAAAAAACCCTGTAGTGATGATATTTTAACCATAAGGAGCCAAGGACTAAAATATTATTAATTTAATAGAGTAAGACTCACAATGCATAATTTTGTGACAGTTTCTGAATTATCACACACGGCTAATAGAATAATACAAGAAAGGAGAGTTTCAGGGAGAAGCAAAAAACATCACAGAATTATGTTTTTTATACATTTGTTCTTTAATAACTTCTGTAATTATATGCTTTTTATTTTTCTTTCTTTCCTAATTATTTCAATACATGCCCAAAAGAATAATTTCTTCAGTTTTTCTTTCTTTCTTTCTTTCTTTCTTTCTTTCTTTCTTTCTTTCTTTTTAAAACAAAGAATCAGCACTTACATTTTAAGGAAGATTTGATGAAGTCCCAGACATGGCAAAGTAAAGTAAGGGTGTTTTTCTTTTTAACCTCCAAATTGATTTCACAGGCATATAACTTTATACATTTGGCAGAGTGAAATGCTCATGACACAAGCATTTTAATAATATTATTATTGATCGCCTAATTCGGATCCTTTCTCATCCTGAAAATCTCTTAGGAAGAGGAGTCCCTAACTTGAAGTTCCAGACTGCTTCACTTCCTGGGATGTTCCTGAATGAGATCTTGTCCTGTGGTATCTGCACACATTTATTAGGAAAAGGTACAACATGAAAAGGATGGCTACTTTGCTCAGGAAAAGCATGATGCAGAGAACAATGATGGATTGTTGCTGAGAGTCTGTGGAGAAAAGACAGTGGATTAACAAAACAACATAACAGATTTGGAAGGGACCTTGGAGGTCATCTAGTCCAGTGGTTGTTAGCCATTGGGCCTGGGACCACTGGTGGTCCATGAGAAAAATTTTGTGGTCCGCAGAGAAATGCCCCCCCCCACCACCACCATAGCAATTAATCCAGGCTATGCAGGAACACAAGGTTGCACCACCCACATGGCCTGTGGGAACACAAGACTTGTGTTGCTTGCATTGCAAACAATATGAGGTAGTGAGGGGAGGAGGGGAAAGGCCAGAAGGGGGAAACTTGCCCCATGTGCCTCACCTGGCCACCGGGCTGCTTCTGCTTTTGGCTGCACGCAAGGAAAGCAGGAAAAGTCTTTCTTTCTCTCCCCCAAACTCCGCCAGAATTGAGTCTTTGGGACCCTGCAAGGCCTCTTGCTCCAAGAGGCTGTGCCAGCAAAGACTAATTCCTGGCGGAGTTTGGGGGAGGGAAAGAAAGACTTCTGCTGCTTCTGCTGCTTTCCTTGCATGAAGCCAAAAGTCTCTCTCTCTGTGTGTGTCTCTATTCCATGAGAATGGCGCTGGAGACAGTATCCCGCAATCCCAAATAGAGAATGATCGGTCAGTAGGAAAACAGGCTGGGTAATTTTCCTGCAGACTTTTTGGGGGAGATTTTCCCAGGGTCTCTGGTCCACGGGATTTAAAATGATGAGTTTGAGGGTCCCTGAACTCCAAAAGGTTCTAGTCCAATCCTCTGCTCAAGCTGGAGACCCTATACTATTCCAAACAAATGGCTGTCCAGTCTCTTCTTGAAACCCTCCAGTGATGAAGCACCCACAATTTCTGGAGGCAAGCAGTTCCACTGGTTAATTGTCCTCACTGTTAGGAAGTTTCTCCTTAACTCTTCTTGCCCTGCCTTCTGGTACTTTGGAAAGGAGGTTGACCCCCACTCTTCTTTGTGGCAGCTCCTCAAAAATTGGAACACTGCAATCATGTCACCCCAAGTCCTTCTATTCCAGGGGTGTCAAACTCGATTTCATTGAGGGTCACTTCATGGTTGTGTTTGACTGTGTGGGGGGGTGGGGTCTGGCTTGGCATGGCAGGATGGGCATGGCCAGCTCAATCTCACTTGTGTTGGGGACACTTGTGGTGGCTTGAGCACTCTGCCAGCAAACATGGAGCTCAGGAGGGGTCCTGAACTCCACATTCACTGGCAGAGGCACAACAGGCTGTTCCTTTGCTGTTTCTGGGATGGCCCAGTGGGCCAGATGTAAGCACCCTGCAGGCTGCATTTGGCCTTAAGTATAACACGCCTGTTCTATTCACTAGGTCCGTGATGGTGAACACAGCGGTGGGATTCTACCACTTCGCACCTTTTTGCTAGAACCAGTTGTTAACATTCTAAGCAGTTCAGATAACCGGTTGTTAGAAGAAATTACTGGGCTAATCCTGTAAGGAAGGCAGGAAGGAAACATTCTGGTGTTGTTTACAGAAACTGCCTCTCTGTTAACCCTGATTACATTCTTGGCAGGACTAGACTTCCTGTCTCAGGAACCTCTCTGGAGTATTTTTCCCTCCTTTGCTGGTTCTTTGCTTGTGTGGAGGGACCATTCATAGTTACAATGGCACTGAAAAAAAGTGACTTATAGCCATTTTTCACACTTACGACTGTTTCAGCATCCCCACAGTCATGAGAGGCCAGGTGAGGATGCATGCTTCAATGTAAGTGATGTTGAGTTAGCCACGCCCAGCCAGTCACATGACCACCAAGCCATACCCACCAACTAAGCCACACCCACAGAACTGGTTGTTTAAAAAAATTGAGTCCCACCCCTGGTGGTGGTGCTTCTGCTGGTGCTTACTCTGCTGCTGCTGCTCCTGGTGCTGATGCTTCTGCTGGTGCTTACTCTGCTGCTGCTGCTCCTGGTGCTGGTCCTGCTGGTGCTGCTGGTGCTTACTCTGCTGGTGCTGCTGCTGGTCCTGGTCCTGCTGGTCCTGCTGGTGCTGCTCATGCTAACTCTGCTGCTGCTGGTCCTGGTCCTGCTGGTCCTGCTGGTGCTGCTCGTGCTTACTCTGCTGCTGCTGCTGCTCCTGGTCCTGCTGGTGCTGCTTGTGCTTACTCTGCTGCTGCTGATCCTGGTCCTGATGGTCCTGATGGTCCTGCTGGTGCTGCTCGTGCTAACTCTGCTGCTGCTGGTCCTGGTCCTGCTGGTCCTGCTGGTCCTGCTGGTGCTGGTGCTGGTGCTGGTGCTGCTGCTGCTGCTGGTGGGGGTGGTGGTCCTGCTGGTCCTGCTTTTGCTGCTACTGTTGTTGTTGCTGCTGCTGCTGCTGCTGGTGGTGAGGTGGAACAGCCCCTACAACCTCGAAGCCCCTCTGATGAGGGCCCATATGACCCTGCCAGAGGGAGGAAGAGGCAGACGCGTGAACGGGAGAGGAGGCAATACTCCATGGAAGAGGAACATGAGGATCAGATGCTGGAATGGCTGAGACAGAACAAGTATGTTTGGCGGAAGGGACACAGGCTTTATCGAGATACCAAAAGGAAGCAGGCGGCTTGGAGAGAGAAAGCGGAGAGAATGGGCTACATTGCGGAGGTGCTCCTTGGATGGTGGAAATCTGCCCAGGCTGCGGTCAAGCTCACAGAACAGAAGACCTATGTGATGGCCAAGTGCAGCTTCTTGGAAGGCAAGATCCGCCACTGAGGAGCAGCCCCTCTCACAACCCTCTATCTCAGGCAGCCTGCAGAGACCCAGTCCTCTTCTGGCCAAGAGTCAGCTTCTGTCTCCAGGCAGGTGTCTTTGGAGCGCTCCACGACGGAGACCCCCCCCCCCGACAGCTGCACTCGCCATGGCGGAGTGCGTGGAGGACTCTCTGATGCATTTGGAGGAAGGAGACAGTGCTTTCACCAGAGATCAACTCACACCCACCCCCGGCTCCACCTCCACCGAAAGCAGGCTGAGAGGCAGACCGGAGGGGCAGAGCCACACTGTCCTGCTGGAGATCAGGGACACCATCAGAAGCGGCGTAGATCTCCACTCTCAGCTGGTACACACTGACATACCATCCTCAAACCGCAAGCCCTTCCTCATCTACGTCAACCAGACCCTCCTGGACATGTCGGAATCACAGTACCAGGTGATCAAGGACAGGATCACCGGTCTTCTGCACAACCCTGCAGACCCAGCTGAACCTGCTCCCACCCAGTCCAGGTCCGCTCCTCCACCCCAGGTGATGTCATTGCCCTTGCAAGGCTTTCCACAGGCCCTCACCTACAAAGGGTATGGCTACCAGGAGTTCCAGAAGCACAGGAAGCCCTTCCCAGTCCAGCCACAGGTTCCTCACCTGCCACAGGTGCCACTGATGTCACCAATGCCACTGATGCCACAGACGCCACAGATGCCAACGATGCCAACGATGCCAACGATGCCAACGATGCCAATGATGCCACAGATGCCACAGATGCCACAGATGCCACCGATGCCTCACCTCGCTCAGCTGCAGACCAGACAGCCCCACTACACTCCTCCTTCCTCCACCCCACAACCAAGCCTGGTCTCAGAACATCTGTCATCGGTCTTGGGACTGACACCCCATGTCCTGGAGGAAGGGGCTCTCAACATCACAGGACTGAGCCAGATCTCTGAGAGCTTCCTCAACACACCATCCCCTGTTGTCCTCTCGGGGCCAGGCACCCCAATGGCGCCTCAGACCAGCACTCCAGCAACAGCCACCTCCACAACACCTGGACCCTTCACCCCTGAGACCATGGGAATGCCTCAGACTGACTGAGAAGAGTGCCAGAGACTGGGTTGCTACCTGTTGACTTTATCTTTGCTTGGGACACTTGGGTCATTTTGCTTTTACAGCTTGTTATTAATAAAGATTATCTTTGCTTCACACACTTGCTTCATTTATTTTATTAAATAAAGTCTTGGTGGAAACTTTTAGAAATGGTTTAAGCCTTTGCATGCTTGTGGGATGGGTAAGGATAGCAGTGGAATGGGCAGGGATACCTGTGGGATGGTTAATAGCTGTGGGATGGGCAGGGATACCTTTGGGATGGGTAATAGCTGTGGGATGGGCAGGGATACCTGTGGGATGGTTAATAGCTGTGGGATAGATAAGTCTCCAGTGCAAGCATAGTGGGACTGTGTGGCCCACCCTCCCAGGTGCCACACCTATGGCCCTTTATTATCAATAACAATTTAATCATTGATCCACACATTTCAACATAAACACAACTCTTTATTAAATGGCCTGTTCATTGTAGGGCCACTCAACATACATGGCCCAATCTCATCAGTGTGATGAGACAGGCTGAAGGAAGCATCCATTAGCCATCTATCATCCTGTCTTGCCACTCCACTGCTCCAGCTGGGGAGTTGCACCAATGTTTCAGGAGGTTGCGCTGTTTCTTCACTTCACGTGAAGCTCTGTTGGGACCTTGCACATCCACAGTATCTATCAGGTTTTGCCCTTGCCTCCATTCCCCAGGCTCCATGTCCCCATTGCCTTGTTGGCAGTCCACGAGACTGTTCTGCAACACTGGGTAGCGGGTGCGCATGAGATTGTGCAGGATGCAGCAAGCTTCCATGATGTTCCTCATGGTCTCTGGGTGATGCTGCATGGTGGTGAGAAGTACCTGGAACCTGTTGGCCAGGATGCCAAAGGCGTTCTCCACCATCCGCCTTGCCCTGGACAGCCTGTA
This sequence comes from Laticauda colubrina, assembly GCA_015471245.1. NCBI lineage: Eukaryota > Metazoa > Chordata > Lepidosauria > Squamata > Elapidae > Laticauda > Laticauda colubrina. The sequence goes on from BLBF01000069.1 coordinate 3,719,782, forward strand.
GTTGAAGATCCTTTCTTCACGGGTGAGGCATCTGGAACTGTAGGGCTTCATGAGGTAAGTTCTGAGGGAGAAGGCATCATCCCCCACGATGAAGTAGGACACATCTTGTGTGTCGTTGGGCAGGGGTCTGGATCTGGGAAGCCCATGATGAGGTTGCATTCCAGCCCCTCCTTGAGGTGACTGGCGTTGTATACCTGGGCATCTGAAGATGACCCATTGCCTGAAGCATCGATATACCTGAACTTGTAGTCAGCATCGACCATGGCGAAGAGGATGATGCTGAAGAAGCCCTTGTAGTTGAAATAAGTGGACCCAGACTTGGGTGGAGCTTTGCAGGCCACGTGCTTGCCATCTATGGCTCCAACGATGTGGGGGAAGTTCCACTTCTGATACCACTGCTCTGCAACTTTCTTCCAGCCTTCTTCAGTGGAGGGGCACTGGAGGAGCTCCTCCAGGTATTCTTCAATGATGGCCTGCACCACTTCTCTGAACACAATGCTGATGGTGTTGTGTGGTGCCCTCCAGCTGTACTGCATGCTCCTGTAGGTGGTCCTTGAGGCCAGTTGGTGCAGAGTCAGTGCCACCTTGAGCCCAGGGTCCAGGCTGGGACGGAAGTTGGTGCTCTGCTTGGTCAACCTGGGTCTCAGCCGCTCCACAACTTCGTCAAACATGGCTGGAGGCATCCTCATGAATTTCTGGAATGCACAAGGGTCTTCGTTCCTGAGCTCCACCATCAGCTTGTTGTACAGTCCGTCCTCTGCTCTTCTGGCGATCCATCTTCGGACCGAGACACTTCTTGGCCACCTCCTTTTCTTCCCGTAGAACAGGTGAAAGAGCCTGTAGATGGCTTCGCACTGTTGTACAACGATGGTGGCTACCAAAAGGAGCGTGTGACGATCCATGGTGGAGATAACTGGCTGCTGTAGAAGAGGAAGAGCAAGATGAAGGCTGAAGAGGTCTGCACTGTTGGGCTGCTACTCTGAAAGTGAGATCCAGGTGAGTTGCTCCCCCTTTTTATAGGAAATATAGGTTTTCCACTCTGTGTCCTTTTGCATCCTCTAGACATCCTGCAGACATCCTAAATATCCGAGATAGGTCCCCTCTGTGAAGGTTTTTTCTGTTTTAATGCTTTATATCTGAGCTGTATCTGCTTTCATACTTTCTCTGTCCGTGCTACTAACGCTGCGCGTCCGTTCCACGTCTGTTTCGCTTCCTCCCTGTGTCTGTTTTCCGCTGGAGTGGATGCGAATTGCGCGGATGTGCAGAGGATGCCTAGCGGATATAGCGGACACGTAATGGATGACGACGGACGTATAACGGATGTTCCCCATATGTGTTGCGGATGCAGAACGGACGCGTTGGATACATTTTCCGCTCAAAAAGTTTTGAGCAGCTCAAAACTTTTTGAGCAGATGGAACCTCAGTCGACGGATGCTGGACGGATAGAGAGGATGAAAAACGGAGTCAGTGAGTACAGAACGGAAGCATCGCGTTAACCAATGGATGGCAAGTATTTTTCTCCGTTTTACATCCTCTTTCCATCCATTGGTGCTGTGTAACAGGGGCTTAAGCAAGCCAGTTTGCTTGGTAAGGAGTAAGTGGGCAGGAGGACAGGCCGTGTGGGCGGCACAGCCTTTTGTTCCTGCACAGCCTGGATTAATTGCTTTAGGGGTGCTCTTGGGTGACATTTCTCTGTGGACCACCAAAATTTTCTTGCCAACCGCCAGTGGGCCATGACCCACCAGTTGGCGACCACTGCACTGAATAACTGTGCTACTAAGGTAACAGCTACAAAGATTCACTCAGCAAGAAAGGCCACAGAAATGGAGTCAAACCCATTGTACCCGCATTTCACTTAACAACAGGAAACATGAGCCCAATGGTCGCCATAAGTCAAGGATGACCTACTCTGATGCCTAATTTCATTTAGTGTAAAACAAATCTGGAAAAAAACAACAGCAACCCTACAAGGTTGTACGTCAATAAAACTTGAGAAGGAAAGTTTTGAAAGTCCACACTTACTTTCTGATTTTTTAATTAGCCTTGTAATGAAGAGCCTGGTGGTTTTGATGACCAGAGGCTGGGAATTGTGCTTGACCTGGCAAAGGAAAATGGAGGAGTTCCTGTCTTCAGTGGCCATCACCTCCAAGAAGCTCTTGTAGGAATAAGTGCCATCGGGATTCAAAATTTTGGGGGCAACCATTCCTTTTCGGCTTGGGGCATCCTTGACAAACAACCCCATTGCTGCATCTTCTGGATAAAAGTTTTCTGCATTGCAAATAACCATCATTAAGGTGTTCAGCTGGACAGGGGAAGGTGGAATCATCTGAAGATGTATTTTAGGAGGAACTGAGCAAAGAAAGCGAAAGAGATTGGTCAAAAGAGGTTGGGATTCAGGCAGGGGTGGGATTCATTTTTTTTTAACAACTAGTTCTGTGGGTGTGGCCATGTGACTGGGTGGGCATGGCTACTTCTTCTTTTTTGCAGCATCCCCCCATTTTTGGGCTTTCTTGGCCTCAGGGAAGCCTTCTGGGGGGCGTTTTTGCTCCCAGGAAGCTTCCCTGGGGCACAGGAAAGCAAAAAATGGAGGGGGGGGCACACCCTTGCCCCCCCACCCCTGCCCCTTTTTGCCTTTTGAGCGTCAGGGAAGCCTCCTGGATGAAGCAATAAGACAGCAAGAGGGATCCCGTCACAGCTGATCATCAGAACAGCTGATCACCAGGAAGGGAAAAAAAAAAAGAAATACCTTAAGGAGTGACTGGGTGGGGAGAATGCAGTTAGTGATGTCAGGTATGTGATGTCACACATGCACAATAAGGACTGACTGGGAAGGGAGGGAAGGGAAGGGTGGAGAGGGGCGGGGTCAGCCAGGGGCACTACTTGCCAGTTCTCTAAACTGTTCTCTATATAAAATTATAACAACCGGTTCTATAGAACCAGTCCAAACCAGTAGAATTTCACCCCTGGATTCATGGTTCTTGCATGCAAAAGAGCACAGAAGACCAATGGATTCTTCTCTCCGATTGTGGCCTTGAGGAAACACATGGGTCATGGGTGTCAAACTCGATTTCATTGAGGGCCACATCAGGGTTGTGTTTGATGTCGGAGAGCCGGGAGGATGTGGGGATGTGGGGCATGGCCATGGTGGGTGTGATACATGATGTGACTCATGTCAGAGGCACTTGTGGTGGCCAAGTGCTAAGGCAGGACTTCCCTGAGATCAGGGGTGGGCTACTAGGGGCTCACAAGGGCTCGGTAGAGCTCCTAGCTAAGACTCTGTAGTGCTCAGAGAGCCCCCAATAATCTCAGAAAGGCAAGCAACAAGGGAAAGCTCTTAATAGGCTTAATTGAACTTCTGGGCATTCAGCCAAGAGCATTTCACACCTTGTAAAAGTGTTGCAATCTAGATAAACAACCTACTCAGTGCTTTTGAGGGAGAGCCATTGAGAAAATCAGATGACATTACCACTACCCTCCAAAGGGATTAATTCCCAAATAATAAGAATCACATAACTCACCAGAAACTCCACTAAGACTCCAAAATCCCTCTCACGGTCATGGCTATTAAGCCTGGTTTCACCCAATCTTTTATTTAAGTATTAAATTAAAGGTACAAAATAATAAACAACTTTTTGGTATATATCTTTTTTGTAGGTAATTAGGGCAAAGAAGTGACGTTAAGTTGGCCACAGCCACTCAGTTACATGACCACCGAGCACGCCCAACTGTTCACATGACTACCTGGCCACACCCACCAAGCCACATGCCTACCTGGCCATTCCCACCTAGTCAGTCATTAGGGCAGAGAGCCCCTTGCTAAAAAAATTGAAGCCCATCCCTGCCCAAGATTCTCCCTCATTCTCATTATAATCTCCCTTCCTTCCTTCCTTCCTTCCTTCCTTCCTTCCTTCCTTCCTTCCT
>BLBF01000069.1:3723712-3736660 GCA_015471245.1 Laticauda colubrina
CTTCCTTCCTTCCTTCCTTCCTTCCTTCCTTCCTTCCTTCCTTCCTTTTCTTCTTTTTCCTTTCCTCTTCATTCCCCTTCCTTCCCCTCTTTTCTTATTTTTCCTTCCTTGCTCTCTTCCTCTCTTCCCTCCTTTTTTTGTCTTTCCTCTTTCCCTTTCTCCTTTCCTATCCCTTCTTGCATGCTCCAATGCAAAAGGGGAAACACTTCTTTTGCAGCCCCTCCCCCGAGCCCTGTTTTCACTGGCAGAGGGCTGCACGAGGCCATTGTGGGTGGAAATGGGGAGCAGGGGGACAGGGAGCTGCTTTCTGTCTTTAAATCATGTTTCTCCTTTTATTGTCTGGGGAAATATAATATTTTGCCTTTCTAATATTTCTGAAAACATTTCATTCTTCTAGGAGAGGAGTGGGTGCTAACTTACTACACTTTGGATGTGTCAGCTTCTCACCCACCTTCTTCCTATGACATACATTTGGCCACCCAACTCAAATCATGTAACTCTGGGCAGCATGCAAAAAAAATCATCGAGCAAAAAAATAAAAAGGAAACAACAGAGCACACCACTAAAGCAAAGGGAGACCATTCCAGGACAATCAGGATTAAATGAATATCTCCTCCATTGTAGGGGAGATATATTTCATCTTGACCCAGGTCCTTGGGAAAGGAATCAGAGATAGGAGATCTTTCTAAAGACTTGCTCCCCACAAACACAGCTCTCTGAGGAAGCATGGGCTGAGTTGACTTCTGTGGGATGAGTGTCTAGATCTTCTTGGTGCCATTCCCTCTTCCATGGAGGGCCCTCTACCAGATGCAGACACCATAACGTCAGGATTCCAGCAGTTACCCCCAATTAAATCATGAGTCTCGAACCAAATGTCCAAAACTTCAAAATGATTTATTGGGAGTTAACATATCCGGCGCTGCCTGGGTGTAGCCAACTCTGAGAAACATCATTCCTGGTCACCCTTGACCCTGGTTTTCCCCCCCTCCACTCCCTGGGAGTATCATAATTCATATTCTCCAATGGGACACCTCCATAGCCAAGAATCATCAATCATGCTCTCCAGTTAGATATTTGGGCGGCAGAAACTTTGGTCACCTAGTTCCTATCTTTGAAAAACTATTTATGGAATGCACTTTCAATTTCCAAGCTGCCGCACTGCTCTTTCAAAACCCCTCCCCCCTCCCTTTCTGTTGGCAACTCTAAAAAGACCCTAGGAATATTTTATGAGTTGAGAAATAACCAGTGGTGGTAGGCAGCCAGTTCACACTGGATCAGAAGAACCAGGAGCAATAATTTGGCATGGGTCACCGAACTGGTAGTAAGTTCTGTCTGGCCATGCCCTTGACCCGGTCACCCTCCCACCCAATGCTCACTTACCCTGCCCACCTGACGTTCACCTAAGGTATTTCTTTTTTCCCCCCTCCTGACAATCAGCTGTACACAGATCAGCTGTGCCAGGATTCCCCTTGCTGAGGCCCAGGAAGGCAAAAAATGGAGGGAGGGGCTCATGGAGCCCCTCCCTCCATTTTTTGCCTTCCTGAGTGTCAGAGGAGCCTTAGAGCAAAAATGCCCCCCCAAAGTTCCCCTGAGGCCCAGAAGGCCCAAAAAACAGGTGGGGGCTGCAAAAAAGCAAAAAAAAAATTAAAATAAAATAAAGGCCACGCCCACCAAGCCATGCCCACACAGAACCGGTAGTAAAAATGCTTGAATCCCACCACTGCACATAACCTCCTCCCTCTCTGCAACTCAAGGTTCACCTACCTCTTAGAACATCCCCAAGTGGGAAGTTGCTTTGAGCCTTCTGAGATGAGCTGTGTTGGATCCGGCAGCTCAGCTGTGACCTCAGGTCTCCTTGCCCAAGCAAGATTGCCACACTGCTTTCCACGTGGTACACCCTGCCCTGCTTTACTTCATTATAGAACATTTTAGTCTTGTTAGAATGTATCATTTTCCCATCCTTCCTCCAAAAAACTTTGATGGCTTTGGAGGAGAAGTCTCTTGCCAAGCATTGAAAAGAAGCCCACGATCCTGCCATGATCCTGCCTTGAGGGCCAATAATTTGAGGCTGGGATGGTTCGACTGAGGGAGAAAGCAGAGAGACATCACTTGACCTTCCTCAGAAACAACACAGGAGTCTCCAGGAATGTTTTTGGTCACAGAGACACAGCCTTCCAAACATTGGAATTTATTCCCATATGACTGGGAACCTCCATCCCGTCGAATGAGGGACGGAGGACTACCTACTAATTGTGGAGACCACAGTGCCTTTCCCAGAAGCCAGTTCTCTTTCTGGGACTCTTGGTCCAGAGGTGGTGAATTCAGCAGGTTCTGACTAGTTGTTCTGACCCATGCCATTTTCCGACAAATCAAACACAATTCAAAAGGAACAGAAACCTTGTAATGCTTTTACAAAATAATTAGCTGTGATAAGCACAAGCCTTGCCAAATTGTGCGAGACTTGCCAAAAGATAACAGACAGGAAACAATTTGCAAAATAAGAATCTTCAAATACAAACTCAGGATACTAGAATATCCATGAGGCTGTAATTTCAAAATGTCTTTGCCTTCTGCAAAGAAGGTTAGTTTCACAGCTGGCTTTTATCTTCTTGAAGGAGGGGGCATTAACTTGCAGCCTTACTCCTGAATTGCCCATGCTGTTGTAACTGTTCTTTCCTCCGAGCAATCCTATGTGCACGCACACTTAGCACAGGCTCCTTGGGAACCTCCTCATCACTGCTGCCAGCCCCCACAATCTCTGAAGGCAGCAGTCCAATCCCTGATGGTCCTGGCCCCTCATCTGAGTCCTCGCTCTCCTCACCATCCACACCTGCTGCTGGTTAACCACAACACCAGTTCTGGAGAACCAGTAGCTGAAATTTTGATTAGTTCAGAGAACTGGCCAATCCCACCTCTGACTGGCCCCACCCGCATCTATTATCTGCCTCCCATTGAGTCCCAGCTGATCGGCTGGATCTCCTTTGGTTGCCTGCACAGGAGAATGGAGCTGGAAAGCAGGTTAGTGGGGTGGGGAGGGGATGGGGATTTTGCAGTAACCTTCCCCTGCTATCCCCACCAAGCCACACTCACAGAACCGGTAGTAAAAAAAATGTGAATACCACCACTTGGTCTGAATTTCACACCACAGTAGGCATCTTCAGGGCAGATGGTTGGATGCTGAGGCTGATCCTTTGTGTTGGATCCTAGGATGACCCTCTCACACACATACATACACACACACACACACCTCTGGCTAATCATCGTAGTCTCTCTTTTCTGAACTTTTTGCAAAATCTCAAATCTTTTTTGTGGCATGGTGACCAAAATCAGTTGCAGTATTCCAAGTGTGATTTTACTAAGGTTTTATAAAGAGTGAAGTATTATTACCGTTTTATAAAACCCTAGTAAGACCACACTGCAACCGATTTTGGTTGCCATATTACACACACACACAAAAAAAAAACAACTAGAGAAAAAAAAAGGACTAGGGAAGACATGATGGCAGTATTCTAGAATTTGGGGGGCTGAAGGCAAGACAAGAAACAATGGTTGGAAACTAATCAAAGAGAGAAGCAACCTGGAATTTTAGGAAAAACTTCCTAACCATGAGGACAATTAACCAGTGGAACTGCTTGCCACCAGGAGTTGTTGGTGTTCCAACACTGGAAGTTGTCAAGAAGAGATTGGATAGTCACTTCTCTGAAATGGTATAGGATCTTCTGCTGAACTAGAAGACTTTCAAGCTCCCCTCCAGCTCATTCATTCTATTCAAAGCTCCTCCTTTATCACTATAAATGAGGGATGGGTTTTTCTCCTGATCTGGGTACTCTCGCATGCCCTCCCCCAGGCAGATTTGCCCCAGACAGGGTATACTTTATTTAATAAATTTATTTATTCAATGTTTCGTCAGTTAAAAACAAATTTTCACATTTTACAACATTGCTAAAGCACTGTATAAATTTGCACTTCACTTCTATTAGTGTGTTATACATCTTTATATTTACTTCATCATTTAAAGCCCCTGTCACACTGAACCAACGGATGCAAAGAGGATGTAAAACGGACAAAAAAGCTTGCCATCCGTTGGTTAACGCGATGTATCCATTCTGTACTCACTGCCTCCATTTTGCTTCCTCTCTATCCGTCCAGCATCCATTTATGGACGTTTCATCCGCTCCAAAAGTCTTGGGCTGCCTAAAACTTTTGCGTGGAAAATATATCCATTTCGTCCGTTCTGCATCCGCTACGCATCCGCTAGGCATCCGTTATGCATCCGCACAACTCCATCCGCTCCAGCGGTAAATGGACGTAGGGAGGAAGCGGAACGGACGCAGAACGGATGCAGAACGGATGCCTAGCGGATGCAGCACGGAAACAAAACGTTTAAAACAGAAAAAACGTTCACAGAGGAGACCTATCTTGGATATTAAGTATGTCTACAGGATGCCTAGAGGATGCCTAGCGGAAAACCTATACTGCCTATAAAAAGGGGGAGCAACTTGCCTGCATCGCACTTTCAGAACAGCAGCCCAGCGGTGCAGACCTCTGCAGCCTTCATCTGACTCTTCCTCTTCCACAGCATCCAGTCATGTCCACCGTGGATTGTAACAAAGTCCTTTCGGCAGCCACCATCGTTCTGCAGCAGTGCGAAGCCATCTGCAGGCTCTGTGAACTCTACTACGGGAAGAAAAAGAGGTAGCCAAAAAGAGTCTGGGTCCGAAGATGGTTCACCAGTAGAGCGGAGGATGGACTGTACAACAAGCTGATGGTGGAGCTCAGGAGCGAAGACACTCAGGCGTTCCAGAACTTCATGAGGATGCTGCCAGCCATGTTTGATGAAGTTGTGCAGCGCCTGACATCCAAGTTGACCAAGGCAAACACCAGCTTCTGGCCCAGCCTGGAACCTGGGCTCAAGGTGGCACTCACTCTGCGCCACCTGGCCTCAGGGACCTCCTACAGGAGCATGCAGAATGGCTGGAGGGTGCCATCCAACACCATCAGCATTGTGGTCAGAGAAGAGGTGCAGGCCATCATCGAAGAATAAAAGGAGGAGCTCCTCCAGTACCCCTCCACTGAAGAAGGATGGAAGAAAGTTGCAGAGCAGTGGTATCAGAAGTGGAACTTCCCCCACACCGTTGGAGCCATAGATGGCAAGCACGTGGCCTGCAAATATCCAGCCAAGTCGGGGTCCACTTATTTCAACTCCAAGGGCTTCTTCAGCATCATCCTCTTTGCCATGGTCGATGCTGACTACAAGTTCATGTACATCGATGCTTCAGGCAACGGCTCCTCTTCGGATGCCCAGGTATACAACGCCAGTCACCTCAAGGAGGGGCTGGAACGCAACCTCATCATGGGCTTCCCGGATCCAGACCCCCTGCCCAAAGACACACAAGATGTGCCCTACTTCATCGTGGGTGATGATGCCTTCTCCCTCAGAACCTACCTCATGAAGCCCTACACTTCAAGATACCTCACCCGTGAAGAGAGGATCTTCAACTACAGGCTGTCCAGGGCAAGACGTGTGGTGGAGAATGCCTTTGGCATCCTGCCCAACAGGTTCCAGATACTTCTTGCCACCATGCAGCATCACCCACAGACTGTGAGGAGCATCGTGGAAGCTTGCTGCATCCTGCACAATCTCATGCACACCCACTACCCAGTGTTGCAGAACAGACTTCTCGACCATCAAGAAGGGAATGGGGACATGGAGCCTGGTGAATGGAGGCAAGGACGAAACCAGACAGACACTGTGGATGTGCAAGGCCCCAACAGAGCTTCACGTGAAGGGAAGAAGCAGCTCAACCTACTGAGACATTGGTGCAACTCCCCAGCTGGAGCAGTGGAGTGGCAAGACAGGATGATAAATGCTTAATGGATGCTTCCTTGAAGCTGTCGCATAACACTGATGAGATTGTGCCATGTATGTTGAGTGGCCCTACAATGAATAGGGCTTTGTTTATTAAAGAGCTTTGTTTATTTTGAAATGTGTTGATCAATGAATAAATTGTTATTGATACAAAAGGTCCATATGTGTGGCAGCTGGGAGGGTGGACCATACAGTCTCACTATGCTTGCACTGGAGGTTTATCTATCCCACAACTATCCTTATCTATCCCACAACTATCCTTACCTATCCCACAAGCATGCAAAGGCTTAACCCTTTTTTCAAAGTTTTCACCAACACTTTATTAAGTAAAAAAAAATGAACCAAGTGTGTTAAGCAAAGATAACCTTTATTAATAACTGTCTTAAGTAAACTGTATGACTTTATTAAAAAAGCAAAATGAACCAAGTAAAGTGTCTTAAGCAAAGATAAAGTGAACAGGTAACAACTCAGTCTCTGGCACTATTCTCAGTCACTCTGAGGCATGTCCATGGTCTCAGCTCTTAAGTGGGCAGGGACTGTGGAGGTGGCTGTGGCTTGAGTGCTGGTCTTGGGGTGCTTGGCCCCGAGAGTACAACGGGGATGGTGTGTTCAGGAAGCTCTCAGAGAGCTGACTCAGTCCCGTGAGGTTGAGAGGCCCTCCATCAAGTACCTGGGTTGTCAGGCACAAGACTGATGACAGATTGTCCATTGACGGGCTTGGCTATGGGGTGGAGGAAGGAGGAGTGTAGTGGGGCTGTCTGGTCTGCAGCTGGGCGAGGTGAGGCATCTGTGGTGTGCGATGAACCTGGGCCTGGACTGGGAAGGTCTGCCTCTGCTGTGGGAAGTCCTGGTACTCGTAGCCTTGGTAGGTGAGGGGCTGTTGAAAGCTGTGGAAGGGCTGTGACATCGCCTGGAGTGGAGGAGCAGACCTGGACTGGGTTGGAGCAGGTTCAGCTGGGCCTTGAGGGTTGTGCAGAAGTGCTGTTATCTTCTCCTTCATCACCTGGTACTGGGCCTCAGGCAGGTCCCTGAGGGTCTGGCTCACGTAGGTGATGAAGGGCTTCCGGTTCGAGGATGGTATGTCACTGTGGACCAGCTGAGAGAGAAGATCTGTGCTGGTCTTGATTGTGTCCCTGATCTCCAACAGGATAGTGTGGCTCTGGCCCTCCAGTCTGCCTCTCTGCCTGCATCCTGTGGAGCTGGGGGTGGGGGTGGGTTGGTCTCTGGTGGCTCCTCCTCATGCTCCTTGGAAAGGGTGTACTGTTTCCTTTCTCCCTTCTCCTTCCCTTGCCTCTTCCTCCCTCTGGCAGGGGCTTCAGCAGCAGGGCCTTCAGGGGCTTGAGCAGCAGGGCTTTGAGGGCCTTGGGGCTGGTCCACCATAGCAGCAGCAGGAGAAGCACCAGCAGTAGCAACACCAGTAGCAGCAGCAGGAGAAGCACCAGCACCAGCAACAAAAGCAACACTAGCAGCACCAGCAGCAGGAGAAGCACCAGCAGCAGGAGAAGCACCAGCAACACCACCACCACCAGCAGTAGCAGCAGCAGCAGGAGAAGCACCAGCAGCTTCAGAGTCAGCGCCAGGGGGTGGGACGGTGGTTCTGTCCTTCTTGCCAGGGCTGGCAGGAGTAGGCACAGGCTTTCTCTTCTTCCCTGACTGATGAACCATGGTATTATTTGAAGATGTCTGTGGCAGCACGTATTTCCTCTGAATGGTGACTGCGTGCGAGCTGCATCCTTTTATATCCGCGAAGCTGACACAATTCATACTCCCCGCATGCGCAGTGAACGCTTTGCATCCGCTATGCATCTGCTTTGCTTCCTATAGGCATCCGTGATGCATCCGTGTCATCCGCTACGCATCCGCTCCTTCCGCTATGTGTCCGCTTTGCAATTCTCCTCCAGAACCCCTTCGGAGGTGTCATCCACTTCTATCTGCTGTCATCCGCTAGGCTTCCTATGAACATCCATTTAACATCCCCGCTACATACTACCCCCGTCCATTCCTTTCCATTCTTTTCCATTCTGTTTATGCAAATTTGGGGTACTTTTTGGAGCGGATAACAACGGATGGAGCCACCCCTGAAATTTTGCCCATCCGCTGTGTCCTTTTTGCATACGTTTTGCATCCGTTGGCCAGTGGGACCTAGCCTTAACAGAAGTCACAGTATAAAGGGGCAAATATTTTTTAAAAAATCCATATAATTTGGGAGTGTAGAGATGCTTTTGAAATATGAAGAAAGTGACAAAACATGAAATGTCCATGTTTAATATTGTGTCTCCACTATTTGTGGAGAAAAAAGATAATTTGCCAGGAATTATGTCACCTAATAAATTTATGTTAAGGGGACAAAGAAAGAGACAGTGTTGCTTTCAGGTACTTTACTTCATTAATTGAATTAATTGTCTACCTCATGCTGCTTTCATTGTTGTCCCTACATCTTCTCTACATACCTCAGGGAGATTTCAAAATCACAGCAGAAGTTCCTTGTCTCGTAATTCTGATAGGATCCTATTATCTAGGTAGATTTCATATTGAGGGTTGCAATATGAATTCTCTTCTCTATTTTATTCACCAGGAAACTGGTAAATCTCCTCACAAGTTCCTTATCAATCTTTATTTCGATCAAGCTAAAAGATACCGGACTAAAATACACATGTTTGGGAAAAATGATACAACAACATATAGATCTAAAACCAGATATATTTTTACTAGGGGTTTTGCCTGAAGGTTATAATAAAGAGATAACATATCTGATTATCAATGTACTAACAATAGTTAGAATTGTATTTGCACAAAATTGGAAAAAATGAGAAAATTCCAACAGAGGAGGAAACAATTAAGAAAATAATGGAATGTGCGGAAATGAGTAGTCTAACAATGGCAATTAGAGAACAGGAAGAAAAAGAGTGTTATAAGATTTGGGAATTATATTATGAATGGTTAGATAGAAAGAAACTGAAATATGTGGTAACAGTAGTAATAAATACACTGTAATTGATGATTTCTAAATGAGTAAGAATATGAATATAACTTTGCTAGGACAAGGTTTGTTTTTGAAAGATGATATAGAATTGAAATTATGTTAACGATAATATAATAATGGACCAATATAATGTCGAATGTTGATTAGAATGGTTGATGAATATAACCAAATAAGAAAAGTATAACAGTATTACTATGTGCACAAGATATATGTACCCAACTGACACACTGTAAAATTGAAAGATGGTTGTATTTGTTGTTTTTGTTTTAAAAATAAACAACTTTTTCAAAAAATATATTTTTACTTCAACCTTTGCTGCTATCCTCTAAATTACTTAATGCGTTTCATCTGAGTCTTCTTCCAAAATATGCCTTGCCTTGAGCCTCTCCTTTCCTGTTAGCTACTACCAGCCATGTCTGATAATTCAGACGTTGTTCCAAAATTATGTATTGTGGGGCTTCTTCTATTAAATTAGTAATTGACAGGCAGTTTTACTCCCTGGCTCCCTCTTATGACCAAAAGCCTCAATGCATTGGTTTCTTGGCAAAAATGTTAATTTTATAAAATTTACTTAAAAATTAATAATATAATAAAGCCTATTCAATGGCCATAAGGAAAGAAGAGAATCAGGAGAAATGGATCATAGGAGAACTATCTTGGAAGGATAGTTGATAGTTAATAGCCAGTCAAAACCATTTAGATTCAAAAAAATTATGACCAGTTCTGTGGGCATGGCATGGCTTGGTGGGAGTGGCTTGGTAGGCGTGGCAGGGGAAGGATACTGCAAAATCCCCATTCCCTCCTCACCCCACTAACCTACTTTCCAGCTCTGTTCTCCTGTGCAGGGCAACAAAAGAAAACCCAGCCGATCAGCTGGGACTCAATGGGAGGCGGATAATAGATGGAGGCAGGGCCAGTCAGGGGTGGCATTTGCCAAATCTCCGAACTACTCAAGATTTCCGCTTCCGGTTCTCCAGAACTGGTCAGAACCTCCTGAATACCACCTCTGATAGAGGCAATAGAGGCAAAAATGGAAAATATAACCATGAGGAGATGTATTGAATTATGGGAGAGGTCAAGCACATAAACGAGAAGGTGGATTTTTTTGGAACATAAAATGGATATCAGAGATTTACAATAGAAAGGAGACTCAAAGGTGCTTCTTTAAGAGGTAACTGGACTGTGATGACCCAAAGGGGTGTGACACAAAAAAAATAGAGTCACAAAAGTAGGTAAAGTCCCTTTAATTCCTCCAATGTCCAGTTATCATCAGTTGGATAAAAAACTCTCCCAAGAACAGTTTTTAAAGGGAAGAAATTCACTCCGAACCCAAAGTACATCTAAATTATAAATAAAAACCAACACAAACCACAGCTGCAGCAATTAACGAGACAGGGCAGGATAAGGAATTGCAGAACTCAAAAGATAACGAAACATACACAGTTGGGACGATGCCAGAACCCAGAAAGGACTTGACAAACCAAAAGATATTTCATGCTTTGCTTCTAGAAAGGTGCTATGTGCAAAAACCCTTTTAAAATCCTGTTTTCCCAGAGGAGGGAATCAGGGCCTTTTTCTCCCCCATAACTGACGTTGTTCCCTTATCTGTTCCTCCCTGCATGCCCTAGGATGAAGAGGGCGTGCGCCTGGGTTTTTCTCTGAATGCCCAGCAGGACTGTGCCCTTCCCCAGTTTCCTCCACAGCCACCGGAGCCACACTCCCACTCCCTGTCAGCTGTTCGACCTCCCTCTAGGAATCAGTCTCTAACATGGGCATGCCATGGACTTTCTGGTTGTTCTTTGAAGACATTTCACTTGGAGGTTTATCAGTGTCCTCAGGGCCACCTGAGTGGTGCAAATGGGTATGGAGGCTTCTTGGAACTGTTGAAACGACCGTGTTGTAAACTGGAGATAGATGATGTCGTTTCCCTTCTGTTGAGAGAAGGCTGTTCAATTTTGTCCCAAGGCAAAATTCACTTAATGGTTTTGCTTAGCAACAAGAAATGTGGGTCTCAATTGTCGTCATAAGTCGAAGACTACCTGTACCTCACAGCCCCTCTGTCTTGCTAGGGTGGAGGTGGAGTCTGTTTCATCCCCTCCAGTTCCCAATTTCCTTTATATTGATTTATTAGTTTATAATGTATCATACAAAAATACAAAAGAAAATGTTGGTATATGTATTGTTTGGATTTTTGTTTATGTACAAATATATGGATAGTCCTTGATTTACAACAGTTCATTTAGTGACTGTTTGAACATAAAATGGCACGGAATAAACTGACTTATGGCCATTTTTCACACATATGACCACTGCAGCATCCCCACAATCACATGATGAAAATTTAAATGCTTGGCAACTGACTCACATTTATTTACAGTTGCAGTGGCTCAGGGGGGTTCACGAGATCTCCTTGAGACCTTCTGACAAGCAAAGTCAATGGGGGAAGCAGGATTTGCTGAACAACTGTGTTACTAATTTATGAATGGTGATGATTCACTTAACGACTGTGGTGAGAAAGGTCATAAAACGGGGCAAAACTGGCTTGAATTTCTCACTTACTGACAAAAATTTTGGACTCGATCATGGGCGTAACTTGAGGATTACCTGTACTTATAATTGCTGAGAAGAATATCAGGAACAACTTCATTATATCTGTTTTTATTTTTTATTTTTCTTCAACATTTTTTCTTTTCTTGCCTCCCTCCCTCCCTTCCTTCCTCTTTCTTTCTTTCTTTCTTTCTTTCTTTCTTTCTTTCTTTCTTTCTTTCTTTCTTTCTTTCTTTCTTTCTTTTCTTCCTTTCCTTCCTTCCTTTCTCTTCTTTCCTTTCCTCCCTCCCTCCCTTCCTTTCTTTTGTTTCTTTCCTTCCTTCCTTCCCTTTCCTTCCTTCCTTCCTTCTTTCCTTCCTTCCTTCCTTCCTTCCTTCCTTCCTTCCTTCCTTCCTTCCTTCCTTCCTTCCTCTTTCTTTTTTCCTTTCTTCCTTTCCTTTCCTTCCTTCCTTTCCCTTCTTTCCTTTCCTTTTCCTTCCTTCCTTCCTCCCTTCCTTTCTTTCGTTTCCTCCCTCCCTCCCTCCCTTTCTTTCGTTTCCTTCCTTCCTTCCTTTCTTTTCTTCCTTTCCTTCCTTCCTTCCTTTCCTTCCTTTTTCTTTTTCTACCTTCCTTCCTTCCTTCTTTTTCTTCGTTTTCTTTTTCTTCTTTTTTTCTTCCTTACTTTACCTATAGAGGAAACCTCTTTGGCCTACTGGTTAAGGCACTAGGCTACAAACCAAGAGACTGTGAGTTCTAGTCCTGCCTTAGACGGGGTCTACATTTAGCCAAATATCTTTCAAGGCAGCATCTGTATTCCTTTATTTGGAAAAGGCCAAGGAGAAAGAGAATCATGGCTACTTTGTTCAGGAAAAGACCCAAATAGAGACCATAGCTGGATTGTCCCTGTAAACCTGTGGGGGAAAGATAGGAGATTGTTTCTGATTTATTTGTAATAAAGCTAGAAAAATAGAATAGAGTACAGTAGAGTAGAATAGAATATAGAAATAAGAATAGAATAGAATATAGAAGTAAGAATAGAATGGAATGGAATAAGAAATGCATAGAATAGAATAGAATAGAATAAGAAACGAAACTTTATTGTCACTTTGTACACTAATCAGCATACATTAAAATGAAATTTCATTGCAAACAGATCTCAAATATTCTCCAACTCTTATATGCACAACATAGGCATGACAAAATAAACAAATAAATTAAAGAAATTAAATACAAAATTATGCATATACTGACCTATATTATGTGATATGGAGAAACAACGCGGTCTAATTAGGATGTCTACATGAACATGGCAAGAAAAATGACCCTTGTGATACAGATGGCTCAGGGAACAAAGCCATTCCAGAATCGGGTAATCCAACTAGAAATACTTCAAAAACCCCTTCCCCAGGTCACAGAAACAGACGTTAAAGTGGGTGTGTGGGGTCTCTAACGATGTTTCGAGCTCCAACCACACAAGGTTTTGAGCTCCCTCTACTGCAGGTTTCCAAATGATTGACAGTCTGCTGAAAGCATGAATAGAAGAGATGATTCCAGCAGACTGTCAATCATT
>BLBF01000069.1:3736670-3751779 GCA_015471245.1 Laticauda colubrina
CTTCGTATATGCCTTAGTTTTCCAGGTCAATTTTGTCTTTGGGGTTTTTAAGGATGGCTGCTATTTTTTTTGTCTGTTTTGAAGGCAGTCTTAATGTGATGCCTGTGTAGTATCTTCCTAATTTTGTCTGTGGTACCTCTTATGTAGGGTAGGACAGCTGTTCCATAGGTCTGTTGATCTTCTAGGTCTCTATTCTGTCTTAGTGTGTTTTTGTGGATCAAGCTAGTGATTTTGTTTTTGTGGAAGCCGTTGGCTGTCAGTACTTTAGTCAGGGTGCATAGTTCAGTCTTTATATGTGTCTTGTCTGCCAGGCGTTTGGTTCTGGTGATTAGTGTTTTGGCCACGGAATTTATCTGTGCTGGGTGGTGGTGGGATTGGACGTTGAGGTAGCCGTTGGTGTGTGTTTTCTTTTGGTATACGGTGTGTCCTAGTGTGCCATCTGTTCTTTTGTAGATTAGTACACCAACCGCTACCTCAACGCCCAATCCCACCATCACCCAGACTGAACTATGCACCCTGACTAAAGTACTGACAGCCAACGGCTTCCACAAAACAAAATCACCAGCCTGATCCACAAAAACACACCAAGACATAACAGAGACCTAGAAGATCAACAGACCTATGGAACAGCTGTCCTGCCCTACATAAGAGGTATGACAGACAAAATCAGTAAGATCCTACACAGGCATCACATCAAGACTGCCTTCAAAACAGACAAAAAATAGCAGCCATCCTTAGAAACCCCAAAGACAAAATTGACCTGGAAAACTAAGGCATATACGAAGTTCCCTGTGCATCATGCCCGGCCACATACATTGGACAGTCCAATAGAAGAATAAGTACCCGCCTGGATGAACACAAAAATGCAGTAAAAAAGCTGGAACACACCTCCTCACTAGTCCAACACATGAAAACCACAGGTCACAACATCAACTTCAATGGCACTAAAACCCTCGCCACTATAGAAAACCCCAGCCACAGAATCATCAGAGAACCAATATGTAATGTAACTTCCATTGCCACTTCATCTAATAAAAAAAGACATTCTTATATCATTTTCTCTTCAATTCTATTATTTTTATATTGTAAAGTTATCTATAAAATATATCATTTCCACACTTTTTTTCTAACCATTGATAAAATAAATCCCATATCTTATAATATTGTTTTTCTTCTTGTTCTCTAATTTCAAATGTCAATTTACTCATTTCAGCACATTCCACTATTTTCTTTATAACTTCCTCCTGTGTTGGTATTTTCTTATTTTTCCAATTCTTTGCAAATACATTTCTAGCTGCTGTTAGTACATTCACAATCAAATATATCACTTCACTACTGTATATCTCTGGTATAGTACCCAATAAAAAAATCTCTGGTTTAAAATCAATATGACTTTTTGTCATTTTTTCCAACCATGTGTGGATTGTAGTCCAATATCTTTTTTCGCCTCTGCACATGTCCACCACATATGGTAAAATGAGCCAGGTATCTGATGACACTTCCAACATTTTTCAGATTTATTCTTAAACATTTTTGCTATTCTCATTGGGGAAAGATGCCACCTGTAAAACATCTTATACAAATTTTCTTTATATGCAGTTGACATTGTCATTTTATAATTTTGAAACCACAATTTTTGCCATTTCTCTAGGTCAATCCCATATCCAAAATTTTTCCCCCATGCAATCATTGTTTCTTTAACTTGTTCTTCTTCTAACTTAACCTCTAATAAATATCCGTATAATTTCTTAATCATCTTTTCATCAGTACCTGTTAAAATTTTATCTAAGGCAGTCAATTTATCATAAAAACCTTCTGTTTTGAGATCTTTATCATATCTAGAATGTATTTGCACATATGAAAAACAATTCATCCTTATACTTCATTGCTCCAGTTCTTGCATAGATTTCAGTTCACCCTTTTCATTCATAATTTCGTCATACCTAACTGTTTGTTCTATTTTATATATCACTGGATATGAAAACGCTTCTATAGTTGAAAGCCAGTCTGGAATTTTCAAATAGTGTTGTCTTTTAATCTGCTCCCAATTTTATAATAAAGCCTCTCGTATATAGTGTCTTCTAAAATATCCATGTGTTTTAGTTCCCTTGTACCATAGGAAAGCATGCCAACCCAACAACAAATCATGTTCTTCAAGTGTCAATAATCTAGTATTTCTCAATGTAATCCATTCCTTGTTCCACATCAGAGATGTTGTTTGATAATATAACTCCCAATTTGGCAGATCGAACCCACCTTTTATTTTAGCATCTTGTAATAACTTTAATTTTATTCTTGCTTTTTTCCCCCGCCAGATATATTTCAGCACTATTTTATTCAACTCATCAAAATACTCTTTCCCTTATCTAATTGGAATTGTCTGGAACAAATGTACAATTCTTGGTAAAATATTCATTTTAATTGTTGATATTCTCCCTATTAATGATAATTGTAAGTTTTTCCATTTTGCCAAGTCTGTCATAATCTGTTGCTTGAGTTTATTATAATTATTCTCTTTAAGTGTGCCACATCTTGCTGTCAAATATATTCCCAGGTATTTAGCCTTATTTGTGACCTGGATTTCCAAGACTTCCACCAATTCTTCCCTCTGTTTTACTAGCATATTCTTCCTCAGAATCTTTGTTTTATCTTTATTTATTTTTAAACCAGCTACCACTCCACATTCCTCTATCTTTTCTATCAACCTAGTCACCGTTGCCAGTGGGTCTTCTAATATAAAAACCAGGTCATCTGCAAATGCTTGCAATTTGTATTCTTCTTTCTTAATTTTCATTCCTTTTATTTCTTTCGCTTCTCTTATATCTCTAGTTAGCACTTCTAATGTTAACACAAACAACAGATGTGACAGCAGGCAACCTTGTCTTGTACCTTTCTTCATAGCAATAGAATCTGTTAATTCCCCATTAATCATAAACTTTGCTGTTTAATCATGATATATAGCTTCTATGGCTTGAATAAATTTCTTACCAAAGCCCATCTGTTCCAATTGTAATAACATAAATTGCCAATTTACATAATCAAAGGCTTTCTGTGCATCTAAGAATATCAAAGCCATTTATTTTTCAGGATGTGCCTCATAGTATTCCAGTGTGTCCATGATAGTTCTCATATTGTCTTTAATACATCTCTTTGGTAGAAATCCCTTTTGATTGGGGTGAATAAAATTATTTAAATATCGTTTGAGTCTTTCTGCCATTATTGAAGCAAAAAGTTTATAGTCTGAGTTCAATAGGGAAATGGGTCAACAGTTCTTAATTAGTTGCGGGTCTGCTTCTTCCTTTGGCACAAGTGTAATATATGCTTCTGACCATGATTTAGGTGTCCTCTTTTTTAACATAACTTCATTCATAACTTCCAGAAGCAAAAGGTTCAACTGCTCCTGGAATGTCTTATAAAATTCAGCTGGCAATCCATCCAGGCCCGGTGCTTTTCCATTATTTTGTTTTTTAATTGCTTCCATTAGTTGCATCATTATTATGTTTCCTTGTAACATCATTTCAATATCTTTTGGTATCTGAGGCAAATTCGCTTTCTGTAGATATTGTTTAATCTTCCCTTCCTCTATTATCTCTTGTTCATATAACTTCCGATAAAAGTTATGTACAATTTTATTCTTCTCTGTGTTTCCCTAGCAGGCTTGCCCTTCATCATCTATCAATTGAGCTACCTTTCTTGATTCTTTCTCCTTTTTCAATTTATATGTTAACAATCTGCCTGGCTTAGTTTTGCTTAGCATGTCTAATTTTCTGTGCTAGTTCCTCTTTTTCCATTAGTCCCATTTTGTGTTTAACTATGTTCATTTGTATTTTCACATCTTTTTTTAATGGTGATTTTTGTAGTTCTTTCTCAAGTCTCTTGTAGTCATCCTCTAACATTTTCAACACTTGTCTTTTCTTTTTGTTTCTTATCTTTGTATAGTCTATTATCAAACCCCTAGAGTAAGCCTTCATTGTATCCCACAAGTTTTGTGTTGATGTATCTTCTGTTCTATTTTCCTTGAAAAAGAAATCCAATTCTTTCTCCATTTTCTGTGTAAAGTCCTTTTCTTTTAATAAAGCATTATTTAAAGTCCATCCAGATCTTTTTCTTTGTCCTTTCCACTTAATTGTCATTGGATTGTGGTCTGCCCAGGTTCCAGTTTCTATCTCGATTTCCTGTATGTTGGTCATCAGTTCTGCTGACATCCATATCATATCTATTCTGGACCATGATGAGTGTCTATTTGAATAAAAAGTATATTGTTTATTTTTAATATTTCTTTCTCTCCAAGCGCCCTTAAGGTTTAGTTAATCCATCATTTAAAAAAAAGATTTTGGCAAGATTTTCTGTTTTGTTTTATTGTTTTCTGTGTTTTATAGTCCATCTTCTCATTAATTATTCCATTAAAGTCCTCCAACATACATATATTGTCATATTCTAAGTCAATTATTGTCCCATGTAATTTTTTATAAAATCCTTCTTGATTGTCATTTGGAGCATACATTGCAATTAAAAGTAATTTCACATTATTATCTGTTATCTCCACCATCAAGACTCTTCCATCATCATCCATGTAAATTTGTTTTGCTGGAATTGTATCTTTAATGTATAAGACTACTCTTCTTTTCTTAACTCGTGTCAGTGAAGTAAACATTTCCCCTAATTTTGGCTGCACCTGTAGTTGTTCATATTGTTTTTTAATGTGCACTTCTTGTAGGAAAATTATATCAAATTTCAATTTTTCTAATTTATGAAATATTTTCCTTCTTTTAATAGCAGAATTAAGTCCATTTATATTAATTGTAATCGATATTTTCTCTTCCATGTTTTATACTTTATAGGAGGGGTTAATAGCTCTGGTTGATCTCACCTCTCATTGTTCTTTAGATTCCCCATTGCCTCCTACAGCTCCTTGTTCTTTCTGAATTACTTCAAGGCATTCCTCTTGTAGTTTGAGTGCTGCTTCTTGTCTTTCCCTCTCATCTTCCTTGTCTCTGAAATATTCTGCATGAAATAATTCTGCTTTCTCAATTGAATCAATTCTATGTCTTTGCTCTTGTCATGTAAACTGAATGCCTTCTGGTATCAGCCATCTGTAGTTCACATTTTTCTTCAAAAGAATTTTAGTCAGGAATTGATATTCTCTTTTCATCTCTCTTATTTTTCTAGGTACTTGTTTCAAGATGACAATCTCCTTGTCTTTATATTTCAGTGTTTTCTCTCTTGCTATCTGTAATATTTGCGTTTTAATGGCCCTCTTTGTAAATCTTATATGTACTTCTCTTGGTAGTTTATTTCTCACTGCATATCTTGTAAAGACTCAAAAAATTTCATCTATTCCATCCATCAATTTCTCTTTAGTTATTTCCAGTGCTTCTGCCAGAATTTCTATCATTATTTCTGCCAAGTTTTCTCCCTTTTCCTTCCTCTATATTTTGAAATCTAAGATAGAATTCTGATCTATTTCCCATCTCAACATACTCTTGTCCTGTTCAATCATGTTCAATCTGTTATCAATATTGCCAATCTTCTTATCTCATTGTTCCTCTCTTTCTTCAATTTTTTTGGATTCTTTCTTCATACTTCATCATCATCTGGTGAATATTCTCAACTTTATCATCTGTTTTTTCTGTTCTTAACTTTATATCTTGAACTCCTTGCCAAATCATCTGTAGGGTCACCTCTTTCTATTTTTCCTGCTGTGACATCGTAGTTGTTGATCATTGTCCTCCAGATGTCGAAGAAGCTGTAGTTGGTTTTGAAGAACCAGTACTTGATGGTCTTCTACTCGTTTTTACAAGGCAGAAGCAATGAGAAAGAAAAATCTTTGGGTTCTTGTATACCCCTCCAATTAAATCCAATTGATTAAAAAGAAAACCATAAAAAAGTGAAAATTATAATAAGAAAAAGAAAAGAAAAAGATCTTCAGGTTCAATACCTTAATCCAAGTAATCAATATAGAAAAAGCCAAACAATATCATAAAAATAGTGTTCCAATCCCGAAAAAAGAGAAGAATAAAAAGGAGAATAAAGAAAAAATAAAAATAAATAGATCAATATACTTTGAGGTAAAAAGGAATCCAAAGGGAAAAAGAAAAGAGAAAAAGCAAAGTACTCAGGATTAAAAAAAAATAAAGATTAAAAATTAAAAAGGAAAAACCCTTTAACAGGCCACTGTCACAGATGTCAGCAAAAAGATAGATTATTAAGGGTGGAAGATAAAAAAAAAAGCAAAGAAAGAGAAAAAAAAAATAAACAAGCCACACACTGCCACAGTATAGTGTCCAAGGCTCTCTTGCTAAGTTAAGTTCCAAAAAAGCTTTAAAATTTTCTTCTCAAAATCCTCTCAATCATCTTTCTTTTTTACTTCTTGCTTTCTCTCACTATATGAAAGCAGCCACAGATTGTAACCCAGATGAGCACCTGTAATAACATTCTTCCGTGCTCATCCCACTGTCTTCACAAACCGGCTCATTGTCCTTGACAACAGTTCTTTTTATTGCCAGGCTTATCAAGCCACAAAGAAGAAAGAAAGAAACAGAGTTTCCAAGCCTCTAGATGGCAATGCTACTTATTGTCTCTACTTTCACTTCCCCCCTTGTGTCCAAAGAAAAAAAAAGTTAAAAATGGCTAACAAACAAGCAGTTAAACTAAGATGCTTTTAGATATTTAACAGAAGTGCTAGGAAAAAGAAAAAAGTTCTAAACAACAAAAAAAGAGTAAAGGAATCATTAAATGTAAAATTCAAGAAAAAGACCAGTTAATTTTAAAATTTTAAGGCGTTTGTAAAAAAAAGTCCAGCAATAAAAAATATTAAACACACTAATCTTGACTGCAGGTTTAATCTCGCCGCTTTCCTTCTTCTGTCTTCACTTTAAACTTTTTCTTTTCCCTTCTCAGGGTGTTCTCTCAAATAGTAGCATTTTTAAAAAATCATCTCACCAGATTGACACACTTTTGCTTTCCACTTTCCTCTTCCTTCCAGAGCTGTCCCAGCTTCAGCGGCTTCAATGGCCGCCTCTCTGCTGCCAGAAAACAAGGGCTTCTCCTGGAATGTCCCTGGGATCAAGAGGATGTGCCCTTTTCTATTACTGTCTCCATGGGATGGTTTAGGTCCGTGAGGACCGTACAGCAGCCGAGGTATCAATGGCAATCTTGAGGATTAAGATTGTGGGAGCTGGCGTCGCGATGATACGGCATGTGATCTTGGAGGTCTGAGATTGCTGCCGATATCTTTGCTCCAGGACGGTCCAATTGGATCTAAACCGTCCCGAAGAGATGGCGAATGTAAAGAGCGCATCCTGACAATCTCAGGGACATCACAAAGTCCCTAGTAGATCCAGGAGAAGCTCTTTTTGCCAGCGGCAAAGAGGCAGCCATTAAAGCTGCTGAAGTTGGGACAGTTCCGAAACGAAAGAGAATGGAAAGAGAAAGTGTGCTGCTTGGTGAGAACTTTTTCTTTATTTTAAGATTTGAAAGGACAGCCTAAGGAAAAGAAAGAATCTGTAAAAGTTTTGACAGAAGTGATTAAGCGGCGATTTTAAACAAGAATGTTCAATGTAATATTTTTTTTCATTGCTGGATTTTTTATACATTATCTTATATTTTGAAACTGGACTGATTTCTTTTTTTCTTGTTATTTGCTCTTTTCTCCTTTTTGATTTTATAATATTTTAAATTAGAGATTCCCTTATAGTTACTTTTTAAATACTTTTTTTTCTTTTTCAATTAATTCTGATTATATTTTGCTTGGAAGAGGAGAGGGGGAAAGTGAAAGCTAAAGAAACTTTGTAACACTGCCAACTAGAGGCTTGGAAGTACCTTGTGTTTTTTTCACCAGACAAAGCTGAGAAAGAACTGTGACTTGGTTTCAAGGCCATTGCCTGGTTGATAAGATAGAGGGAAGAGCATTGGAGAGTATTATTGCAGGTGCTCTTCTGAGTTTCTATTAGCATCTGGAGTCTGGTGTTGAAATTTAGGAAAAGAGAAGGTGATAAGCCTTTGGAGGAGAGAGCTATAACAAGATCCATGGACAATTAAATAAAGTGCAGTGTGCTTTTCTTTTCATTTTTTCTAAGCTGTGCTACTCCCCTCATCAGTTTATTTCTTTATTTCTTTTTTTGTTTTGTAATAGCTACTTGGATTTTTGGCTTTCTGGAACTTGTCTAGTTTTCATATTGGTTGTTTTATAGTTTCTTTTTCTGTTTTTTTTATTTTTTATATTTGAAATTTCTTAATTGGATTAAGGTGTTGAAGAATCTGAAGAATCTTTTTCTTTTTCCTTTTTAAAAATCTTTTTCCTCACCTCTTTGCTCTTTTTGGGACTTTATAATTTTTCTTTTTTCTCATGTCTGTTTATGGTGTGCTTATGCCCTTTTTCTTTATTTTTGAATTTTTATTGTTATCTAATTAATTGATTGAATTAAGGTATACAAGAGCCTGAAGAATTTTTTTTCCTGTTTTCTTTTTAATTATTATCACCAATTGGCTTTTTCTTTTTTTTCCACTATTTTTATTTAGAATTGTAATTGGTTATTTTACAACTGGATTAAGGTCTAGAAGAATTTGAAAGATCTTGAATTTCTCAAAATGAGTAGGAAGTTAACAACTCCTGGTTCTTCAGCTTCTGCTTCCTCCTCTTTACCATCTGGAGGACAACGCTCAATACAGACAATGTTAAAGCAAGAAAAAGAAAAAGAAAAAGTGACCCTGCAGATGATTAAGCAAGGAATTCAAAATATTCAAACAAGATCAGAGAATATTGAAAAGAGAATAGAGACCATTGAACAAAGAACAGAGAACACTGAACAAAGAACAGGGAAAACCGATGAAAAAGTGGAGAGCATTCAACAAATGATAATGAAGTATGATGAGAGGCTCCAAGAAATTGAAGAAGGTAAGCAAAGAGATAAGATTGGGGACATTGATACCAGATTAACTGTGGTTGAACAAGATAAAAGTGGTATGCTAAGATGGGAGATGGACAGATCAGAATTTTATCTCAGATTTCAAAACATAGAGAAAGAAAAAGGACAAAACCTAGCTGAGATAATGATAGAAATACTGACTGAAGCTTTGGAAACAACTCGAGAGAAGATGATGGATGGAATAGATGAGGTTTATCAAGTCTTTACAAGATATGCAATGAGAAATAGTTTACCAAGGGAAGCTCATATCAGATTTACAAAGAAAGCCATTAGAACACAAATAATGCAAGTGGCAAGAGAGAAAACATTGAAATACAAAGATAAGGAGATTGTGGTCTTGAAACAAGTGCCCAGAAGAGTGAGAGAGATGAGAAGAGAATACCGATTCTTGACCAAATTGTTACTTAAAAAAGAGATGAATTATAGATAGCTGACTCCAGAAGGTTTAATGTTCACATGGCAAGAAAAGAGATATAGAATTGACTCAATTGAAAAAGTTGAATCATTTTACACAGAATTTTTTAAAGAGGAGAAAGAGGCAGAAAAAGATTTTTCACAAATTGAATTCCAAGAGGACTATCAAATGACGACTGGAAGAGAAGAAGGTGCAGTAGGCGGAAAGGAGGAAGCTAAAGAACAACGCGAATTAAGATCTACGAGAGCTGTTAAACCTAACTACAAAATGTAACCATGGAAGAAAAAAAATTAATTACAATCAACATAAATGGACTCAATTCAGCTGTTAAAAGAAGGAAATTTTTTCATAAATTAGAAAAAATAAAATTTGATATAATTTGTCTACAAGAAGTACACATTAAAAAGCAACATGAACAATTGCTGAGACAGACAAAATTAGGAGAAATATTTAGTTCTTTGACACAATGCAAGAAAAGAGGAGTGGTCCTATATATTAAAGATATTATCCCAACGAAATTGATATATACTGATAATGATGGAAGAATACTAATGGTGGAAATAATAGATAATAATATAAAAACACTCCTGATTGCAATTTATGCCCCGAATGACAATCAAGAAGAATTTTATAAAAAAATTACATATGAAAATAATTGAACTGGACTCTGCTAATATAGTTTTGATGGGAGATTTTAATGAAATTGTAGACAATAAATTGGATTATATAGCACAGAAAACAACAAAGCAAAGCAGAAAGATCCTCTCTAAATCCTTTTTTAAAATGGTGGATGAAATAAACTTAAAAGATACATGGAGAGAAAGAAATGCTAAAACCAAACAATACACTTTCTATTCAAATAGACATTTACCATGGTCCAGAATAGACATGACATGGATGTCAATAGAACTGTTAACTAATATTCAAAAAGTAAACATTGAAACAAGTACTTGGGCAGATCACAATCCAATGACAATTAAATGGAAAGGACAAAGAAGAAGATCTAGATGGACGTTAAATAATACTATTTTAAAGGAAAAAGACTTTACACAGTGGATGGAGAAAGAACTGGCTTTTTTTAAAAGAGAAAATAAAAAAGAAGATACATCAATTCAGAATGTATGGGATACAATGAAGGCATATGCCAGAGGCTTGATAATAGACTATACAAGCAAAAGGAATACTATGAAAAGATTAGCCTCTAAGGCATTAGAGGATGAGTATAAAGGACTTGAAAAAGAGTTACAGAAAAAGGATATCAAGTTAAAAATGGATACAATCAAACATAAAATGGGTCTAATAGAAAAAGAAGAGCTAGCACAAAAAATTAGAGGTGCTAAACAGAACTATTTTGAAGATGCAAATAAACCAAGTAGATGGTTAGCATATAAACTGAGAAAGGAGAAGAATCAAGGAAAATATTGCAATTAATAGATGAACAAGGCCAAGTTTGTTATGGTAGCAAAGAGAAGAAGGAAATTATATGAGACTATTATGAGAAATTATACACACAAGAGAATATTGATGAGGAAAGAGTCAAACAGTATTTACAGGATGCTAATCTACCCCAGATACCTAAAGAGATTGAAACAATGTTAGAAAGCAGAATAATGATGATGGAGCTAACTGAAGCACTCAAGAAGCAAAATAATGGAAAGGTGCAGGTTCAGATGGACTTCCGGCAGAATTTTATAAAACATTACAAGAATCGTTGCATCTCCCAGTGTTAGAAGTTATGGATGAAGTTATGCTAAAGAAGAGGATACCAGAACATGGTTAGAACTTATATTACACTTATTCCAAAAGAGGAGGCCGATCCATTACAAATTAAGAACTATAGATCTATTTCTTTATTAAATGCAGATTATAATTTTTTTGCTTCAGTATTGGCAGAAAGACTTAAAAATATTTAAACAGTTTTATTCATCCTAATCAAAATGGATTTCGGCTAAAGAGAAAAATTAAAGACAATATGAGAGCAATTTTGGACACTTTGGAATATGATGAGGCTCATCCTGAAAAGCAAACGGCTTTGACATTTCTAGATGCACAGAAGGCATTTGATAATGTGAATTGGTGATTCATGTTGTTACTGCTGGAACAGATGGGCTTTACTAAAAAATTTATTCAAGCATAGAAGCTATATATCATAAGCAAACAGCAAAGGTAATGATAGAGGGAGAATAGACAGACTCTATTGATATAAGAAAAGACAAGGATGCCCACTGTCACCCTTGTTGTTTGTATTAACCTTGGAAGTGTTAAACAGAATTATTAGAGAAGATAAGGATATAAAAGGGATGAAAATTAAAAAGGAAGAATTTAAACTGCAAGCATTCACAGATGACTTGGTTTTCATCTTAAGCCCCTGTCACACTGCACCAACGGATGCAAAGAGGATGTAAAATGGTCAAAAAAGCTTGCCATCCGTTGGTTAACGCAATGTACTCACTGCCTCCGTTTTGCTTCCTCTCTATCCGTCCAGCATCCGTCTATTGACGTTTCATCCACTCAGAAAGTTTTGAGCTGCCCAAAACTTTTGCGCGGAAAATGTATCCAATGTGTCCGTTCTGCATCCGCTAAGCATCTGCTACGCACCCGTTCTGCATCCGTTACGCATCCACTATATCCGCTAGGCATCCGCTGTGCATCTGCGCAACTAGCATCCGCTCGGATGCAGGGAGGAAGTGGAACGGACGCAGAACGGATGCAGAACGGATGCAGAACAGATGCCAAGCGCCAACAAAGCGTTTAAAACGGAAAAAACGTTCGCAGAAGGGACCTATCTCGGATATTAAGGATGTCTACAGGATACCTAGAGGATGCCTAGAGGATGCCTAGAGGATGCAAAGGGACACCTATACTGCCTATAAAAAGGGGGAGCAACTCATCTGGATCTCACTTTCAGAACAGCAGCCCTGCGGTGCAGACCTCTGCAGCCTTCATCTGACTCTTCCTCTTCCACAGCATCCAGTCATGTCCACTATGGATCGTAGCAAAGTCCTTTTGGCAGCCACCATCCTTCTGCAACAGTGCGAAGCCATCTGCAGGCTCTGTGAACTCTACTACGGGAAGAAAAAGAGGCGGCCAAGAAGCATCTGGGTATGAAGATGGTTCGCCAGTAGAGCGGAGGACGGACTGTACAACAAGCTGATGGTGGAGCTCAGGAGCGAAGACACTCGGGCATTCCAGAACTTCATGAGGATGCCTCCAGCCATGTTTGACGAACTTGTGCAGCGCCTGACACCCAGGTTGACCAAGACAAACACCAACTTCTGGCCCAGCCTGGAACCTGGGCTCAAGGTGGCACTGACTCTGCACCACCTGGCCTCAGGGACCACCTACAGGAACATGCAGTACGGCTGGAGGGAGCCACCCAACACCATCAGCATTGTGGTCAGAGAAGTGGTGCAGGCCATCATCGAAGAATACAAGGAGGAGCTCCTCCAGTGTGCCTCCACTGAAGAAGGATGGAAGAAAGTTGCAGAGCAGTGGTATCAGAGGTGGAACTTCCCACACACCGATGGAGCCATGGATGGCAAGCACGTGGCCTGCAAAGCGCCAGCCAAGTAGGGGTCCACTTATTTCAACTACAAGGGCTTCTTCAGCATCATCCTCTTCGCCATGGTCGATGCTGACTACAAGTTCATGTACATCGATGTTTCAGGTAACGGCTCATCTTCAGATGCCCAGGTATACAACACTAGTCACCTCAAGGAGGAACTGGAATGCAACCTCATCGTGGGCTTCCCAGATTCAGAAACCCTGCCCAATGACACACAAGATGTGCCCTACTGACGCCTTCTCCCTCACAACCTACCTCATGAAGCTCTACACCTCCAAATACCTCACCCGTGAAGAGAGGATCTTCAACTACAGGCTGTCCAGGGCAAGGCAGGTGGTGGAGAACACCTTTGGCATCCTGGCCAACAGGTTCCAGGTACTTCTCACCACCATGCAGCATCACCCAGAGACCGTGAGGAACATCATGGAAGCTTGCTGCATCCTGCACAATCTCAAGCCCACCCGCTACCCAGTGTTGCAGAACAGGCTCGTGGACCTCCAGCAAGGCAATGGGGACATGGATCCTGGGGAATGGAGGCAAGGGCGAAACCTGATAGACACTCAGGATGTGCAAGGCCCCAACAGAGCCTCACGTGAAGGGAAGAAGCAGTGCAACCTCCTGAAACACTGGTGCAACTCCCCAGCTGGAGCGGTGGAGTGGCAAGACAGGATGGTAGATGCTTAATGGATGCTTCCTTCAGCCTGTCTCATCACACTGATGAGATTGGGCCATGTATGTTGAGTGGCCCTACAATGAACAGGGCATTTAATAAAGAGTTTTGTTTATGCTGACATGTGTGGATGATTGATTATATTGTTATTGATAATAAAGGGCCATAGGTGTGGCACCTGGGAGGGTGGACCATACAGTCCCACTATGCTTGCACTGGAGGTTTATCTATCCCACAGCTATCCTTACCTATCCCAAAGGTATCCTTGCCCATCCCACAGGTATCCCTGCCCATCCCACAGCTATCTTAACCCATCCCACAAGCATGCAAAGGCTTAAACCATTTCTAAAAGTTTCCAGCAAGACTTTATTAAAAAAAAGAAATGAAGCAAGTGTGTGAATCAAAAATAGACTTTATTAATAACAATCTATAAGACAAAATGAGTCTCTGGCACTCCTCTTGGTCGCTCAGTCTCAGTGGTGAAGGCTGGTGCTGGAGGTGCTTGTCATCAGCTCCTCCAGAAGCAGAAGCAGCAGAAGCGCCAGCCCCTGAAGAGCGAGCCCGTGCTGCAGAAGCCCCAGCAGAACCAGAATGAGGGCCAGGGGGTGGGATGGTAGCCCTGTCCCTCTTGCAAGGGCTGGCAGCAGATGGCTGAGGCTTGCTGTGCTTCCGCATGGTTGTGGGGTTGCTGGCTGGCAGGGAGGCTGGCAGGAACCAAGGCTGGCAGGAACCAAGGCTGGCAGGAAGGCTGGCAGGGAGGCAGGCACCAAGGCTGGCAGGAAGGCTGGCAGGCAGGCAGGCACCAAGGCTGGCAGGCAGGCTGGCAGGCAGGCAGGCTGGCAGGCAGGCAGGCCCCAAGGCTGGCAAGAAGGCTGGCACCAAGGCTGGCAGGGAGGCTGGCAGGGAGGCAAGGCACCAAGGCTGGCAGGAAGGCTGGCAGGCAGGCAGCACCAAGACTGGCAGGCACGCATGAACCAAGGCTTGCAAGCAGGCAGGCACCAAGGCTGGCAGGCAGACTGGCTGGCACCAAGGCTGGCAGGCAGGCAGACAGCAAGGCTGTCAATCCGTCCAGCAGCAGGTCTTTCCTCTGAATGGTGACCTGCTTCCGAGCTGCTTCCGTTATATCCGTGGGGCTTACACAATGCATCCTCCCCGCATGCGCAATTAACGCTCGGCATCCGCTAGGCTTCCGCTCTGCATCCACTTCATCCGCTGTGCATCCGCTCTGCATCCGCTGGATCCGTTCCGCATCCGCTTTGCTGAGGCCCCCCGGAAGCCCTGCGGACGTGCCATCCGTTCCCATCCACTTCCCATCCGCCCTGCGTCCTCCCCCCGTCCGTGTTATCCGCTCCGGTTATGCAAATTTTTGCCCCTTTTGAGAACAGATAACAATGGATGGAACATTTTGCTCATCCATTGTGTCTGTTTTGCATCCGTTGGGCAGTGTGACAATGTTAGGGATAACATTGTTCACCCTAACTGTTTTAGGTGAAATACTAACTATGAATCATAGTTAGTGTATGCAGCTTTAA
>BLBF01000069.1:3796779-3809456 GCA_015471245.1 Laticauda colubrina
CTCAGGTGGTGAGGAGAATAGGCCAGCCTTTTCTTCTCTGTGACAGCTCTTCAAATATTGGATGACAGCTGTCATGTCACCTCTAAGCCTTCTCTTCATTAGGCAAAACGTACCCATTTCTCTCAAGCAACCATCATTTGTTTTCACCTCCAGACGCCTCATCGTCTTTATGGTTCTTCTCTACACTCTTTCAATTTGTTACAAAGTGCACAATAAGAGAATTGGAAGGGATCTTGGAGTTCCAGTCAATGCTGGGATTCCAAATTTTTTTACCGGTTATGTGGGCATGGCTTGGTGGGTATGGCAGAGGTAGGATATATTGCAAAACCCCCATTCCATCCCCATCCCACTAACCTGTCCAGCTCCATTCTCCTGAGCAGGGCTGTGATGACCCAAGGTGGGATACAAAATAAACACAGTCACAAAAAACAAGTAAAGCCCCTTTTATTCCTTCACTTTGCTTCCAAGTTCCAAATATCCTTGATTTGAGACAAAAACTCCCACACAAACAGTTACAAGAAGGAGGAAATGCCTTTTAAACTAAAAATGCCTATAAATTGTAAAGATTAAAAAAAAACTCAACCAGGCAAGATAAGGGCTGGAAGATGTCCACAGATAACAGAACGCCAAACTCAGAGAGGAACAACAAATTAGAGATATTTCCAAGCTTTGTTTCCAGCACTCACCTGTACGCATGTCTGCCCTCTTATCCATTTGTCACAGCTGCGGCCCATGAAGAAGATCAAGGCGCTCTCCTCCTGAGGAGGAGACCACATCTCTCCCTTATCCTCTCCTCCCTGCATGCCCTAGGATGGAGAGGGGATGGGCCTGGGTCCTCCTCTGACTGCCCAGTATTTTCCAGTTCTCCAAACGACTCAAAATTTCCACTACCGGTTCTTCAGAACTGGTCAGAACTGCTGAATACCACCTCTGGTTCCAACCCTCTGCTCAAGCAGGAGATCCCAGAGAAATGGCTGTCCAGTCTCTCCTTAAAAACCTCCAGTGTTGGAGCACCCACAACTTTAAAAGGCCTTGATAAGGCCACATTTGGAATACTGCATTCACAATGTAAAAAAGATGTTGAGACTCTGGAAAGAGTGCAGAGAAAAGCAACAAAGATAATAAGGGGACTGGATGTACAAAGAACAGTTTCAGGAATTGGGTATGTCTAGTTTGATGAAAAGAAGGATTGGGGGGACATGACAGCAGTCTTCCAATATCTCAGGGGTTGCCCCAAAGAAGAGGAAGTCAAGCTAATCTTCAAAGTTCTTGACGGCAGGACCAAAAGTAATGGATGGAAACTAATCAAGGAGAGAAGCAACCTGGAATGAAATAGAAGTTTCCAGACAGTGAAGACAATTAATCAATGGAACGGTCTCCAGAAGTTGTAAATGCTCCAGCACTGGAAGTTTTTAAGAAGAGACTGGACAACTATTTGTCTGAAATGGAATAGGGTTTCCTGCCTAAGCAGGGGGCTGGATTCGAAGACCTCCAAGGTCCCGTCCAACTCTGTTATTCTAATTCTAATCTTTGAGGGCCTGTCATAAAAAGGGGGTTGATTTATTCTCCAAACCTTCCAAGGACAGGAGATTTTAGGACTCCTGGACATTATGACCATCATGAATATGTGTCAGTGGCCAAGCATCTGAATTTTAATTATTTTGAACAGTCACTACCCTGTTTTCCCAAAAATATGACCTACCCTGAAAGTAAGTCCTAGCTTGATTTTTATACTTGTGCCCAATATCAGCCCTACCCCCAAAATAAGCCCCAGTTAAGATCCTGCCCACTCTAGAGTGGACGAGTAAAAATTAAGCTAGGGTGGGAATGGGGGTGTGGAACTGCCCTACTACTTACCTTTAGATAGTTGTAGCCAGACCTTGCACACCCCAACATCTGCCATTTCTTCTGCAGCTGGCAAGGCTGGCAGGCTTTCCTGAAGGCCTCTGGAGCTGATAATAAAGCTCTAGATCAATCCTGAGCTTTGCCATCAGTTCCAGAGACCTTCAGGGAACCCTTGCTGGCCACAGAAGAAGTTTCTGAAGACCTCTAACAGTGAAAAGGAGGCTGGGGGTGACGCAAGCAAGTGAGGTTAGTGAGCGGATGACATCCCCCCAAAATAAAACCTGGTGCCTTTTTTTCGATGGCAAAAAATATATAAGACAGGGTCTTATTTTGGGGAAAGCACGGTACACGAATGGCTGTAAGTCAAGTGCTAAAATGGTTTATTTCTGATCGATATTTTCTTATCCACCGATCTATTCTGTGCAGGTAGTTCTTGAATTACAACAGTTCATTTAGCGGCCGTTCAAAATTACAATAGCATTGAAAAAAATGACCATTGCCACGTCCTCGGGGTCATATGCTCCAAATTGAAATGCTTGCCCACTGACTCATACTTATAACAGTTGCAGTGTACCAGGGGGTCATATGATCCCCTTTTGTGACCTTCTGATGAGCCAATGGGGGAAAGTAAATTCACTTAACAACCGTGTTACTCACTTAACAACTCAGTGATTCACTGAACAACAATGGCAAAAAGGTTGTGAAAGGGGGCGAAATTCACTTCACAAACATTTCACTTAGCAACACAAATTTTAGGCTCAATGGTGGTCATAAGTTGAGATTCTACTTGTACTTTGCAGAAAAATACAGCATATCAACGGATATTTTCATGGCATTTTCACTCTTCAGAATTTTCCAGAGATGTTTTGACATAAATATAAACTGACTTTAGGTCAAAATGAACTCTGGTGAGTTTTTTTGTTCTGTGCATCATGTACAACAAGAGTTGTACATGATGCACAAAGAGTTATTTCTGTCACCAGAATTGGAAATCCATCACACATACACACACACACGCACATCTTCATGGTTGCCCCCAAAAACCCCAAATCCCTCCTTTGGCTAAGTTTGTCCATCTATTTCAATTATATTGATTGAAATATTTTAATTATTGAAATATTTCAATTATTGAAAATATATTTTAAATATGATATTGTTCATAATAGCAAATCAAAAGGGAAAAAAAGTCAAAAACAAAACAGGAAACTAAACCCACAAAATGAAGAGACATAAAGATGTCC
Source organism: Laticauda colubrina (assembly GCA_015471245.1). NCBI lineage: Eukaryota > Metazoa > Chordata > Lepidosauria > Squamata > Elapidae > Laticauda > Laticauda colubrina. The sequence goes on from BLBF01000069.1 coordinate 3,799,866, forward strand.
TTCTCTTGAACAGATAATTAGATTCTTATTGTCTCTCGTCCCTCTTAAATATTTTACAGATCCCTTCATCGATTTAGTTCTCCTTCTCAAACTTCAGATCCATACATCATCCATTCCTTATTTTTCCTTTTCTAGCAAAAAGTCCATAAAAAGCTTCCAGACTTTCAGAAAAGTCTCTTGTTTGTTCTTTGACCAAAGAAGTCTCCTTTGAAACTTCTTTGTGTGTGTGTGTGTGTGTGTGTGTGTGTGTGTGTGTGTGTAATTTTCCAAAAAATTATATATCCAAAAAATCCATTCCATTTCAATCATGCATCCATTAGGTGCATATTTCAAATTATTTATCCATTATTCTTCTTATTCATCTTAACAATATTCCCATATGTAAAGCCCCTGTCACACTGCACCAACGGATGCAAAGAGGTTGTAAAACGTTAAAAAAAGCTAGCCATCCGTTGGAAAACGCGATGCATCCGTTCTGTACTCACTGCCTCTGTTTTTCATCCTCTCTATCCGTCCAGCATCCATCTACTGAGATTTCATCCACTCAAAAGGTTTTGAGCTGCACAAAACTTTTTGAGCGGATGAAGTATCCAATGCGTCCGTTCTACATCCACTACGCATACGGGGAACATCCGTTATACGTCCGTCATCATCCGTTATGCATCCGCTATATCCGCTAGGCATCCGCTGCGCATCCGCGCAACTCAAATCCGCTCCAGCGGAAAACAGACACAGGGAGGAAGCAAAATGGACGTGGAACGGACACACAGTGTTAGTAGCACGGACGTAGAAAGGATGAAAGCGGATGCAGCTCGGATATAAAGCAATAAAACGGAAAAAACGTTCATATAGGGGATGTATCTCGGACATTTAGGATGTCTGCAGGATGCCTGGAGGATGCGGAAGGACACCTAGCGGAAAACTGACATTTCCTATAAAAAGGGGGAGGAAATCACCTGGATCTCACTTTCAGTCCAGCAGCCCTAGTGTGCAGACCTCTTCAGCCTTGCTCTCGCTCTTCCACAGCATCCATTCTTCTCCACCATGGACCATCGCACGCTCCTTTTGGTAGCTGCCATCATTCAACACCAGAACCAAGCCCTCTTCAGGCTCTTTCAACTTTTCTACGGGAAGAAAAGAAGGCGGCCAAGAAGTGTCTGGGTCCAACGATGGATTGGGAGAAGAGCGGAGTTTGGACTGTATGACAAGCTGATGGTGGAGCTGAGGAACGAAGACACTCGTGCATTCCAGAATTTCATGAGGATGCCACCATCCATGTTTGACGAAATTGTGGAGCGTCTGAGACCCAGGTTGACCAAGCAGAGCACCAACTTCCGTCCCAGCCTGGACCCTGGGCTGAAGGTGGCACTGACTCTGCGCCACCTGGCCTTCGGGACCACGTACAGAAACATGCAGTATGCCTGGAGGGTGCCACACAACACCATCAGCATTGTGGTCAGAGAGATGGTGCAGGCCATCATCGAAGAATACCTGGAGGAGCTCCTCCAGTGCCCCTCCACTGAACAAGGCTGGAGGAAACTAGCAGAAGAGTGGTATCAGAGGTGGAACTTATCCCACACCGTTGGAGCCATAGATGGGAAGCACGTGGCCTGCAAAGCTCCAGTCAAGTCAGGGTCCACTTATTTCAACTACAAGGGCTCCTTCAGCATCATCCTCTTCGCCATGGTCGATGCTGACTACAAGTTCATGTACATTGATGCTTCAGGCAATGGCTCATCTTCAGATGCCCAGATATACAACGCCAGTCACCTCAAGGAGGGGCTGGAATGCAACCTCATCATGGGCTTCCCAGATCCAGACCCCCTGCCCAATGACACACAAGATGTGCCCTACTTCATCGTGGGGGATGACGCCTTCTCACTCAGAACCTACCTCATGAAGCCCTACACTTCAAGATTTCTCACCCGTGAAGAGAGGATCTTCAACTACAAGCTGTCCAGGGCAAGACGGGTGGTGGAGAACGCCTTTGGCATCCTGGCCAACAGGTTCCAGGTACTTCTCACCACCATGCAGGATCACCCACGGACCATGAGGAGGATCATGGAAGCTTGCTGCATCCTGCACAATCTCATGTGCACCTGCTACCCAGTGTTGCAGAACAGGCTTGTGGACCACCAACAAGGCAATGGGGACATGGACCCTGGTGAATGGAGGCAAGGGCGAAACCTGATCGACACTGTGGATGTACCAGGCCCCAACAGAGCTTCATGTGAAGGGAAGAAGCAGCACAACCTCCTGAAACACTGGTGCAACTCCCCAGCTGGATCAGTGGAGTGGCAAGACAGGATGGTAGATGCTTAATGGATGCTTCCTTGAGACTGTCTCATCACACTGATGAGATTGTGCCATGTATGTTGAGTGGCCTTATAATGAATAGTACATTTACATAGTACACTTACATTAATAAAGAGTTTTGTTTATGTTGAAATATGTGGATCAATGATTAAATTGTTATTGATAATAAAGGGCCATAGGTGTGGCAGCTGGGAGGGTGGACCATACAGTCCCACTATGCTTGCACTGGAGGCTTATCTATCCCACAGCTATTACCCATCCCACAGCTATTACCCATCCCACAGGTATCCCTGCCCATCCCAAAAGCATGCAAAGGCTTAACCATTTTCTAAAACTTTCCACCAAGACTTTATTAAGTAAAAGAAATGACCCAAGTGTGTGAAGCAAAGAAAACCTTTATTAATAACAGTAAAGTGTAGGACTTTATTTAAAAAGCAAAAGGAACCAAAAAAAGTGTCCTAAGCAATGATAAAGTCAACTGCTAACAACTCAGTCTCTGGCAATATTCTCAGTCACTCTGAGGCATGTTCATGGTCTCAGGTGTAAAGGGGACAGGGACTGTGGAGGTGGCAGTGGCTGGAGTGCTGGTCTGAGGCACCATTGGGGTGCCTGGCCCCAAGAGGACAACAGGAGATGGTGTGTTCAGGAAGCTCTCAGAAAGCTGGCTCAGCCCAGTGAGGTCTAGAGGCCCTTCATCCAGGACCTGGGATGTCAGGTACAGGACCGATGACAGATGTTCTGAGGCCGGGCTCGGCTGTGGGGTGGAGGAAGGAGTGTAGTGGGGATGTCTGGTGTGCAGCTGGGCAAGGTGAGGCATCTGTGGCATGCGAGGAAACATCTGTGGCATCGGTGGCATCGGTGGCATCGGTGGCGTCTATGGCATCGGTGGCATCAGTGGCGCCGATGGCATCTGTGGCATCGGTGGCATCTGTGGCATCTATGGCATCGGTGGCATCAGTGGCGCCAGTGGCGCCGATGGCATCTGTGGCATCGGTGGCATCAGTGGCGTCGGTGGCATCTGTGGCATCTGTGGCATTGGTGGTATTGGTGGCATCAGTGGCACCTGTGGCATGCGAGGAACCTGTGCCTGGACTAGGAAGGGCTGCCTGTGCTGCTGGAACTCCTGGTAGCCGTAGCCTTGGTAGGAGGGGGGCTGTTGAAAGCCTTGGAAGGGCTGTGACATCGCTTGGGGTGGAGGAGCAGACCTGGAGTGGGTGGGAGCAGGTTCAGCTGGGCCTGGAGGGTGGTGCAGCAGCGCCGTGATCCGCTCCTTCATCACCTGGTACTGGGGCTCGGGCATGTCCATGAGGGTCTGGGTCATGTAGGTGAGGAAGGACTTGTGGTTTGAGGAAGGAATCTCAAAGTGTATCAGCTGAGAGAGGAGATCTGCGCTGTTCTTGATGGTGTCCCTGATCTCCAAGAGGACAGTGTGGCTCTGTCCCTCCGGTCTGCCTCTCTGCCTGCTTTCTGTGGAGGTGGAGCTGGGGGTGGGTGTGGGTTGGTCCCTGGTGGTCTCTGCTTCTTCTTGCTCCATGTATGTGAGAGAATCCTCCACGTCCTCCGGCACAGGGTGTGCAGCTGTCGGGGGGGTCTCTGTCGCAGGGCGCTCTGTGGACACCTGCCCAGACACGGTCACTGTCTTCTGGCCAGAAGAGGACTGGCTTTCTATGGGCTGCCTGAGAGTGAGGGTAGACAGAGGGGCTGCTCCTCGGTGGCGGACTTCACCCTCCAGGAAGCTGCACTTTGCCATGACATAGGTCTCCCAGTCGGTGAGCTTGACCGCGGCCTGGCCAGACTTCTTCAAGTGCAGCTTCCCATACCAGGTGTGCATGTTCTTCCACCACCCGAGGAGGACATCTGAAGTGTAGCCCAGGCTCTCCGCCTTCTGTCTCCAAACCGCCTGCTTTCGCTTGGTGTCTTGATAGAGCCTGTGGCCCTTCCTCCACATATACTCGTTCTTCCTCAGCCACTCCAGCACCTCCTCCTCATGCTCCTCTGTGATGGAGTACTGCTTCCTCTCTCCCTTCTCCTTCTCCTTGGCTTGCCTCTTCCTCCCTCTGGCAGGGCCTTCAGCAGCAGGGCTTTCAGGGCTTTGGGGCTGGTCCACCACAGCAGCAGCAGGAGAAGCAGCAGGAGAAGCAGCACCAGCACCAGCAGCAGAACCACCACCAGCAGTAGGAGGAGCAGCACCAGCAGCAGAAGCAGCAGCAGGACCAGCAGAAGCAGCACCAGCACCAGCAGAGTCAGCGCCAGGGGGTGGGATGGTGGATCTATCCCTCTTGCCAGGGCTGGCAGAAATGGCACAGGCTTCCTCTTCTTCCTCATGATGAAGATGTCTGTGATGAAGATGTCTGTGATGAAGATGTGTCTGGCAGCAGGTCTTTCCTCTGAATGACCTGCTTGCGAGCTGCCTCCTTTTATATCTGTGGGGCTGACGCAATGCATCCTCCCCGCATGCGCAGTGATCTGCTAGGCATCAGCTAGGCATCTGCTCTGCATCTGCTACGCATCCGCATCATCCGCTACGCATCCGCATCCGCTCTGTATCCGCTACGCATCCGCTCTGCATCTGCTTCATCCGCTCTGCATCCGCTCTTTCCGCTACGCATCCGCTTTGCTCTGCTCCCCCGGAAGCCCTGCGGACGTGCCATCCGCTTCCATCCACTTTCATCCGCTAGGCTTCCGTTGAGCATCCGTTTTACATCCGCGATACGTCCTCCCCCCGTCCATTGTTGTCGGCTCTGTTTATGCAAATTTGGGGCACTTTTGAGAGCAGATAACAACAGATGGAAAATTTGCTCGTCCGCTGTGTCCTTTTTACATACGTTTTGCATCCATCGGGCAATGTGACCTGGCCTTTATATACGTAATATAAATACAATCTAGTATATCTATTACATGAATTCTTCTTATTACTGTATTAATATGTCTAATCTCTTTTATTTTATTTTATTTCCTATCCATTGGTAATTATTTTCACCTCTATGTTATCACTCTTCCAGGTTTAAGGAAATACAATTCTAGCCACTGTTAAAACATGTATAATTAAATAAGTATTTTCTTTAGTATAACCTTCAGGTACCATTCCTAATAAAAATATGTCAGGCTTTCAATCTATATGTTGTTTGATCATTTTCTTCAACCACGTTATGTATCTTCGTCCAATACCTCTTAGCTTCTGGGCAAGTCCACCACATATGATAATATGTTCCTGGTATTTGATGACATTTCCAGCATTTAATTGATTTATCTTTTAAAATTTTCACTAGTTTTTCTGATGCTAGATGCCATCTATAAAACATCTTGTACAAATTCTCTTTATATGCTGTCAATATTGTCAGTTTATAATTCCTGTCACACAGTTTCTGCCACTTATCCAAAAAGTGGCATATCCCAAAATTTTTTGCCCATGCTATCATCGTTTCTTTTACTTGTTCTTCTTCCAGCTTGACACCTAATAAATAACAGTATAATCTTTTAATTAATTTATCCTCTATTCCTGTTAGTATTCTATCCAATTCTGTCAACTCTTTATTAATCCCTTCATCTTTAATGTCTTTTTCATACCTTGGTTGCATCTGCATATACAAATACCATTGTATCTCTAATCCTTGTTCATGCAATTCTTGTTTTGTTTTGAGTTCACCCTTTTCATTTAAAATATCTTTATATCTAGTAATACTTCCAATTTTACAAACCTTTGGATATACAAGTGCATCTATTGCTGATAACCAGACTGGTACCCTTTGACACTTCTTATGTTTCCCAGTCAGTTTCTCCACGGTGAGAATTTCATTTCATTCCAGACAATCCTTGACTTATAATAATTCATTCAGTGACCGTTCCAAGTTACAACAGCACTGAAAAAAGTGACACACTTAAATGGCCCCATTCCTGGTTAGACAAATTGTCTGGGTTTACTATGATGCACAGAAGAAACCACTGTCATAAGTACAAAACTCCACCATGGGACAGCTAACCAGGGTTAAGTATAAACCAAGTTAGCGTTTCTGCAAATGAGATCAGTTTAATACCTGGAAATAAAACTGTGATTGAGGTTTTCATTTTCAGCATGACAAATCAAGGTTTCTTTTAAGTTTCTAGAGAGAGTAATTCAATCATTCCAATTGCTGCTGGAGTGTCTAGCTTCATCCTGGTTTGTTTGTTCTGCGTGGCGCTTTATGTCTACCTAAAGATGAAAAAAAGTGAGTAAAACTGGGCCTGCCTTTGTGTTACATGGGAAGAAATTTTCTCCATTCGTTCTCAGCTGGGACACACATCACAGACGCTGAGAAGCAATGGATGCAGAAGCCAGCTGCCAGAAAGTAGAATTCTTTTCATGTAGGAAGGCAAGAAGCAAAAAAAAAAAGTGACACCACGCAAGCATTCCTGGCTTGCAAGCAGCTTGGGAGTGTGAATCTGAGCCTTTTGAGCTTAATTCCAGGGGCGGGCTTCAAAAATTTTAGCAAAGGGTTCTTTGCCTGGTTGCTGGGTGTGTGTGGCCTAGCTGCAGGGGTGGGATTCTACCTGGTCAGACCAGTTCTATAGAACAGGTTGTTATGATTCTGCCCAGTTCAGAGAACTGGCAAATCATGCTCTTGGCTGGCATGCATGCCATCAAACTTGCCTACATTTGGTAAGTTGTTATTTTTCCTGTTTTTTCCCCCCCGACCATCAGCTGTTCTGCTCTGCTGGGAGATTTAAATTAGCTAGAAAGCAAGAAATCATTTGATTTCTTGCTTTCTAGCTAATCTAAAAGCAGAGCTGAACCTTCCTTAGGACTGAAGCTTCTATTTTTCAGTGCAGACTCAGGTAGCAGATTGCAGAAAGATAGATCTCTGAGTGAATCTGTGATTCTGTGAGCAACTCGATCTGCCTGCCTGCTTTGCCTGATTTTGGGTAAAAGTTGCTCTTTTTTAAATAAAAAAATCAATATTTACATAAATATTTATAATATTTACATACAAGCCATGCCCAGCCAGTCACATGACCACCAAGCCACATCCACAAATTAGGCCACACCCTCCGGTTGTTCAGAAATTTGAATCCCACCCCTGCTGAGTTGGTCTCCTGCACCACAGCGGGTGGGGGCCTTTTTGCCCTCCCTGGGCTCCCGAGGCTTTCCTCAAGCCTCCAGGAGGGCAAAAATGGCCTCGCCAGGCTCTGGAAGCTCTCTGGAAGCCGGGAAAAGGGCCATTACCAGCCTTCCCAAACTTCTAGGAGGCCCATTTTTCAACCTCCCTGTACAGCCTGCATTGACATGCATCCAAAACAGGCCATGTGGGAACTCCTGGGAGGGGAGCGGAGGGTTGGGTGGAGCCAGCCAGGAATGGGATTTGGGGGTTCCCTGAACTGCACAGAATCTTAGCTAGGGGCTCTCCTGAACTCTGCAAACCCCCAGCAGCCTAGCCCTGCTTAATTCCCCTTTGAAGCCCCTGCAGCTTGATGGGTTCTGATGTGTTTCTGATTGCCCTGGGTTTTGTTTTCCTGGGTTAATCTTGGTCCCAGGTCTTTTGTTTTTCCTGTCCTTGGGGTTTAATCCTGTCCAGGGCAGGAAAAAGGGAGTTCTGGTTTTGCCTTGGAGAGTTTATTTTTAGCCTGATTCCCCCTTATCTTAATGGCTCTATTTAGGTGTTTCTGTTGGCAGCTCTGTTAGCAGGGCTGCTCTGAGTTTTCATTTCAGCTGGTGCTTCTTGGTTTTCTTAAAGGAGAAAGGGCTGGCTTGAATCTCTTGGCACTGTTTTCTGAGGTTTCTTGTGCTGTGAGGGGGTTTTTTTTGGGGGGGGGGGGGACTGTCCTTTTGGAGTGTACTTCTCAAAGTTACAAATCAAAGGATGAACAGTTTGGAGGTAAGATTAGGATGGCGTTTTTTAAACGTGGCCACTTTAAGAGGCGTGGACTTCAACTCCCAGAATTCCCCAGCCAGCAAGCATTCTGGGAGTTGAAGTCCATACCTCTTAAAGTGGCCACATTTGAAAAAAAACACACAACAGACAACAGACATAGCGTGCTAGAAAGACGGCTGTCTTATTCAGTGTAAAAGGAAGGGGAGGGAAAACACAAGCTTTCAAGATGGATGCCAGCCCTGCAAGGTAGGCCAGCTCAGGAAACTGTTTGACTGGAGCTTTAACTGTTGATATAAAAACCTTGACCATCACATTCAGATAAAGTGGGGAAAGAAATAGATTATAATTTACAACCATGAATTTTTGCAAATGTTTGCTAATTCTGTTTTTCTCTTGTGTCCAGGTCTAAGGAGCAGCCATACAAGGTCTGTAGAAGTTTGATATCTTTCTGTTAGCTAGCTCTTGACTTACGACTGTAACTGGGAGCAGAATTTCACTTGCTAAACAAGAAATATGCTGGTTTTTTTTTCTTTTTGCTATGGTTGTTGAGTGGAACTTGGCAATTCTTAAGTGAATTACACAGTCATTAAGTGAGTCTGGCTTAACGTTAAGTGAATTGCTTGTCGGAAAGTCATAAAAGGGGATTCCATGATTCTGGGAAACAGAAACCATCATAAATACGAGTCAGCTGCCAAGCATAAAATGGGCATAAAATTCACTTAACAAGTGAATTTTGTTAAATTAGTTAATACTTAATTAACACTACCTTGTTTAGTGACAGAAATTTGGGCTCAACTGTGTCCGTAAGATGAGGACTACCTGTATCTAACCTGGCTCTCCACCTCATTTCACTGACAATCCCTAAGCACGCAGCAGAATTCATTCTCCTTCTCTTACAACCAGTCCAGGGGGGGGGGGGGGGGGTTGGACTAGAAGACCTTTTGAGGTCCCATCCAACCCAATTATTCTATGAAGCTACTTCTCTTTCTCTGGCTCTTTTTATGTGGTTTTTCAAACCCAGCTGGGGGGTTTCAGGGACTTGATTGCTACCACGAAGCTTGGAGCTGGAATGGAGTGGCATCCAGCCAGCTATTTCGATCCTGCTACTGTCTCCTTTTTCTTCCCTTTGGAAAATTCATGGCAACCCCCTTCAAGGAGATGGCATGCCAGGCGGGGGACAGGGATAGGAGGGGGGAGAGAATTAAAAGCTTTAGCTCCTGCAGGGCCGCTCTGCCCATCGCATTCAAAGAGCAGCCCCTGAGAGTGGCATTAAAGGGAAGACAGATGGATTTCAGATCTGTAATCTGGTTTTAATTGGGGGGGAGGGGGCTGGGATTAAAAGCTGCGAATGAGCCTGCTGAGTCTGGAAATGGTGCTAATTTAATTCCTCTCTCTCTCTCTCTCTCTCTCTCTCTCTCTCTCTCTCTCT
>BLBF01000069.1:3828844-3846955 GCA_015471245.1 Laticauda colubrina
GGAATTGGAATTGGAATTGGAATTGGAATTGGAATTGGAATTGGAATAGAATAGAACAAAACAGAACAGAAAGGAATAGGAATAAGAATAAGAATAAGAATAAGAATAAGAATAAGAATAAGAATAAGAATAAGAATAAGAATAAGAATAAGAATAAGAATAAGAATAGAACAGAACAGAACAGAACAGAACAGAATAGAATAGAATAGCAGAGTTGGAAGGGACCTTGGAGGTCTTTTAGTCCAACCCCCTGCTTATACAGGAAACCCTACACCACTTCAGACATCACTTCTATACTGCCTTTTTAATATTGGGGCAAGAAAGATTGTAAAAAGCAAGGCAAAATGCACTTAACAAATATCTCACTTAAGAACAGAAATTATGGGTTCAATTGAAGTTGTAAGTTGAGGGCTACCTGTAGAGGTGGAACTCCAGCTTCTGCATTCTTGGAGATAATCAATCAATCATCTATCTATCAGAATAGAGTTAGAAGGGACCTTGGAGGTCTTCAAGTCCAACCCCTTGCTCAAACAGAACAGTTTTATTTACTGTCCATCTTACCAATAGGGGAACTAAACAGTAATCAATCAAGAAATCAATCAATTAATCAATCAATCAAATGCAGAAGGAACCAGGCTGGGGAACTCTAAGGCTGAATCACACCTTTGATTTAGAACATAGAATAACTGGGTTGGAAGAGACCTTGGAGGTCTTCTAGTCGAACCCCCTGCTTAAGCAGGAGACCCTTCACCACTTCAGACACCATATTCTGCCTTTTTAATATTGCCCAAAATATTTCATTCCTAGGAGGGTGGGACAGGCTTCCCTCACAGAAAACCCTGTTAAATGAGGAAAGTTACAGAGAGTCAAACAAGTCAACATAGTAACCATGACTAGAGGATGTAAATAACCATTTATTTGTCTGTTTGTTTGTTTGTTTATTTCTCAAACAAATATCAGATAATAGGTAAAAGTATAAACATAGCTATGAATACATGAAAGGGATACATCTAAGAAAAATGAAAAGAAACAATAGGACAGGGACGGTAGGCACGATTGGTGCGCTTATGCACGCCCCCTACAGATCTCTGAGGAAAGGGGTGAGGTCAATACTAGCTAGTCTAAGGTTAAAGTTTTTGGGGTTTGGGGAAGAAACCAGAGAGTCAGGATGTCAGGCGGAGCTCCATTCAAAATCCAGGAAAGAAATACTTAGACTCTTTAGTTTAGAGAAAAGATATCTTTTACTGAAAGTGAAGTGGTAGCAACCAAAGAATTCTGAATCTGAGAATTTAGGCGCGCAATTCACATATAGAAAGTGATGGAAATGTTCCCACCCCCAATAGTTCAGATGACACTTCCAATTAGAAGTTGTGAATAGGATCATGTGGGCATCTTCAGGTGATGATGAGGCCTCTGTCCGTTGACCTTGGCATAGTTTGATAACGGGTTGCAGTTGCGCAGAGAAAGAAGAAAGCTAAGCGAGAAATAGAAACCTAACTCTATTTTATGCTCCCCCCCTTCCATTTATACATCAGACAAATGTAACTCCTCCAGCTCACTTCCCCAGCTATTCCTACCTCCCTTTTCCACCCCCCCCCCCATTACTTATGGCAGTCGAAAAGATGCAAAGCAATAGCAGAAGATCTTGAAGACTGATACAGGTAGAGTATTCCAGACATTGACCCCTCTGTTGCTGAAGTCGTATTTCCTGTAATCAAGTTTGGTGCAGTTAACCATGTTAACCATGAGTTTGTATCTATTGTGTACTCTTATATTGTTGTAGGTGAAGCTGAAGTATTCATTGACTGGTAGGACATTGCAATGTATGATTTTATATGCTAACCTTAGATTAGACCGAAGGCGGCTAATTCAAGGCTTTCTAGGTCTAGAATTTCGAGTCTGGTGGCATCAGGTCTTCTGCAACGAGAAGAGGAATGGAGACTCTTTTTGTGAAATATTTCTGGACTTTCTCAACTGTGCTAATATAAGATACTTAATGTGGGTTCCAGACTGATGAGCTGTATTCGAGTATTGGTCCAGCAAATTGTTAGATATCTGCGTACTCACCTCAGATAGGCTGGTCTGGATGGCAGGAATTTTGATGAGCCATCATTGGCTGCGAGCTGTGAGCAGCCAGCTATATAAAGCCTGCTGCGGTTCTGCGAGGTTCGTTCCTGTAGAGAAATAAAAAGAGAAAAATCAACTGAGTCTTGCATCTCCTTTTTCCACAATGCAACACTGGTGATGAAGGTGGGATACTGAGACAAAGGAGCCCAGCTGTGCATGTGGCAACGAGGACTGAGCGAGATGAAATGGCCGGGAACAACTCTCCACCCGCACCATTCAACCCAGCAACTGAAGACTGGGAATCCTACATTGACCAATTTCTCATGTTTCTAGAAGGAAGTGATCTCCAAGGAATCTCCGAACATAGGAAGAGAGCTGTTTTCCTCACCCACTGCGGTCCCGCAGTATTCAGAATGGCAAAGGCATTAGTATCACCCCACGATGAGAAGAAAATGGCGTGGACGGACTTAGATAAATTACTGTGAGCCCATTATGCACTGACTGTTTCATGCCTCATCAAAAGACACGAATTTTATAAGCGTGACCAGAAGGAAGACGAGAGCATCGGAGATTTTGTCACAGCACTAAGAGACATTGGCGAAGCATGCGAATTCCTAAACCTGGATGAAGCCATGACGGACCGCATGGTCCTCGGACTAAAGGACCTTACATTACAGGGTCGAATGCAAATAAAACCTAAAATAACATTAGCAGAGGCAATCGAAGAAGCCACTGCAGCAGAAGCAACAAAAAAATCGACAGACACCATGCAACAAATGAATAAAGCAATAAAGGAAACCCCAAAAGACACTAATCAAACACACAATAAGACATCAGAGGAAACTCAAAAACTCACCACCACAACACACCACGAGGACATTGAACCCCTCTCAGAAGAGGAAGAGGAAGAAGAAGAGGCAAATCAACTCAGGTCGGAAAAAAGTAGATGGGAGCGGAAAGGAAGGAAGTCAGAATTTCATTGTGCCGGGTGTGGAGGAGACCATCCACGTTCCGAATGCCGTTTTTTCAGGCACTTTGAATGGCGGGGACACATAGCTAGGGCATGCTGGAACAGAAATAACTATAGCCTGAGACACAGATGGAATACTCCGCCCAGAGAGAGGGAAAAGCAAACAGAGAGCCATTGGAATCAAGAAAACAGAAACAAGCGGTGGAGAGAAGCCAACAGAAAAGAGGAAACACATCAAACAATAACTATTGGGCACTCGAACTCAATCAGTGCAAAAAAGGTACATGTGCAAGTCACCATAGAAGGTAAATCGTGCAAGATGGAGGTGGACTCAGGCTCATACTTACCAATGGTGTCATGGAATACCATAAAAAGACTAATAACTGACATAAGAAAGAGAGAGCTAGAAATACAAAAACTCACACAGAAAGACTACCAGGGAAACAGAATTTCGGTAGTAGGAACAGGACATTTCAAAGTTGGATTCAAAAAACACATTAAAGTCCTCCTGTTAACCATAGTCAACTGGGATCGCCCCAGCCTACTGGGACTCGAATGGTTTGCGCCATTAGGAATCGGGGTAACCAGAATAAATAACATCGCTGAGACAGACTGGGAAGAGAACCTGATGAAAGAATTCCAGGACATCTTCAACGGAGAACTGGGAAAGTACCAAGGGTCCCCTATTTCATTTAATTTTAATCCGAATATAGCCCCAATAAGGCTAAAGGCAAGGTGAGTTCCTTTCGTGTTAAAATCAAAAATTGATAAACAATTAGATAAATTTATGGCACAGGGGGTATTAGAACCAATAGACCATGCGAGGTGGGAAACCCCAGTTGTTACTCCTATTAAACCAGATGGGTCCGTGCACGTCTGCGGAGACTACAAGGCAATCCTTAACCATGCGCTACAACAAAGCACATACCCAGTTCCGGTGGTACAACACCTATTACATTCTCTGGGGGGAGGTAGAATCGTCACGAAATTGGACCTTGTGCAAGCCTACCAACAATTACCAGCTGACCCAGAAACAGCGGAAGCACAAACAATTATGACCCACAGGGGGGCATTCAAATGCAACAGACTACAATTTGGAGTTAGCGTGGTCCCAGGGGTTTTCCAGAGCTTAATGGAATGCCTATTACAAGGAATAAAGGGGGTGGTACCATACTTTGATGATGTATTAGTATCACTAAGAACAAAAAACAGCTGGAAGACTGCCTAAGGGAGGTCTTTTAAAAATTTAAGGAGGCGGGACTTAAAGTTAAAAAAGAAAAGTGCAAATTAGCCACCAACAAAGTTGAATTCCTAGGATACCTTATAGACAAAGCAGGGATCCACCCCACTGAAAACAAAATCAGAGCAATTATGGAAGCTCCCAGACCCGAAAATAAAACAGAACTGCAAGCCTTTTGGGGTCTTATTAATTTTTACAATGTATTTTTGCCACAGAAAGCAATGATAGCAGAACCACTGCACAGGATGCTTGATAAGAAAGCTGCCCGGACCTGGGGACGACGAGAAGAAACAGCATTCCAGGGAATTAAAGACTTACTTACATCAGACTGTGTGTTAATACAATACAGCGAAACCCTTCCACTAACATTAACATGCTATGAGTCACCATTTGGCATCGGTGCCATACTCAGCCACGTACTACCAGATGGAAAAGAAGCACCCATCGCATTCTACTCAAAAACCCTATCAAAAAGGGAGCGAAATTACAGCCAACTAGATAGAGAGGCATTGGCCACAATAACAGAAGTAAAACGGTTCCATGAGTATATTTATGGCAGAAATTTCTCACTTGTCACAGATCATAAACCTCTCCTAGGAATTCTTGCAGGAAACAAAGCTACACCCAACATACTGTCATCGCGGATGACGAGGTGTTCCGAATTCCTCGCTGCCTATAACTACAACGATCTAACGACCAGGGAAGAACATAACACATGTTGATGCCCTGAGCCATTCCCCCCTACCTGATTTAGAAGATGATCCTGCACTAACCACATCAACATTGCAGGTCATGGGAAAACCTACCCATAACAGCAACAGACATTGCTAGGGAAACCGCGAGAGATTGAAACCTGGTGCAGATTTTAAATTGGGTAGGTAAAGGGTGGCCAGAGACTGCTAGTGATGAGACTTTCAAACCGTTTCGGAATTGATAAACCGACCTCTCAATTTTAAAAGGATGTATACTATGGGGGATAGGGTGATCATACCAGACATAATGAAGGAACGAATACTTGAGTTATTACATGAGGGTCACCCAAGAATTGTCAGAATGAAATCCCTGGCTAGGAGTTATATATGGTGGCCAGGGATGGATAAGGATATTAGTGAATGGGTAGCAACCTGCAAGCGTTGCCAAGAATCTAGATCTACACCCCTTTCTGCACCAACACTTGAGTGTGAAACACCTAGGGGTCCATGGTCTAGGATACACATTGATTTTACAGGACCAACTAAAGGGCACACATTCTTAATAGTGGTAGACACTTACTCAAATTGGCTAGAGGTAAGCATTATGCACTCAACTAAGGAAGCTTTTTGCAACACATGGCTTGCCGGATTTAGATGTATCTGACAACGAACCGCAATTCACAGCAATTACATTTGAGAAGTTCCTAGCCGAACAAGGGATAAGGCACGCACTAACAGTGCCGGGCCGGCCAGCTACGAATAGATGGGCGGAACGCATGGTCCATTTTACTAAACAAACACTACACAAATTAGGAATGGGAGATATAAGGAAAAGATATATAAACTATTAAGTATACAACACATTACACCAAACACCACAACAAATAAAAGCCTAGCAGATCTATTAATGGGCAGAAAATTTAGATCAAACCTAGACAGACTTCATCCCACATATAGCCCTGAAAAACCAACAGACTCATCCAGTAAGTGCCGCACATATAACATAGGAGACCTAGTCTATGCAAAAAAACTTACAGGGGAACCATTGTGGATACTGGCAACAATAACTCAAATAACGGAGCCCAGGTCACACAGAGTAGAGACAGAAGACAGAAAGAGCTGGAGAAGACACATAGACCAACTCAGATCAAGGACCACACTGAGAAACACTAACCATCAGGGGGAGGAAGGAAAGGAACTTACACAAACTAAAGAATCACTCCCAATATTAGACAGAAATAGCCAAGCCAGAGAGGGGGGAGACCCCTCAAACACAAACGAGAGGGGAGAGGAAGACCCTCCTCAAATAAGAGAAGTTACAAAACAAACCCTAACAATGATACAACAACCAATGCTAACACTAGCCCCGATCGGAGTTCACAAACACGAACCTGGAACCAGAGTAGAAGAAGACAACGTGGGGAGACTGGAGCAGGCTTCGAAGAACCATCAAGAAGCCACTCCTGGCGGGAGCGGCTGAGCTGACTCAACCAGCCAGGAAAGACCTGGCGGGAGTGGCAGGACCGAATCTACAGTCCAGGAGGCTCCACGGAAGAAGACGGGAGAAGCAGCAATCCCGTCCAAACAATCCAGAGATGAACCCATGACTGAATTGCGCAGGTCCAATCGAAACCATAAAAGCCCCACCTATTTACGGGACTATGTAACATAAATGAGATCTGATTGGTTGGACTGGACCACATGGGAAGGGGTGTTAGATATCTGCATACTCACCTCAGATAGGCTGGTTTGGATGGCAGGAATTTTGACGAGCTGTCATTGGCCACGAGCAGTGGAGAGCCAGCTATATAAAGACTGCCGTGGTTCCGCGAGGTTCAGTTCCTGTAGAGAAATAAAAAGAGAAAAATCAATTGGGTCTTGCGTCTCCTTTTCCCACAACGCAAAACAAATGTTTTGTATGCTCTTGTTAGTAGTGTGATTGTTATGTATGGAACTTGGTAGGCTCCAAGTTCCCTATTCTGATTGGCCGAAAAGGCCGTTCTCAGATTGGCCATTAGAGAACCAATCGGATTTGCCCACCAGATGGCGGAAACACTTAAAGTGGTGTCATTGGCCACAAGCTGCGAGCAAGCTGCTATATAAAGGGCTGCAGTGGCTTGGGATCTTGTTCCGTTACCATTGCTTTACTGAATTAAATAAAGAGTTTGTTGTTGGAACCCGGTCTTGCGCAACTTATTTCCGGAAGGAACACTGGTGACGAGAATGGGATCGTCATAGAAGAGCGAGACTGAAGCACGCGGCGATCTGAACCGAGTGAGAGAGATGGTAGGTAACAACGCACCGCCCACACCATTCAATCCTGATGAGGAGGATTAGGAGTCGCATATCGATTGCTTTCTTATGTTTTTGGAAAGCAACGAACTGCAGGAAATATCTGACCAAAGGAAGAGGGCTGTCTTCCTTACACACTGCGGATCAGTCATCTTTAAAATGGCGAAGGTGCTGGCTAAACCAAGAGATGTCAAACAGATGACTTGGCCTGAACTGAACAGAATGCTCAGAGCACATTACGCACCTGTGGTTTCCAACCTGATAAAAAGACATGAATTCTACAAGAGAGACCAGAAGGAAGATGAAACCGTCGGAGATTTTGTAGCAGCCCTGAGACACATCAGAGGAGCCTGCAAGTTCCAGAACATGGACGAGGCCATGAGGGACCATGTGGCCCTCGGTTTGAAGGACACTACACTTCAGAGTAAGCTGCTGAATAGACCAAACATAACCATGGCCGAGGCTATTGCAGAATCAACCGCTGCCGAAGCAGCAAAGAAATCCGCAGCCACCATGTACCAAATGAATGCGATTCCAGATCTGCCAAACCAAGCCAGAGAGAAGAAGGCAGAGGGAAGCAAGAAACAGCCCACAGCGACCACCCACTACGAAGATCTCAAATCCCAGAGCAACACCGATGACGAAAATGAAGATGTCTATAGACTTCAATCAGACAAAAAGTGGTGGGAAAAGAGAAGAAACAGGCGGGAGTTTCAGTGTGCGGGATGCGGGGACAACCACCCGCGAGCTGAATGCAGGTTCCCAGACACAATCTGTAGGGCTTGTAACAAACGGGGGCACATCAAAAGGGTCTGCCAAAACAAAAAGAGTTATAGTCCTAAAAGACGCGGCAGCACCCCCCCAGACATGAAGAGAGACAAGCCGGAAGTAGATGGAACTGAAGCAAAAGAACCAGTGACAGAGAGGAAATGCACCAGACAGTAACCATCGGAAATGCCAGGGCAGAAAACAGGAAAATGGTCCGGATAGAGGTGAGCATCGAAGGGAAGCCCTGTGAGATGAAAGTTGACTCCGGGTCTTTTCTATCTATGGTATCCTAGAATACCATCCGGCGCCTGATACCAGACATTAAACAAAAAGAACTACAAAAACTGATTTTAAAAGACTACCAGGGAAATCGAATCCCGGTAGTCGGCCTTGGACATTTCTTGTCAAATTTAAAAATCATGCCGAAATCTTGCCTCTGACCATGATTCGACCATGATCGACCATCATCGACCATGATTGCCCTAGCCTGCTAGGGATAGAATGGTTCGCGCCCCTGGGAATTGGGATGACCGGGATAAATTGCATTGCTGCAGCCAACTGGGAGGAGAGCCTGCTACAAAAATTCCAAGATGTTTTTGACGGGACCCTAGGCAAGTACAAGGGGACCGCAATTTCATTTAGCCTAGACCCAAAAATAGCCCCCATCTGGTTAAAAGCCAGACGCGTCCCGTTTGCCTTAAAACCAAAAATGGATGAACAATTAAACAAATTTAATAGCACAAGGTGTGTTAGAGCCAATCAACCATGCCAGGTGGGAAACACCCATCATGACTCCTATAAAACCAGATGGGTCAGTGAGCATCTGCGGAGACTATAAGGCAACCCTAAACCATGCACTCCAACAAAGCGCATTTCCAGTACCTGTAGTGCAACACTTACTGCACTCCCTAGGGGTAGGAAATTTTTTTGCGAAGCTTGATCTCACACAGGCGTACCAACAACTACCCGTTGACC
This sequence comes from Laticauda colubrina, assembly GCA_015471245.1. Taxonomy (NCBI): domain Eukaryota; kingdom Metazoa; phylum Chordata; class Lepidosauria; order Squamata; family Elapidae; genus Laticauda; species Laticauda colubrina. The sequence continues at coordinate 3,837,849 of BLBF01000069.1, forward strand.
CTATTACCGCAGAGGCACAGACTATTGTGATACATAGAGGGGCATTCAAGTGTAACTGTCTTCAATTCGGCGTTAGTGTTGCCCCAGGCGTTTTCCAAAGCCTCATGGAGTGTCTGTTAAACGAAATCAAGAGAGTCGTCCCTTATTTTGACGACGTTCTGGTGTCAGCAAAAAATGCCAACCAGCTAGAGAGTAGATTAAGGAAAGTTTTAAGATTTAGAGATGCAGGCCTTAAGGTAAAACGAGAGAAATGTAATCTAGCCACCAACCAGGTCGAGTTTCTGGGCTATCTAATGGATGAACGTGGAATACACCCCACTGAAAAAAAGATAAAGGCAATCAAAGATGCACCTAGATCTAGGAACAAAACTTCAAGCATTCCTAGGTCTCATAAATTTCTACAGTGTGTTCCTGCCTCATAAGGCAACCATAGCAGAACCTTTATATCAGTTGTTAGACAAAAAAAAAACTACCTGGAAAAAGGGCCACTGGGAACAAGCAGCATTTCAGGGTATCAAAGACCTATTAGCGTCTAGCACCGTTTTAATCCAGAATAGCAATACCCTGCCTTTGACGGTCACCTGTGATGCATCGCCTTTTGGAATCGGCACCATCCTGAGCCACAAGCTACCAGATGGCAGAGAGGCACCGGTCACTTTCTATTCAAAAACGCTTTCCAAGTCAGAACACAATTACAGCCAACTCGACCGAGAAGCCCTCGCAATCAGTGCTGGAGTCAAAAGATTCCACGAGTACCTTTACGGCAGAACTTTTTTGATCATCACTGATCACAAACCCCGAACTGGGCTTGCCTGTTAGGAATCCTAGCAGGAAACAAGCCAACCCCGAACATTCTGTCACCTAGAATAATGAGGTGGTCTGAATTCCTCGCTGCCTACACCTACACGCTGATTCACCGGCCAGGAAAGACCATCATCCCTGCCGACACCCTGAGCTGTTCCCCATTGCCCATCACAGAAGAGGACCCAGCTCACACCATCTCCACACTTCAATTCGAGACCTGCCCAAACCTGCCACTAGCCGCAGTGGATGTCGCGAGAGCCATCACGAAAGACCCTTTGGCAGCTCGCATCCTGAATTGGGTAGGTAAGGGCTGGCCGGAAGAGAACAAAACTGAGACTTTTAAACCATTTCGCACCTGACAGACTGAACTGTCTATCGAGAAGGGCTGTATTTTGTGGGGTGACAGGGTGGTGATACCAAACAGACTCCAGGAAGATATTTTGTGCATGTTGCACAAGGGGCACCCGGGCATAGTCAATATGAAAGCCCTGGCGAGGAGTTACGTCTGGTGGCCAAGGCTGGACAAGGACATTGAATGTTGAGTGGCAACATGCCATGACTATCAAAAATCGAGGCCTACCCCCCCACAGGCACCAGTTAGGGAATGGGAAACTCCCCAGGGTCCATGGTCTAGACTACATATTAACTTTGCTGAGCTGACAAAAGGCAACACTTTTTTAATAGTTGTGGATGCCTACTCGAACTGGTTAGAAGTCATCCTCATGGCTTCCACAACCCCCAAGGCAGTAATGAAACAGCTAGATAAACTTTTTGCCACACATGGACTGCCTGATGGACTGGTGTCGGACAATGGGCCCCAGTTTACCGTGTTAGCATTCAAGCAGTATTTAGCTGCCCAAGGCATCCGACATGCTTTTAACGGTGCCAGCCCATCCGGCTGCAAATGGCAGGGCTGAACGCATGGTTCTGCACACTAAGGAGGGCCTGAATAATGGACAAGGGGGACGTGCAAGAAAAACTAAACCGATTACTAACCCTACAGCATATTACCACTAGCAGCACAACCAACAAAAGCCCAGTTTAACTCCTGATGGGTAGGAAATTGCATTCCTACCTTGACAGACTGCACCCCACTTACACCTGGGATAAACTCCCTGACTCCTCCAGCAAATACCATGCATTTGAAATAGGCAACCTGGTCTATGCGAAACACCTCACCGGGGACCCGTTATGGCTTCCAGCCACGATCACCCAGATCACAGGCCCCCGGTCTTACCAACTACTCCTAGACGATGGAAGAGAATGGAAGTGGCACATTGACCAGCTTTGTTCTTGCACCCTTGAATGCAAAAACACACCAGCACCAAAAATAAATACCGACCAAAAAACAACCGAGGAGGGGGGGGAAATACAATATAATAAAAAAGGGAGAGATGAAGCTCCCATAACAAGACAACAAACGCTACACAAAGAATATCAAACAAATCAAAAAGAGCACTCACGGTTAGATGAACCCCAAATGAGAAGTCCGGGAGTAGGAGAATGAAGCGAGGCCTTCTTGGAAGGAGACAGCCAGGCCAGCTCAACCAACCCGGACGAACCAGGAGGGAGCGGTGGAGCCATCTCAACTGGCCCAAGAGACTCAGGCAGGAGCGGCAAGGCTAACTCACCCTTCCAGGAGGTTCCATGCAGAAGGAACAGAGAAACAGCGATCCCATCTGAAGCGCTCGAAAACCACGCCAAGACTGAGCTGCGCAGGTCAACCAGGACTCGAAAAAGCCCCACCTACCTGCGTGACTATGTGACACACGTTGGACTGAACCAAAGGGGGAGGGGCGTTATGTATGGAACTTGGTAGGCTCCAAGTTCCCTATTCTGATTAGCCGAAAAGGCCGTTCTCAGATTGGCCATTAGAGGACCAATCTGATTGGCCCGCCAGACGGCGGGAACACTTCAAGTGGTGTCATTGGCCACAAGCCGTGAGCAAGCCGCTATATAAAGGGCCGCCGCAGCTTGGGCTCTTGTTCCGTTACCATTGCTTTACTGAATTAAATAAAGAGCTTGTTGTTGGAACCTGGTCTCGCACAACTTATTTCCAGACAGAACAGTGATATTACCAGAGAAAAAGCTACGTAAGATTAGGTTAACAACTCTTAATGCCTTTTTGGCTATCTAGTTACAGTGGGCTCTAGCACTTAGATCATTAGAGATGAGTACTCCAAGGTCCTCAATAGAGTTTGGATCATCAACAAGGTCCTGACTATTCAGCCTGTATTTTATTTTCTGATTTTTTTCGTCAATATGTAAGACAAAGCATTTATTTGTTGAGATTTGAAGTTGCCATTTGTTTGACCATTCTGATACATAGTCAAGATCTTTTTAAAGATCTTTTTGAAGGGTAGCAGTATTGTCTGTGGTGTTGAATAGCTTTATATCACCAGTGAAGAGAACGAAGAGAATGCAGTTGCTCTTAATATGATCACAGATCTTTGTTTCTGTTTTGTTTTTTAACTTCTACCAGCAGTTCTGCAAATGGATACCCGGCTATGTGAAAAAGCTTATATTTTAAATATTGCCTGTGGCAACTTTATTAGAAGGTCTTGATCTTAAGGCGAAAGAAAGAAAAAATCGACTGCGTTTTTATTGAACGGGGATAAAAATGTCAGTAAAAGACCTATTGGTTGCATTCACACAATAGGCTAAGCTTCATTAGTTTTAAAGGAGGTAGCTTAGCACACGGCACAAACCCAGCCTGATTCATGGTTAAGCAGATTGGATCGATCCAGAGCATGGATTTGCTCAGGGAACCAAAATTCACAGGGTGCTGCATAATGAGACTGTAAAAAATGTGTTTCTTTCTACAGAAGGCAACAGCTAACCTTGGCTGACCTCAAAAAAACAAAATACAACTCTTTGATCAGTTGGAGCCAGTTTGGTGTAATGGTGCTCACCAGGAGACGGTGAGTTGTAGCCCTTTTTTAGGTGTGAAAGCCAGCTGGGTGACATTGGGCCAATCACCAGGAGACTGGGAGTTCTAGTCCCACCCTAGCCATGAAAGCAGGCAGGGTAACTTTTGGCCAATCACTGGGAGACTGGGAGCTCTAGTCCTACCTTAGGCATGAAAACTGGCTCGGTGACTACCATATTGACTTTTTTGACCTCCTCCCTGCAGATAACTCCTGAACTCATCTCTAGGAAAACAGGAGTCTTGGTTCTTCCTGCCCAACACCTCGAAATGCAAACTGAATTTCATTCATTCATTCATTCATTCCGGAGACTTAGCAGATGCTCCCGAGGCCTCTTGTGTCCCAAGGCCTCACATCTGGTGGGGTTGTCATCGCTAGCAAAGCAGATTTTTAATACTGTCCAGAGAGTCCTTGATTTACGACCACAATTCAGTCCAGCATTTCTGTTGCTAACTGAGACAGTTGCTAAGTGAGTTACTCCCCCCCACATTTTACCATCGTTCGTGCCTCCAGTTGTTACATGAATCACTGCAGCTGATAAGTTAGTAACCCAGTTGTTAAGTGAACCTGGCTCCCCCATTGACTTGGCTTGCCAGATGATCATAAAAGGGCAGGGGTGGGATTCAGCCAGTTCAGACCAGTTCTGGCAAACTGGATGCTAAATTTACATCTGGCTCTCCAAACCGGTAGTTGATCTGACCGTCTGGCCCCTCCCACCTTGCCCCGACCCTCCCAGTAGTCTCCATTCAGCCCAAGTTCCAGTAGGCCATGCCCACCAAGGCCACGCCCACCCAGCAATGGGGCTGTGAACCAAATGCTGGGATGTTTGAATCCCACCCCTGCAAAAGAGGATCGCATAACCTTGGGACCTAGCAACGGTCGTAAGTATGAACCAGTTTCCAAACGTCTGAATTTTGATCGCACAGCCCTGGGGATGTTGCCACAGTCGTTAGTGTGAAAAATGATCATAAGACCTTTTTTCCAGTGCTGTTGTAACTTTGGTCACTAAACGAACTGTTGTATGTCGAGGACTACCTGTAGATATGAACATTTAGTAGATAGGATCTTGATTTACGACAACAGCAAAGTTATGGGCAAAATGCACCAGTATAGTTAATTTTTGCAAGAATACTTTTTTTCTGTGTGCAAGAAAGCTACTTTTAGTGCACTAGACCAGTATATTATTATTATTGCTGCTGCTGTTATTGCTACTGTTGCTATTATTGTTATTGTTGTTATTATTGCTGTTATTGTTATTGTTGTTTTTGATGTTATTGTTGTTGTTGTTATTATTATTTAATCTTTAGTGAGATTCACAGCCTTTGGGGCTGGTTGGTAGCTCAACAGCTCGAGTCCTAACCAAGGACCTGGGAACTGTTCAGGTAGCATCGGAGGATATAAGCTGTTCCAAGTAGGGTGGTTTTTTTGTAGAATCAGGGTATTCAAGTCTGATAAATTCAGGATTTCCAAATCACAAGGTAGCCCTTTAGGCATTGCTTCAAGGGCTCCAATCACAATTGGCATAGCACACAATTTCTTTTTTCAAAGTCACTCAACTTCAATTTGTAAGTCCCGATATTTTGTGATTTTTCCTTGCTGCGTGTCTTCAATTCGTGCCTCACCAGGTATTGCAATGTCAATGAACCAACCCTTTTTCTTTTCAATTATTGTTATGTCAAGTGTGTTGTGGACCAAGTACCTGTCAGTCTGAATTCTGATGTCCCACAAGATCATTCTCCAGAACCTTCTCAACCTGATGGTCCCAGTAGTTGTTACTATACTCAAAATCCAAACTTTTGGCACAGTTTCCAGTGAATGATTTTAGCAACTCAGTTATGGCATTCTAGGTAGTCAGTTTGTGAAATTTTGCTGCACCCCCTGATTAAATGGTCAACTGTTTCATCTTTCTCATTACAGAGGCAGCATTTGCTGTTGATGGTGACATGTTGAATCTTTGCCCTCATGCAATTTGCGGCTAAGTAAGGCTTGTTCTTGAGCAGCCAAAATAAAACTTTCAGTAGTAGCAGTAGTAGTAGCACTAATAGTAGTAGTAGTAGTAGTTCCTTCAGTAGTAGTAGTAGTAGTAGTAGTAGTAGTAGTAGTAGTAGTTATTATTATAATTATAATTATTATTATTATTTTAATGGACCATTCCCATTTTAAAATGAAAGTTACTAGTCCTTAAGGTGTTTAGGCTTTAGCAAACTCACCAGGAACAAATATATGAGTGTCACTACGAAGCCAAGCTCCACAGTTTTGCTCATTCTGTACTTGGAGCTGTGACTGAATGAATATTTACTTGCAAAGTGAATCTGTGTGCAAATATCCTTGATTCGGATGATGGTTGTTGGCAGACTTTCTGATGCATTTGAATTGCAAGATATAAAATTATGGAATTGTAAAGAGCCAACAATCCTGGGTAGCGACAACAGCAGTTAGACAATGCATGCGTCTGTTTCCACACATGAATACATACATCACAACACATTTAACATAATGACTGAATCAACCCAAGTTGAAGTTTCCATAATATGTTGAGCCATCAATTAAACCAACACATTGGGTAGCGACAACAGCAGTTAGACAATGCATGCGTCTGTTTACACACATGAATACATACATCACAAGACATTTAACATAATGACTGAATCAACCCAAGTTGAAGTTTCCATAATATGCTGAGCCATCAATTAAACCAACACACTGGATTTGCAGAAGATACTAAGAGAACCAGGGCTGGGCTTCAAAAAAATGTAGAAAGGGACTCTCTGCCTGGTTGCAGGGTGGGCGTGGCCCTGGTGGGTGTGGCCTAGTTGGCCTCCTGCATCATGGTGGGGGGGGGCGTTTTTGCCTTCCCCGGGCTCCAGAGGCTTTCTTTGAGCCTCCAGGCAGGCAAAAATGGCCTTCCTGGGCTCCGGAGGCTCTCTGGAAGCCAGAAACAGGCCTATTTCCAGCCTTCTCAAACTTCCAGGAGGCTTGTTTTTCGGCGAGTTTCTGCATGGGCCCTGCACTTCCCTGAATCCAAAATAGGTTTCCTGGGGATTCCTGGGAGGTTGGGGTGGAGTGGGCAGGCCAGCCAGGAGTGGGATTTTGGGGTTCTCCAAACTGCATAGAATCTAAGCTAGGGGCTCTCCCAAACCCCCGTGAACCCCCAGTAGCCCAATTCTTGAAGGGAACGCGCAGATACACAGACATACAAATGTGCAAGAGATTGGACAGCCATTTTGTCTAAAATGGTATAGGGTTTCCTGCTTGAGTGTTGGAGCTGCCACGACTTCTGGAGGCAAGCAGTTCCACTGGTTAAATGTTCTGACTGTCAGGAAGCTTCTCCTTAGTTCCAGGTTTTCTTCTCTCCTTGATTAGTTTCCACCCCTTGCTTCTTGTCCTGCCTTCTGGGGCTTTGGAGAATAGCTTGACCTCCTTCTTCTTTGGGGCAGCCCCTCAAATATCAGAAGGCTGCTATCCTGTCTCCTCTAGTCCTTCTTTTCATCAAACTAGACACACCCAGTTCCAGCAACCGTTCTTTCTATGTTTTAGAGATAGATAGATTGATAGGAGATAGACAGACAGACATATGTAGATGAAGATAGGCTGACAGATGTAAAAAAGATGTTGAGACTCTAGAAAAAGCGCAGAGAAGAGCAATCAGGAAGATTAGGGGACTGGAGGCTAAAACATATGAAGAATGGTTCCAGGAACTGGGCTTGGCTAGTTTAGTAAAGAGAAGGACCAGGGGAGACATGATAGCAGTCTTCCAATATTTGAGGGGCTGCCACAGGGAGGAGGAAGGGGGTCAAGCTATTCTCCAAAGCCCCTGAAGGCCAGATAAGGAATAATGGATGGAAACTGAACAAAGAGAGATTCAACCTGGTAACAAGGAGAAACTTTCTGACAGTGAGAACAATCAACCCATGGAACAGAAATTTCCCTCGGAAGATGTGGGAGCTTCATCACTTGAGACTTTCAAGAAGAGACTGGACTGCCATTTGTTAGAAATAGTATAGGGTCCCCTGCTTGGGTGGGGGGTTGGACTAGATGACCTCCAAGGTCTCTTCCAACTCTGATTATCTGTTAGATGATAGATGGATGGATGGATAGATTTTTTTTGTGTGTATCACGGTGACCAAAATTGGATGCAGTATTTCATGTACGCCTCATTAAGTATTATAAAGCAGTAGTCCTCAACTTACAACAGTTCATTTAGCAACCATTCAAAGTGCACTGAAAAGCATGAGGTGTGACCGTTTTTCACACTGATGACCACTGCAGCCTCAGTGACTCATATTTATGACAGTTGACCGTCCTGGGGTTATGTGATCCCATTTGGTGGCCTTTCTGACAGGCAAAGTCCATGAGGAGGCTAGATTTATTTAATGTCCGTGTTGCTAATTTAATCATGGCTGCAATTCGCTTAACAACAACAACATGGCAGGGAAGGTGGTAAAATGGAGCAAAATTTGCTTAAGAAATGTCTCGCTTCACAATAAAAATTTATTGTTCAATTGTGGTCTCGGTCGTAAGTCAAGGAGTACCAAAAGTTCTCTATTCCCATGAACTTGATGCAATCCAAGACTTAAATCTTCAAGTGATAACACACTGAAAGTGTTAACTTGCCCTGAAGGAGAAAGAAAACCAGCCTGCTGTTAAACTATCCCTTTCAAAGTTTCAATGAAATAAGAGAACTGACCCTTATCTCTGTCTTCTCCAGCCTGGTGAAAGCTGATTGCTGAGATACTCGTCAGCAGGAATGAGGTTGGAGACAAACATAAATGTTTGCATTTTTGGCATCAGATGCAGAGAGCACCTCTTTCTCCTTCTGTCCTGGCCACTTCTTACAGAGGCACGACTGAGAGCATTTTAACAAATTGTATTCCTGTTTGGTTTGGTGGCAGCAATGCCTCTGATAGTCCCTATAGAGAGTGGTGAGGACAGCAGATAGAAAATCCCTACAGAGAGTTGTGAGAATAGTAAAGAGAAAGTTCCTACATAGAGTGGTGAGGACAGTATATAGAAACTCCCTACAGAGAGTGGTGAGGACAGAAGATAGAAAGTCTCAACAGAGAGTGGTGGGACAGCAGATAGAAAGTCCCTACAGAGAGTCATGAGGACAGTAAACAGGAAGTCCCCACAGAGAGTGATGAGAACAGAAGATAGAAAGTCCCTACAGAGAGTGGTGAGGACAGCAGATAGAAATCCCTACAGAGAATGGTGAGGACACTAGATAGAAAGTCCCTACAGAGAGTGGCGAGAACAGAAAATAGAAAATCCCTACAGAGAGTGGTGAGAACAGAAGACAGAAAGTCCCTACAGAGTGGTGAGGACAGTAAATAGAAAGTCCCTACAGAGAGTGGTGAGGACAGAAGGTAGAAAGTCCCT
>BLBF01000069.1:3859934-3875030 GCA_015471245.1 Laticauda colubrina
AGAAAGAAAGAAAGAAAGAAAGAAAGAAAGAAAGAAAGAAAGAAAGGAAGGAAGGAAGGAAGAAAAGTCAAGCAGGAGACCCTCACCATCTCAGAGAAATGGTTATCCAATCTTTTCTTGAAAATCTCCAGTGATGTAGCACTCACAATTTCTTTTTTTATTCAATTTCATTGTCATGCTCTGCTCACCTAGAAAAGCGAAGATCAACCTGTAACAAGTTGTCAGAATGAAAAACCCTTTAGATGCATTTTAAGAAACTCCCCTCCAACTCAACTCACCAAGGTTGCATTAGCAAAGTGCCTCTCAGTAGGTAGCAACACCAGGCTGTCTTTCAGGTGTAAAAACACCTTTGGGACACCTATTTTTCATTTTTTTCCCCATATTGGTTTTCTACCCTAATAAATCTGTCAATTTTGAGGGTTTCTCCCCCAGTTCTTCATTTTTTTTTACAAAAATACCATTATTGTTTCTCTCCAGTTCCTCATTTCTGTGAATATGTCTTTTTCATTTCATCAAACGCTAAGTCCTTTTTCAAAAAAGAAAAAAGAAAAAGTTTGCACAACTGCAGTATTTGAAAGCTATCTGCTTACACTCATACATTTAGTGGGCAAGCTTTTTGTATTTGTAGACACCTAGGATGTCGTATTGCTTAATATTTACAGTTTTTGCAAGCACTTGAAGAAAGCATTTATCTTCCTTCTTTTCCATGAATGTATGCATTTTCGTGCAGGTTTTTTCCCCAAGGTATTTTTAAATTGTTGATAAACTATGTCATGCCATTGAGGGGGCTATGAATTCTGTTTTGTCTGGTGGCTGGATAGATAAATTTCTCCCCAACTTGAGTCATGAGTGGTGAGATTTGTGGCAGATTTACTGTTTCTTATTCTCTCCTATTTAAATAGCTTCCAGAAGGATTAATTGAGACTGTGAAATAATTCTGTTTCTTTTTTTTTTTTTTCAAGTATAGATACTTGATCCTTGCTTCTTGTCCTGCCTTCAGGGGCTTTGGGGAATAGGTTGCCCTCCCCTCCTCTTTGTGGCAGCCCCTCAAATATTGGAATGCTGATATCATGTCCCCCCTTTGTCCTTCTTTTCTCTACTCATGCCCAGTTCCTGCAGCTATGTCAGAAGTTAGCACCCACCCCTCTCCTAGAAAATTGAAATATCCTAGGAAATATGAAAAAGGCAGAATATTTCCCTTGAAAAGAGTAGAAACTCAAGAGCAGAAACTCACCTCAGAAGCAGAAGCTCACCCCCACCTTTGTTAATGGGTGGGCCATTAAGGCCTGGGCCGGAATACTTTACATAACAAAGATTTCCAAGTAAAGCTACAGCAATTGCTCAAAAGCCCTTTCAGTGCATCATCATCCAGCAAGGCTTAACCAAGCCTGAAACTCAGGACAGCCTACAGAGTTGCCCCATGGGAGTCTGACAACCAATCTGAATACAAGCTCCAATTCAAATCCCAACAGGGGTTATAAAACCCAGGCACTCTCAGGACCTCAACCATTTCTTGATCTCTTCCTTCACCTTGAAGCATGTGATCAACCTTCCTTTCACTCTGGAGCTCCAGGCTACGCGGTCCTGTCCACCATTAAACCTTCCAAACAGCCTCCATGTTTCCAGTGTCTTTTTCCCCACTTGGACCTGAACCCAGATGGATATTTCTTTCAACAGCTGCTATTCATGTTTTAGTCTCCAGGCCTTTAATCGTTTTAGTTGCTTTTCTCTACACTTTTTCCAAAGTCTCAACATTTTTTTTTTGTAGTATGGTGACCAAAATTGCTTGCAGTATTCCAGGTGTGGCCTTACTAAGGTTTTATAAAGCGGTGTTAATAAGTCACATGATCTTGATTCTATGCCTCTGTTTATTCAACCCAGAGGTTGTATCATCTGATTGACCTCTGCTCTTCCTTTTCTCTGCCCTATGTGTTCTTGGATCAAGAGCAGAAGACAGTTCTTCCTCCTCATCGTGGACTGGCTTCAGCTGCCTGTTCCCCCCCACTCCCCTGAAGCCTCAGGGCTGCCCTGTTGCAGCTGTACTTGAGCCGAATCTCTCTCAAATGGCTATTTGGAGCCACTGACCAATTCCCCTCCAGAGATGCCCAAAACTGATTTCATCCTTCTCTGAGCTGGCATCTGGAGAGATTTCTGGGGAAGCATCTGGAGGAAAGTCATCACACTGGCTTTCCCTCCAGCCGCCTGGGGCGAGTTGTCCCCATGGCGAATTGGATGTATTGAATCATCCTGAGACAACTTGGTGCTGGTGCATTGGCAAGCCGGCTGTCATAGTCCTCTCCTTAACTGTCCAAGAAGCTGAGGGTCCCATCTGAATCTTTTTTTTACCCCACCCTGTCAATTCATAAAATATTTCTCTGGTCTTTTTACAGTTGCCAACAGAAAGGGAGGGGAGAACAGTGTGGCAGCTTGCAAAACCAAAAATGCATTCCATAAATTTTTTCAAAGATAGTAACTAGGTGACCGAAGTTTCTGCTGCACAAAATTCTAACTGGAGAGCCTGATTGATGACTCTTGGCTATGGTAGTGTCCCATTGGAGGATATGAATTATGATACACCCAGAGGGGTGGGGGGAAAACCAGAGTCAAAGGTGACAATGAATTATGTGTCTCAGAGTCAGCTACACCCAGGCAGTGTCGGTATGTTTACTCCCAATAAATCCTTTTGAAGCTTTGGAAGTTTGGCTTGAGTCTATGATTTAAATGAGGTTAAGTGCCAAAGTCCTGACACACCCATTATACAGCTGCAGTGGAGTGGTGCGGTGGCCTGGAGGTGGAACTCTCACCTCGCAATCAGGAAGCTGTGAGTTCAATCCTAGGTAGAGGCAGATATTTCTCTCTTTGGACACACTGAAAATATATCTGCTGCAATGGTGGGGTTGACAATTTTTCACTACAGGTTCAGGGAAGAAGGCGGAGCCTCCTCACTGACGGACCATAGATCACGACTCTCTGCAGCTATGGTCCGTGCTCTTTCGTTGGAGAGCCCCGATCATTATGATTAGGAGCTGAAGCTGCCTTGGAGAGGCGGTGGAGTAAGGGGAAGCCGCAAGCCAGGTTGAGGGGAGCCACATCTCCCCCTCTGGGCTTGGTCCTTTCCCCCCCTGAAGACAACTGCAGCAGTGGTTTAAAATGGCCACCCCAAAGAGGAAGACTCCGCTGGATTAAGATTTGTGCAGGAGGGAAGAAAGAGGTGGATAACATCTGAACCGGGACAATTGGGCAATACAACTAAACAAAAGTACCCCGGGATTAAAGTAACATGGAATTTTTAAGGAAAGAAAAGTGAGCGGCGAAATTACAAAGGGATAGGGAAAAAGAAAAAGAAAATATTTTTGACAGGTAAGTGGTTCTTCGAACCGGGAAAGGAAGAAGTCGGAACTAAAGATTTATCTAAATTGGACGAAAATGTTTTGGGAATAAACAGGCATAAAATAAAGCTGGACTTAAGATTGTCAAATAATAATAATAATAAAGTTTACAAATTGGAGACTGGACTGTGCTGAAATATTGAGGTTTGAAAAATCCTAAATAAAAAAATATGGGGAAAAGGCGAAGATTTTGTATCATGGAGAGTGCCACCTTTTGACAAAAACTTGAGCTCAAACAAAAGGGAAAGCATCCTGTTTCTGAATGAACTTGTGTAGATATAACATTAAAGAAATATTGAAATAAAGTAAGAATTTAAGAAAGTGAAAGCAGAACCAGAATAAAGAAAAAAGCAAGAAAAGACTGACTGTGGGATTGATTGATGTTTTTGGGATAGACCCTCAGCTGGAATAACTGAGAACTTTAGAAGATTGAAAGAAGGAAAGTAAAAGTGTTTTTTTTTTAATCATAAAATACAAGAGTGTGTAATGATGATATCTCTTTGGGAATTAAAAATGGAACTGAAAAATATGAGAGAATTACTACAGGAAAGAGGCGAATCACTTTGCTCTGAGTTAAGAAAAATAGAAATGACGATTCAAGAACAAGAAGAAAGAGCTTCACAGGAGGAGGAGTCGATTCAAGGAGAAGACATTTTAAATGGACAATTAACACAAAGAACACTACAAAGAAGTGGGGAAAGAAGGAAGGATAAAAAGTTGAAATTTAAGAAGGCAATCAAAAGGGGGAACACCTGTGAAGTCAGGAAAGGCAGAAAGACCCAACAGAAAAGGGGAAAGGAAGATATTAAGAAAGAGAGGGATATAAACTGGAATGAGAAAAGATATGGGGGAAAAGAGGGGGAGGAGAAGCAGTAAGAAACAGGCGTATGAAATAAAGAAATACGGAAACAGTAAAATGTTGAAAAGAAATTGTTTTTTCAGAGATAATGGTTGATGAATTAATAAGGGGATTATGCAGGGTGAAAAGGGATAATAAGAATATTTCTGCAATTATAAATATTTAGAAAATAGGGTAATATACATATTGATCACTCTTATTAAAAATCAAGGGGGAAAATATGCTGTGGAATCCGAATGAAAAGATGTAATGATTCTTATTGTAACTTCTTAAAAATAATGATTTATTGGGAATCAAAATGAGGGAATAAAGGTATATTTTAATCATTGAGGTGTCACACTCAAAGCAGTAAAAGGGGGAAAACTTATACCTGTTTTTTTTCTTTGGTTTAAAACTTGTATTAATTTAGAATGGATAAAAAGAATGTGTAATGGAAAGGGAATATGACAGACTAAAGAATCAACTAAATTAATAAGTCATATAGACTACTAAAAGCAAGGAGAGACATTGGCAATCTATTATTATTGTTATTATCATTATTATTATTAGGCAAACGCATATTGTTTATCTTTATTTTTAAAATAAATATTAAAGAATTATATTTGAAATAATTGAAATGAAACAAAAAGATGTTTTGATTGAGATTCATGAAAGAGGCTAGAATTAATGGGTTTATTTCTCTCCTTACTGAAAATTTGGAATGGAAAAGGTAATAATAGAATTAAGTATGCATATATGAATGTATAATTGCTGTCATATTTGTATGTAAAGGTGATGACCCGGAAATATGTTGTCCACTAAAAAGAGATTTTTGTTTTTAATGTCAAAAATTGAATAAAATTTGTTAAAAAATAAAATAAAATTTTACTACCGGTTCTGTGAGCATGGCTTGGTGGGTGTGGCAGGGGAAGGATACTGCAAATTCCCATTCCCTCCCCACCTCACTAACCTGCTTTCCAGTTCCGTTCTCCTGTGCAGGGCAACAAATGAAAATCCAGCCAATCAGCTGGGACTTGGGAGGCAGAGAATAGTTGGGGACAGGGCCAGTCAGAGGTAGGATTTGCCAGTTCTTTGAACTACTCAAAATTTCCACTATGGTTCTCCAGAACTGGTTAGAACCTGCTGAATACCACCTTTGATCTGCTGAACAAAACTCAGCCCTGGTGAAAGGAAGGGCATCCGGCCATTAAAACACTCTGCTAGTTCCATTCAGTTGCCCAGACTCCACCCCATAAGGGATTATGGGGTTGTTCAATGAAGATGAATGATTATACAGCTGCAGACTCTGCCTCTCTTATCTCGCCGTTCCCTAGGCAACATGTCTTCACCCCTTATTTCAAGGTCTTCCTCACCTCCCATTCAAGCACAGCTGAGTGGAGAGGAACAATCATGCCACACAACAACTCTGACACTAATATATCCCAGAATTGCACCTGCTGGGGATGACTTAATTTGAAATCAACCCTGAGCAAAGTTCAGGCTATGTGGCTTCAAGGTTTGCTTCTCAATGCAAAACATCCAGGGGATTTTTTATCAAATTATGTATTTATTATTATTTTCCCTCTGGCTGAGATTGCTGCCTTGAAGTTCAGGCGGCCAAGTTTGGCACAGAACTGATAAAAACGTAATACCTGAATTTGGCAGAGAGGCTAACTTTCCAGTGGCTTTCCTGTCCCTCTCGACAACCAATATCACAAGTACTTTAGGCGAAGTGAAAAGCATTTATTAAGGGATGTTGTTACAGAGGATAGAAAAACAATTGATAGAAACCAGGACATGTTCTAGTCCTGCTTTAGTCATGGAAGCCAGCTGGGTGACTTTGCGCCAACTACTAGGACATTAGGAGTTCTAGTTCCACCTTGGGCATGAAAGCTGGCTGGATGATTTTGGGAAAATTACCAGGAGATGGTAAGTTCTAGTCCTATTTTAGGCATGAAAGCCAGCTGGGTGACTCATTGCCAATTACCAGGTGATGGTGAGTTCTAGTCCTGCCTTAGACATGAAAGCCAGCTGGATGACTTTGCACCAAACACTAGGACACTAGGAGTTCTAGTTCCACTTTAGGCATGAAAGCTGGGTGATTTTGGGGCCAAGCAACAGGAGATAGGGAGTTCTAGTCCTGCCTTAGGCATGCAAGCTGGCTAACCCAGTAGTGGTATTCTACCGGTTCGTCCTGGTTCTACCGAGCCGCTAGCAGCGATGACCATCTGAGACTGAACCAATTCTCTCTGTTGTTCTGCTATTGGGTCCACCTGCCGGCCTGGGCTCCCCTACTCCCCTTTATCCTCTGCTTTTGAAGCACAGATGGTCTGCGCTGCACAGCAGAGTGCCATGCGGCAGCTGCTGAAGCGACCGGGAGAGTGCAGGCTTGCAAGAGGTGAGTTGGAACACCTCTGCGCCTGTGCAAAGTATGCATTTGGTGCACGCACACCACACAAAGTGTGTGCATGTACACAAAGCACGCCCACCAAGCCACACCCACTAAACCGGTGGTTAAACATTTTGAATCCCACCACTGGGCTAATCCCCTTGGAGGCAGTGAATTCTAGTCCTGCCTTAGGCATGAAAACAAACTGGGTGATGTGGTAACTTCGAAGAGTCATTAAGCAGCCAAGTCCTAAGCTGAGGACTACTTGTAATGGCAATGTTGTATGTAAACATTATATGTTTACAGGATGTTTTGCAGGGTTAATTCAGTAGCAGAAAAATAAACACAGATGGCTGATGCTTCATTGAACATCTTTTTAAATATAATAAGTAGATTTTACAAACCTGCTGTAGATTTCTCCAACATGGAGCAAATTCAGACAGAACATGTTGCAAGTAACTTCCGTAGCACAGAGAACAGAGAGAGAACTTTAGTTCAGCAAGCAAGTAGAGGAGAGAAGCAGTTTCATCTTCAGTTGACAGACTCAGAGTTTAACATAGTTTCAGAGCTGCAGCACTTAATATAGAGCCACGCCTAGGCTACGTCTAGTTTCAGTTTCCAGCCTAGGCTACGTCTAGTTTCAGTTTCCAGCCTAGGCTACTTCTAGTTTCAATTTCTAGCCTAGGCTAGTTTTAGTTTCAGTTTCCAGCCTAGGCTACTTCTAGTTTCAGTTTCCAGCCTAGGCTAATTTTAGTTTCAGTTTCCAGCCTAGGCTACTCCTCATTTCAGTTTCTAGCTTAGGCTACTTCAAGTTTCAGTTTCCAGCCTAGGCTACTTCTAGTTTCAGTTTCCAAAAACAGTCCTCATTGACTGACTTAGTTACTATGCCTATTGATTGGCTGACCTTGTTATGAAACTCTATTCCAGTTCATGAATATTCTCTGACAAATTCTCTGACAAATTCATGAATATTCTCTGACAAATCAATTTGGCCTTCAGTCTGAACTGGCTTTGTAGCATAGTTACATTAAGGGATGTCAAGTCATTATAGAGCAGTGATGGTTAAACTTTTCAGCACCGAGTGCCCAAAGTGTGTGCACACATGCACACCTCCAAAACTCAATGCACGTATGTCTCCTGCGCATGCATGCAGATATCCCATGCATACATGTGTGTCCCCTGCACATGCACCCCACCCCACCATGCATGCACCCCGCTCTCCTGCATGTGCCCCAGCCCCCACACATGCATTTCAGAGACCCAAAGACAAACTGGCTGCTCAGAGGCACATGCGCGCATCAGAGATGGTATTCAGCAGGTTCTGACCAGTCCTGGAGAACCGGTAGCGGAAATTTTGAGTAGTTTGGAGAACCAGCAAATACCACCTCTGACTGGAGATTTTACAGTATCCTTCCCCACCAAGCCACATCCACAGAACCAGTAGTAAATTTTTTTGAATCCCATAACTGGCAAGCATGTGCACTGGGGCTGAGCTGGGGTGATAGTTCATGTGCCCACAGAGGGGGCTCTGCATGTCATTATAGAAAGGGAATTTCACGAAGGTAGTACCATCACAAAAAAAACAGGAAAAGCCCGAGGGAAACATCAGGTCAGCCAGAAAACAAACTTACATAGGAAAAGGAATCAAATAAAAAGTATTAAAGAATCCCTATAGACAAAAGCCTAAGTAATTAAGAAAACTAGACAAATAGGAAAAGGAAACAAAAGATAATTTAGAAAACCCTTACAAACACAGGACATACCAAATAAGCAAAACAAACAGACAAAAGACACAAAATATAAATTACAAAAGGGACAGATAGGAGATTGCCACAGAACAAATATGAAAAACTATCTTAAAGCTAAAAGAGATTACAGAAAACCAATAATACAATCTGGCCACCCCGCGGAGTTTGTATTCCACACCCCGTGGAGTTCGCCTTCCAGCAGAAATAAAGACAAACTCAAACAGTATTTGAAACATTAGGCACAAATACAAAAACTCACACAAAATCAATTTACAAAGGGAGAAAAAAAACCAGGGACTTACCATAAGAAGCTAGCTAGCCCAGGAACACAGACTTCTTGCTGTTCTCCGCCTTCCTGAAAAATAAAAAGATCCAGCTTTCAAGCAGTTGTCTGTATCCTTGCGGCAGTGCTCTCCCAGTGGGAAAATCGAATCCTCGAAAGAAAGGCATTTTTAATACCTTTCAACACCACCTCTGGCACATGTTCCCTTGGTGCATCATCACAGTTACACAAGATGTAGAAACTCACCAGGAAATGGTGAGTTGTAGTCAGTTGGATGACTTTGAGACAATCATCAGGAAAAGGGGAGTTTTAATCCCGTCTTAGGCACAAGAGCTGGCCGGGTGACTTTGAATCAATTACCAGGAGAAGGGTAATCAACTAATCAAGGAGAGAAACAACCTGGAATTAAGGAGAAATTTCCTATCAGTGAGAACAGTTAACTGGAGGAACAGCTCCAGTGGTGGGATTGAATTTTTTTTTTCTATGGTTCTATGGGCGTGGCTTGGTGGGTGTGGCATGGCTTGGTGGGCATGGCTTGGTGGGCACAGCTTGATGGGCGTGGCTTGGTGGGCGTGGTTTAATAGGCTTGGCAAGGGAAAGATACTGCAAAATTCCCCTTCCCACCCCACCCCACTAACCTGACTTCCAGCTCTGTTCTCCTGTGCAGGGCAACAAAAGAAGACCCAGTCCATCAGCTGGGACTCGGGAGGCAGAGTATAGATGGGGGTGGGGCCAGTCAGAGGTGGGATTTTCTGGTTTTTTGAACTACTGAAAATTTCTGCTACCAGTTCTGTGAACTACTCAAAATTTCCACTACCAATTTGCCAGAACTGGTCAGAACCGGCTGAATTCAGCACCTCTGAACAGCTCGCCTCCAGAGGTTGTGTGGGTTCACCATCACTGGAAGTTTTGAAGAAGAGACTGGACAGCCATTGTCTGAAATGCTGTAGGATCTCCTGCTTGAGCCATGGGTTGGACTAGAAGACCTTCAAGGTCCCTTCCAACTCTGTTATTCTCTTCTCTTCCCTTCCCTTCCCCTCCCTTCCTCTTTTTCTCTTCTCTTCTCTCCTCTCCTCTTCTTTCCTATCCTGTTCTCTCCTCCCCTCCCTTCTCCTTCTCTCCTCTCCTCTCTTGTTTTCTTCTCTCCTCCCTCCCCTCCCCAACTCTTCCCTCCCTTCCTCTCCTCTCCTTCTCTTTTCTCTTCTCTCCTCTCCTCTCTTCTCCCCTCCCCTCTTCTCCTCTCCTTCTCCTCTTTTCTTTACTCTCCTCTCCTTCTCTCTTCTCCTCTTCTCTTCTCTCCTCTCCTTGCCTCTCCTCTCCCCTCTTCCCTTCTCTCTTCTCCTCTCCTCTCCTCCCTTCTCTTTTCTCTTCTCTTCTCTTCTCTTCTCTTCTCTTCTCTTCTCTTCTCTTCTCTTCTCTTCTCTTCTCTTCTCTTCTCTTCTCTTCTCTCCCCTATCCTCTTTCCTCCTCTCCTCTCCTCTCCTCTTCTATCCTTGGCTGTGCCAATGTGAGAAGCTGGGAGTTGAGGTCTACCACATTTGACAGAGAGGGATTGAAGGAAACCAAAGTATAATAATATTGCTGCTTTTTGTTCAAGGTCTTAATCATTCCATTGGCATTCATTTGCAGGCCTTCTAAATGGTGTCTGCTACTGGGCGATTTAGAAAAAATAATTACTGAATTTGCAAATTCCACACTGGGCATCATTTTTAAAAGCAGCCCTCCCCCTCCCCCGGGGAACTTGGAAATAAATTCACAGATATGCATAGCACGCACATCTGCGTTTTGTTCGCAGTGCATCTGAATGAGAAGAATTCACTTAAAAGTGTTTTTTTTTCCTTCCTTCACTTCCAATGTACTTTCCTGTAAAGGGTGAATGTACGCAGGTAGTTCTGAAGTTACAACCACAGTTGCACCCCATTGCTAAGTCAAACATTTATTAAGGGAGTTCATCCCATTTTATGACTTTTCTTCCCAGGGTTGTTAAGTGAATCACTGCAGCTGTTAAGTGAGTGACACGGTTGTTAAGTGAATCTGGACTTCCCCCATTGACTTTGCTTGTCAGAAGGTCGCAAAAGGGGATGAGGTGACTCAGGGACATTGCAACCATCATAAATATGAGTCAAATATTTCTATGGTCTTTTTAGAGTTGCCAACAAAAAGGGAGGGGGGAGCAGTGCAGCAGCTTGGAAACTGAAAGTGCATTCCATAAATGTTTTCAAAGATAGTAACAAGGTGACTGAAGTTTCTGATGCACAAAATTCTAACTGGAGAGCATGATTGATGCCTCTTGGCTATGGAGGTGTCCCATTGCAGAATAGGAATTATGATACATCCATGGAGTGGGAGGAAAACCAGGGTCAAGGGTGACCAGGAATGATGTGTCTCAGAGTCGGCTACCCCCAGGCAGGGCCGGACATGTTAACTTCCAATAAATCCTTTTGAAGTTTTGGAACTTTGGCTTGAGACTCGTGATTAAAATGAGGGTCACTGCTGGAATCCTGACACCTTAATTAAGACCCTGCCCACTCCAGGGTGCACAATTAAGTTAGGGCAGGGATGGTGTGTGTGTGTGGAGCTACTACTTACCTTTGGACAGTTGCAGCCAGGCCTCATACACCTCGGCCCATTTCTTCTGCAGCTGGCAAGGCTTTTCTCCGGATCAGTCCGGAGCTTTGTCATAAGCTGCAGAGACCTTCAGGAAAGGCTTGCTGGCCAAAGAAATTCCTGAAGGCCTCTGAGAGTGAAAAGGAGGCCAGGGGCGATGTACGCAAGTGAGGTGAGTCAGTGGATGACTCCCCCCTGAAAATAAGCCCTGGTGCCTTTTTTTTTTGGTGGCAAAATAATATAAGACAGGGTCTTATTTTCGGGGAAACACGGTACATGTGTGAGGAGGAGGATTTTCTGCTCTTGTCTTCACGAAGGATACAAAACAATGCCATTTGTTTGGTGAAAATTGGCTGCCAAAATTCAGGTGGACCTCAGCTTGCCCTCCATCCATTTATTGACCATTCGAAGTTACGATGGCACTGAACAAAGGGGACCGGTAAGTGCCTACATGTTAACTCGCAATAAATCCTTTTGAAGTTTTGGAAGTTTGGGTCGAGATTCATGATTTAAATGGGGGGAACTGCCGGAATCCTGACACCAGGATCCTGACACCAAAACGAGATCCACGCGGCTCGTTTTGGATCCCAGGTAAGTGCAGGATCCTCACAGAGTTTCGGGCAGGGTGAAAAACAGGCCTCCAGAGCCCGGGGAGGCCACTTTTACCTTCTTGGAGACTCAAGGAATGCCTCCGGAGCCTGGGAAGGGTAAAAACACACACACCTTTGCCATAATGCAGGAGGCCAACTAGGCTATGCCCACCAGGGCCACGCCCACTCAGCAACTGGGCAGGGAACCAGTGGCTAAATTTTTTGAAGCTTACCCCAGTGTACAGCCAATGTTTCTTTCTTATTAATCCTCCCATTTTTTCCAACACCAAAACCACGAAGTTGGTAGGTCTCGCCTTTCTCACTTGTCCTTAAAATATTCCAAAATAAATTAAGTTTCTTCTTGAGAACTGTATTCGATACGACATATCCTTCTGAGTTCCTTCTGGCTAAGAATTCTGAGAGCGTTTCTTGAAAGGTGTACAATAATTAAAATTAATTAGCAAAGTAACACATTATCAACTTTGTTAATTCACTGAACTCCCTTTGCATATGATTCAGAGGAACTTGTCGTTTTTTGTTTCTTTTCTTCCCCATAACTCAAAAATATTTTTTCATAGATTGTTGAAGTTCTGCCACCATGGCTTATTTGAATATTCATTTAGAATAAATTGAATATTCAGTCTGGATATGCAAATTGCAAACTGTTCTTCCCAAGGTAGGTAATCTGGAGGAGAGTGGTGAGGGCTGCATACCAACTTTCCAATCTAGTTGAGAATTGCTAAATCTTACCTTTTCTTCTCTTCCTCCTCTCTTTCTCCTGTTTTCTTTCCCCCTCCATCCTGCAATTAATAAATTGCTCCATCCCCAAAGAAGGGGAAAAAAAGGAGTTTTAGGTATTAGTGAAGAAGATGTGGCTCCTTCCTTAAGCCCCTGTCACACTGCACCAACGGATGGAAAGAGGATGTAAAACAGAGAAAAACACTTACCATCTGTTGAATAACGCGATGCTTCCGTTCTGTATTCACTGCCTCCGTTTTGCTTCCTCTCTATCTGTCCAGCATCCGTTTATTGACGTTTTATCCGCTCAAAAGGTTTTGAGCTGCTCAAAACTTTTGAGCGGAAAATGTATCCAACACGTCTGTTCTGCATCCGCTAAGCATACGGGGAACATCCGTTCTGCATCCGTTGTTATCCGTTACGCATCCGCTATATCCGCTAGGCATCCGCTGCGCATCCACGCAACTCGAATCCGCTCCAGCGGTAAACGGACGCAGGGAGGAAGCAGAACAGACGCGGAACGGACGCGCAGCATTAGTAGCACAGACGGAGAAAGGATGAAAGCGGATGCAGCACGCAAAGAAAGCATTTGAAACGGAAAAAACATTCGCAGAGGGGACCTATCTCGGATATTAAGGATGTCTAGAGGATGCCTAGAGGATGCAAAAGGATGCTTCCGTTCTGCATCCTCTTTCCATCCGTTCTGCGTCCTCCCCCTGTCCATTCCTTTCCGTGTTATCCACTCTGTTTATGCAAATTTTTGCCCCTTTTGAGAGTGGATAACTACGGATGGAACATTTTTCTCGTCCGCTGTGTCCTTTTTACAAATGTTTTGCATCTGTTGGGCAGTGTGACAGGGGCTTAAGTTGTTCTGTTTGAGGAAGTGAGATGTAATTATTTCAAAATTAAATTTCTTTTTTTTTATTTTATTTTGAAGGAAGAGACTGAAACGTGAGATCCAGCCTGATTGGTGATTGGTGACTTCAGGCCAATAATTGGGAGATGGGAATTCTAATCCCACCTTAGGCATAAAAGTTGACTGGCAGATTTTGGACCAATCACCAGAGAGATAGCGAGTTCTAGTCTCACCTTAAGCATGAAAGCCAATTGCGTGACTTTGGACCAGTCACCAGGAGATGGGGAGTTCTAGTCCCACCTTAGGCATGAAAGCTGGTTGGGTGATTTTGGACCAATCACCAGGAGATAGAGAGTTCTAGTCCTGCCTTAAGCATGATAATCAACTGGATGACTTCAGGCCAATCACCAGGAGACAAGGAGTTCTAGTCCCACCTTAGGCACAAAAGCCAGCTGGGTGAGTTTGGGCCAATTATCAGGAAACAGGGAGATTGAGTCCCACCTTCGGCACAAAAGCTGACTAAGTGACTTTGGACCAATCACCAGGAGACTGTGAATTCTAGACTGTGAATTTTGGCATGAAAGCCAACTGACTGACTTCTGGCCAATCACCAGGAGACAGTGATTTTTAGTCCCACCTTAGGCACAAAAGCTGGCTTGGTGAGTTATTTATTTGATTTATTTATTTGATTTGTCAATCACTTACAAGATAATAATAAATATAAAAATGAGTAAGAATACTCATATTATTAATGAATAATGAATTATTAATGAATAAAAATGAGTAAGAATGAGTAAGGAAATAGGTATGAATAAATAGGGACAATAGGACAGGGACAGTAGGCACAATGGTGCACTTCTGCACACCTCTTATAAATGGGGTGAGGTCAATAGTGGATAGTTTGAGGTTAAAGGAGTGGGTGTTTGAGGATGTAACTACAGAGTCAGGGAGTGCATTCCAGACATTCACCACTTGGTTGCTGAAGTCATACTTTCTGCAATCAAGTTTGGAGTGGTTTACATTGAGTTTGTATCTGTTGTGTGCTCTTGTATTGTTGCAGTTGAAGCTGAAGTAGTCATTGATTGGTAGGACATTGTAGCGGATAATTTTGTGTACGACACTTAGGTCCAACTGTAGGAGGTGTAGTTCTAGGCTGTCCAAGCCCAAAATCTGAAGCCTGGTGGTGTAAGGCATTCTGTTGCAAGCAGAGGAGTGTAGTACTCTTCTTGTGAAATACTTTTGGACTCGCTCAATTGTATTAATGTCCAATAAACAGTGCGGATTCCAGATTGAAGAGCTGTATTCGAGCATTGGTCTAGCAAAGGTTTTGTATGCCCTAGTTAGCAATTCAATATTTCTGGAGGAGAAGTTTCATAAGATTAATTTTACAACTCTTAACACCTTTTTGTCAATGCTGTTGCAGTGAGCTCTGTTTGATATGAGTATTCCAAGGCCCTTGACAGAGGGAGGGTCATCTACGAGGTCATATCTGCCTAGCTTGTATTTGATGTATTGATTTTTTTTACCAATGTGTAGGACAGAGCATTTGTTAGTCAACATTTGGAGTTGCCAATTGTTTTATTTAGATGATAGATAGATAGATAGATAGATAGATAGATAGATAGATAGATAGATAGATAGATAGATAGATAGATAGA
>BLBF01000069.1:3893372-3908015 GCA_015471245.1 Laticauda colubrina
TATGTATGTATGTATGTATGTATGTATGTATGTATGTATGTATGTATGTATGTGTGTGTATATATTATAATTGCAGTTTGCAAACTATCTCCTTTTTTCATTTGCTGTTCCCATTTGAGGGCAGGTGACATCTGGCACTCAACTTTTTCTCTGAAAATAAAAACACAAAATCGGAAGCCAAATGTTCAATGTTATTCTTAGAGCGGGTGTCAGCCACCGGCGGCTCTGGAGCCTCATGTGGCTCTTTGGGCCCTCTGCTATGGCTCCCTTTTGGGCAATTCCACCACTGGCTGGCCCCACCCCTCACCTCGCCCCTCCCAGTCACTCCTCGCCTAGCCTGAGAAAGTAAAACACAAAAAACAGGAGGGAGGGAGAGCACAGGGGGGAGAAAGAGAGAAGGGGGAGGGAAAAGAGAGAAGGAGGGAGGGAGAGAGAGAGGGAAGGAGAGAGAAGGGGAGTGAGGTAGGCAGGGAGAGAGAGAGGGGAAGAGAGAGGGAGGGAGAGAGACTGCGCGGGAGAGAAAGAGAGAGGGGGAGAGGAAAAGAGAGAAGGAGGGAGGTAGGGAGAGAGAGAAAGAGACAGAGAGGGAAGGAGACAGGGAGAAAGAGAGAAGGAGGGAGAGAGTGGGGGGAGAGAAGGAGAGAGGGGGAGGGAAAAAGAGAGGAGGGAGGGAGAGAGAGGGAGAGAGAGAGAAACACCCATTTCCCACAAAAAACCCCAGGAACCACAAAAGCTGGGTCTGGTGGCAGGGAGTGGGGGTGTCATGTAACTGGGTGGGAGTGATGTTGAGTTGACCACGCTGACCCAGGTTTTGAGGCTGTGTTTCCCGGTGTTTTCTTTTCTGTAGGAAATGGGTCCAAATGGCTCTTTGAGTATTTAAAGTTGCAGGCCCTGGTTTAAGAGAGAGACCGTTGTCAACAGATGAAACTGGAATTTTCATTGGAATTGCTTAAGAGTTCATGTAACAACCACAGCCATTGGCTTAACAGTTGCGGCAAAGGTGGTGGTAAAATTGGATATGTGTCAGGATTCCGGCTGTTGCCCTAATGAAATCATGACCCCCAAGCCAAACTTCAAAGGATTTATTAGGAGCAACATGTCAGCATGACCTGTATGAAGCTGATTCTGAGACACGTAATTCACTGTCACCCTTGACCCTGGTTTTCCCCCACTCCTCTGGGTGTATCATAGTTCATATTCTCTAATGAAACAGGTTTATAGGCAAATGTCATCAATCATATTCTCCAATTAGAGATTTGCAGGCAGAAATTCAGGTAGTTTAGTTATAATCTTTGCAAGATAAGAATGGAATGCAGTTTCAGTTCAAACTGCTGCACTACTCTTTCAAATTCCCCCTCCCCCTTCTCTGTTCATGGCAATTCTAAAATCAGCATAGAAATGTTTGATGAGTTGACATTATGTATCACTTAATGACCACCTGGCTTAGCAATGGGAATTCCAGACCTCAATTGCAGGAGAAAGTTGAAGATTACCTGTAGGTGCTTAATATATGTATTTATTTTTGGAGAATTGAATGTTTGAATGAAATTCTTCTGACACAGAAAATCTCACCAAGGGATTAAGCCAGACTCAACTTCAGAAAAATACTGGTAGTCCTCGACTTACAACAGTTCACTTAGTGACCAAAGTTACAATGGCACTGAAAAAGATGACTTCTGACCGTTTTTACCCTTACGCCCATTGCAGCAATCCCAGGGTCATGTGATCCAAATTTGGATCCTCGGCCAACTGACTCATATTTATAATGGTAGCAGCATCCTGGAGTCATGTGATCCGCTGTTGTGACCTTCTGATGAGCAAAGTCAAGGGGGAAATTCAGATTCACTTAAGAACCCTGCTATTAACAACCGCAGGGGTTGAGCTCACAGTTGTGGCAAGACAGGTCGTAATATGGAGCAAGACTCACTTAACAATGGTGTGACTCTAACAGTTGTGACCAAGGCTTCCTGAGATCATAATTAAGCATAGTCTTAGTCCAAACAACTCTTGTTTTATTCCAACACTGGGAATTATGTGCATTCCCAGCCTGTAATGAGTCCCAACAATTCCTCAAGATAAGCACCAACCTTTATCTCCTTTGAATTGCTGCCAACAATTAATGTGCCAAATGAACTATAAAGAAACAACCAAAGAACAAAGTCCACCCAGACCTTCAAAGTTTAATCCAAACAGCGCAAACGATGTTGCTTCCTGCAAAGGTTTCTCTACCTTTGTACCTCCTTTATACCTTCGGGGAGGGGCAATTACCTCCAAGCCTTACTCCCAAGTTGCCCCTTTTGTCTCAGCTGCTCTCACCTTCTAGCAGCTCTGCACACACATGCACTGGGAACAGGCTCCCTTTGTTCCTCGGTCTCGCTGCTGCCAGACTCCAGATGCTCCGGAGTCCGCACACCACTCCCAGATGGTTCTGGCCCCATCTCTGCATTGGATGCAGGACCCTCATCTGAGTCCTCCCCAGACTCCCAGACTGGTCCCCGTTCTTCTCCACTGTATGATTCCGCTGCCGTCTGCACTGGCTGCCAATGAACCACAAAACTAGCCACAGAAATACTGGGCTCAACTGTGATCGAGAACTAAAGGCCCTGTCACACTGCCCAACGGATGCAAAATGTTAGTAAAAAGGACACAGCGGACGAGAAAAATGTTCCATCCGTTGTTCTCCGCTCTCAAAAGGGGCAAAAATTTGCATAAACAGAGCGGATAACACGGAAAGGAACGGACGTGGGGAGGATGTAGAGCGGATGGAAAGTGGATGCGGAACGGAAACCCAGCGGATGGAAGCGGATGAGAGCGGATGGCACATCCGCAAGGCTTCCGGGGGACCTCAGCAAAGCGGATGCGGAATGGATGAAGCGGATGCAGAGCGGACGCGGAACGGATGAAGCTGATGCACAGCGGATGAAGCAGATGCAGAGCGGAAGCCTAGTGGATGCACAGCGGAAGCCTAACGGATGCCGAGCGTTAATTGCGCATGCGGGGGGGATGCATTGCATAAGCCCCGCGGATATAAAGGGAAGCAGCTCGGAAGCAGGTCACCATTCGGAGGAAAGACCTGCTGCCGGACGGATTGACTGCCTTGCCTGCCCTGCCTGCATGCCTGCCTGCAAGCCTTGCTGCAAGCCTTCCTGCCAGCCTGCCTCCAAGCCTACCTCCCAGCCTCCTGGCCAGCCTCCCTACCAGCTTTGCTCTCTGCCTGCCTGCCAGCCTTGCTGCCAGCCTGCCTTCAAGCCTCCCTGCCAGCCAGTCTGCCTGCCAGCCTTGGTGCCTGCCTGCCTGCCAGCCTTCCTGCCAGCCTTGGTGCATGCCTGCCTGCCTGCCAGCCAGCCTTGGTGCCTGCCAGCCTCCCTGCCACAACCATGGGGAAGAAGCGAAAGCCTCAGCAACCTGCCGCCATCCCGGGCAAGAGGGACAGGGCCACCCTCCCGCCCCCTGTCCCTGACTCTGCTTCTGCTGGGGCTTCTGCTGGGGCTTCTGCTGGGGCTTCTGCTGCTTCTGCTTCTGGAGGAGCTGATGATGCTGCTCCTGGCGGTGGTGCTTCTGCTCGTGCTTACTCTGCTGAAGCCGCTCCTGGTGGTGGTGCTTCTCCTGGTGCGTACCCTGCTGAAGCTGCTCCTCGTCCTGCTGGTCCTGCTCGTCCTGCTCGTGCTCCTGGTCTTGCTCGTCCTGCTCGTCCTGCTCATGCTCCTGGTCCTGCTCGTGCTCCTGGTCCTGTTGCTGCTGCTGCTGCTGCTGCTGATGATGATGATGATCCTGCTGCTGCTGCTGCTGCTGCTGCTGATGATGATGATGATGATCCTGCTGGTGATGATGATGATGATG
Source organism: Laticauda colubrina (assembly GCA_015471245.1). Classification (NCBI taxonomy): domain Eukaryota; kingdom Metazoa; phylum Chordata; class Lepidosauria; order Squamata; family Elapidae; genus Laticauda; species Laticauda colubrina. Next base: position 3,897,213 of record BLBF01000069.1, read on the forward strand.
ATGATGATGATGATCCTGCTGGTGCTGCTGCTGCTGCTGCTGGTGTGGAGGAGCAGCCCCTACTACCTGGGAGCCCCTCTGATGAGGGCCCATCTGGTCCTGCCAAAGGGAGGAAGAGGCATATGTGGGGACGGGAGAGGAGGCAATACTCCATTGAGGAGGAACACGAGGATGAGGTGCCGGAGTGGCTGAGAGAGAATGACTATCTGTGGCGGAAGGGACACCATCTCTACAGGAACACCAAGCGGAAGCATGCTGCTTGGAGAGAGAAGGCGGAGAGTCTGAGCTACACTTCGGAGGTGCTCCTCAGCTGGTGGAAGCACATGCACACCTGGTACGGGAAGCTGCACCTGAAGAAATCTGGCCAGGCCACGGTTAAGCTGATGGACAGAGAGACCTACGTCATGGCCAGGTGCAGCTTCCTAGAGGGTGAGGTCTGCCACCGAGGAGCACCAGCAGCCCCTCTCACTACCCTCTCTCTCCAGCAGCCTGCTGAGAGCCAGTCCTCTTCCGGCCGAGAGTCAGCTCCTGTCTCCAGGCAGGTTTCTGTGGAGCGTCCCATGGCGGAGAACCCCCCCACAGCTGTACTAACTGTGGTGGAGCGCGTGGAGGACTCCCTGGTGCAGTGGGAGAAAGGAGACGGCACGTCCACCACAGCCCTACCCGTATCCACCCCCAGCTCCACCTCCACAGAAAGGCACAGAGGCAGACCGGAGGGGCAGAGCCACATTGTCCTGCTGGAGATCAGGGACACCATCCGGAGCAGCATAGATCTCCTCTCTCAGCTGGTCCACACTGACTCCTCATCCTCCAACCGCAAGCCCTTCCTCACCTATGTCAACCAGACCCTCACGGACATGGCAGAACCCCAGTACCAGGTGGTGAAGGACCGGATCACCGAGCTGCTTCACAACCCTCCAGGCCCAGCTGAACCTGCTCCCACCCAGTCCAAGTCTGCTCCTCCACCCCAGGTGATGTCCCTCCCATTCCAAGGCTTTCCACAGGCCCTCACCTACCAGGACTACGGCTACCAGGAGGTCCAGCAGCACAGGCAGCAGCCCTTCCCAGTCCAGGCACAGAGTCATCGGACGACACCGTTGACACCGATGCCACCCACGATACTGATGCCACCGATGCCAAAGATGCCACCGACGCCAAAGATGCCACCCATGCCACTGATGCCACCCACGTCACTGATGCCACCCATGCCAGTCCTCACCCAGCTGCAGACCAGACAGCCCCACTACACTGCTTCTTCCTCCACCCCACAGCCAAGCCCAGCCTCAGTACATCTGTCCTCGGTACTGGGGCTGACACCCCATGGCATGGAGGAAGGAGCTCTCAACATCACGGGGCTGAGCCAGCTGTCCGAGAGCTTCCTCAACACACCGTCACCTATTTTCCTCTCGGGGCCAGGCATCCCAATGGCGCTTCAGACAAGCATTCCAGCACCAGTCACCTCCACAGCACCTGGACCCTTCACCCCTGAGACTGGGCACACCTCCGAGTGACCAAGAGGAGTGCCAGAGACTGGCTGGCTGGCTACCTGTGGTCTTTATTTGGACACTTGACTTGGGTCATTTTTCTTTTACAGCTTGTTGTTAATAAAGTCTATCTTTGATTCACACACTTGCTTCATTTCTTTTTTTTTAATAAAGTCTTGGTGGAAACTTTTAGAAATGGTTTAAGCCTTTACATGCTTGTGGGATGGGTTAAGATAACAGTGGGGTGGGCAGGGATACATTTGGGATGGGTAATAGCTGTGGGATGGGCAGGGATACCTGTCAGATGGGAAGGGATACCTTTGGGATGGGTTAGGATATCTGTGGGATGGGTTAAGATAGCAGTGGGATGGACAGTGATACCTGTGGAATGAGCAGGGATACCTTTGCAGTGGGTAATAGCTGTGGGATAGATAAACCTCCAGTACAAGCATCATGGGACTGTATGGTCCACCCTCCCAGGTGCCACACCTATGGCCCTTTATTATCAATAATAATGTAATAATCATCCACACATGTCAACATAAACAAAACTCTTTATTAAACACCCTGTTCATTGTAGGCCCACCCAACATACATGGCCCAATCTCATCCGTGTGATGAGACAGGCTGAAGGAAGCATCCATTAAGCATCTATCATCCTGTCTTGCCACTCCACTGCTCCAGCTGTGGAGTTGCACCAGTGTTTCAGAAGGTTGCACTGCTTCTTCCCTTCACGTGAGGCTCTGTTGGGGTCTTGCACATCCTCAGTGTCTATTAGGTTTCGCCCTTGCCTCCATTCCCCAGGCTCCATGTCCCCATTGCCTTGTTGGAGGTCCACGAGCCTGTTCTGCAAGACTGGGTAGCGGGTGTGCATGAGATTGCGCAGGATGCAGCAAGCTTCCACGATCCTCCTCACGGTCTCTGGGCGATGCTGAATGGTGGTGAGAAGTACCTGGAACCTGTTGGCCAGGATGCAAAAGGCGTTCTCCACCATCCGCCTTGCCCTGGACAGCCTGTAGTTGAAGATCCTCTTTTCACGGGTGAGGAGTCTGGAGGTGTAGGGCTTCATGAGGTAGCTTCTGAGGGAGAAGGCGTCATCCCCCACGATGAAGTAGGGCACATCTTGCGTGTCGGGCAGTGGGTCTGGATCTGGGAAGCCCACGATGAGGTTGCATTCCAGCCCCTCCTTGAGGTCACTGGCGTTGTATACCTGGGCATCTGAACATGAGCCGTTGCCTGAAGCATCGATGTACAGGAACTTGTAGTCAGCATCGACCATGGCGAAGAGGACAATGCTGAAGAAGCCCTTGTAGTTAAAATAAGTGGACCCCAACTTGGGTGGTGCTTTGCAGACCATGTGCTTGCCATCTATGGCTCCAACGGTGTGGGGGAAGTTCCACCTCTGATACCACTGCTCTGCAACTTTCTTCCATCCTTCTTCAGTGGAGGGGCACTGGAGGAGCTCCTCCAGGTATTCTTCGATGATGGCCTGCACCACTTCTCTGACCACAATGCTGATGGTGTTGTGTGGCACCCTCCAGCCGTACTGCATGCTCCTGTAGGTGGTCCCTGAGGCCAGGTGGCGCAGAGTCAGTGCCACCTTGAGCCCAGGTTCCAGGCTGGGCCGGAAGTTGGTGTTTGCCTTGGTCAACCTGGGTGTCAGCCGCTGCACAACTTCGTCAAACATGGCTGGAGGCATCCTCATGAAGTTCTGGAATGCACGAGTGTCTTCGTTCCTGAGCTCCACCATCAGCTTGTTGTACAGTCCGTTCTCTGCTCTTCTCCCGATCCATCTTCGGACCCAGACGCTTCTTGGCCGCCTCTTTTTCTTCCCATAGTAGAGTTCACAGAGCCTGTAGATGGCTTCGCACTGTTGCAGGAGCATGGTGGCTGCCAAAAGGACTGTGTTACGATCCACGGTGGACATGACTGGATGTTGTGGAAGAGGAAGAGTCAGATGAAGGCTGCAGAGGTCTGCACAGCTGGGCTGCTGGTCTGAAAGTGAGATCCAGATGAGTTGCTCCCCCTTTTTATAGGCAGTATAGGTTTTCCACTATGTGTCCCTTTGCATCCTCTCGGCATCCTCTAGACATCCTTAATATCCGAGATAGGTCCCCTCTGCGAACGTTTTTTCCGTTTTAAATGCTTTCTTTGCGAGCTGCATACGCTTTCATCCTTTCTCCATCCGTTCTGCATCCGTTCTGCATCCGTTCTGCTTCCTCCCTGCGTCCGTTTACCGCTGGAGCGGATCGAGTTGCGTGGATGCCTAGCGGATGCCTAGCGGATATAGCGGATGCGTAACGGATGCAAAACTGATGCCTTGCGGATGCCTAGCGGATGCAGAATGGACGCATTGGATACATTTTCCGTGCAAAAGTTTTGAGCAGCTCAAAACCCTCTGAGCGGATGAAACGTCAATAGACGAATGCTGGATGGATAGAGAGGAAGCAAAATGGAAGCAGTGAGTACAGAACGGAAGCATCGCGTTAACCAACGGATGGTAAGTGTTTTTCTCCGTTTTACATCCTCTTTGCATCCGTTGGTGCAGTGTGACAGGGGCTTAACCTGTTTCCCTGAAAATACGACCTACCCTGAAAATAAATCCTAGCTTAATTTTTATATGTGCATCCAATATAAACCCTACCCCCCACCCCCAAATAAGCCCTAATTAAGATCCCACCCACTCCAGAGTGGACGGGTAAAAATTAAGTTAGGGTGAGGGTGCAGGGGATGGAGCTGCCCTACTACTGACCTTTGGATACTTGTAGCCGGACCTCGCATACACTGACACCTGCCTGGCTGGTCCATTTCTTCTGTAGCTGGCCAGGCTTTCCAGAAGGCCTCTGGAGCTGTTAATCTGGAGCTCAGTTATCACCTGCAGACACTTTCAGGAAAGCCATGCCAAAAATATTTGAATGTGTAGAAATGAATAGATTAACATGAGAAATTAAAGAAAAAGAAGAAACGGAATATTATAAGGTATGAGATTTGTTTTATCAATGGTTAGAAAATAAAACAAACTAAAATAGACCAGATGTATTTATAATGCAATAAGAGAAGTTTGTGAAATGGATATATTGGATATTACTTATATGGGAATGTGACTATTGTTACATTGATAAGAAGAGTATTATTATTAATTGTAAGCACATGAAATATGAACTTAATTGACACAAAATTGAAATGGCATGGATTTATTGTATGTAAAAATCACACACACACACACACACACACACACACATTTGCATCAAATAACAAAGCTGATGGAATTTACTCATAGATCTGAAAAATTTTTGCAGTAGGTAATTTCTTATTTCCAAAATGTTTAACAAAAGCAAAAACTAATATTTTTTTTCCTAAATTAAAAAGAAAAGAGGAAAGCCTTGCCAACCAGCAGGGTCTTATTTTCGGGGGAAACTCGGTTACCAATGGGAACACCCTGAATTTCTCTTATCATCTGTGTGGGGGAACCTTTTTTCTGAACAAAAGAAAGTTCTCTGCACAAATCCATTTCATAACATTTGCTAACTTTACAATATAAAATCACCTCACTGTGTGTGATCTCGTTTAAGTGCAGGATAATATGGGCATTTTATCCGCTTGCTGCTGTTTTGTTCCGAAAGCTTTTCCTTAAAGGAGAAAGGCAGCTGCATTTTTTTCCCCACTTCCCAAAAGCATAAAATTGTTATTTGTGCTTCCTTAGGACAATGACTGGTTCAATTAGAGTTAATGGCTGGGTTTATTCCAGTAAGAAATGAACAATTTCTCTCTCCTGGCTTTAAAATATAACACTTTCTCAGGGAGGCAAAGGGAAGGGGGAAAAAACCAGCTTTGCTTTTGGATGTTAAGAAAAAAAAATCTGTATTTTTCAACTGCTTGAAGCAATCCTATATACATGTGGTGGCTAACCTTTTTGGGCTCCTGTGCCAAAAATTGCATGCAGATGCGTGTGCACACACTCACGTGCCAGCACCAAGAAGGCAATATGCACGCGCCTCCCACACTCCCTGCGCATGCGCTTGCAATCCCCCCCCACGCCACCCCCTTACCTGCACTGCGCCTCACAGCTGATTTTTCTGCTGGTTTGAGACCTTTTTCGGCCTCCCAGAGGGTTGAAAAAAGGCACTGCAAGGCTTTTCAGGACAAATAATAAGCCAATACTTCTGGTATTACATGTTACATGTAGTCCTCAAATTACAGCCCCAATTGGAACCATAATTTCTGTTTCTAAGGAAAGTGGTTGTTAAGTGAGTCAGGCATGATTTCAGATCATTTTTTTTTTTGCCGTGGTTGTTAAATGAATCGCTGCAATTGTTGAATGAATCATACAAATTGTTATTCAAATGCCTACGGCAGGACTAGAACTCACCATCTCCTGGTAATTGGCCCAAAGTCACCCAGCTGTCTTTCATGCCTAAGGCAGGACTAGAATTCACAATCTCCTGGTGATTGGTCCAAAGTCGCTCACCATCTTTAACAGATTAACAGAGTTGGAAGGGACCTTGTAGGTCATCTAGTCCAACCCCCCACCCAAGTGGGAGACCCTACACCATTTCTGACAAATGGCAGTCCAATCTCTTCTTGAAAGTCTCAAGTGATGAAGCTCCCACAACTTCCGAGGGCAACTTCTGTTCCGTTGGTTGATTGTTCTCATTGTCAGAAAGTTTCTCCTTATTTCCAGGTTGAATCTCTCCTTGGTCAGTTTCCATCCATTATTATTGCTTGTCTCGCCTTCGGGAGCTTTAAAAAATAGCTTGCCCCCTTCCCTCCTCTCTGAGGCAGCCCCTCAAATATTGGAAGATGCTTTCCCGTCTCCCCTGGTCCTTCTCTTCCCCAGACTAGCCAGGCCCAGTTCCTGCAACCGTTCTTTCATGCCTAAAAAGGAACTAGAACTCCCTGTCTCCTGGTGATTGGCCCAAAGTCACCCAGCCAGCTTTCATGCCTTATTTGTGACTAGAACTCCCAAACTCCTGGTTTTTACCCTGGTGTCTTCACCATTAAACTCTTAAACTGAATGGACAATGGAAACAGAGGCTTTTCTTTTAGGCTTGACGGATTAAACTGGTTGTGAAAAAAAAAACCACCCACACAACTTTTTTTATATATGACAACACAAGAGCAGCGAGGTTTCTGTACCCTCCAAGAAGGTAATTGTCACACAAACCCACAACAGAAGAATGGATGGTGAAATTAATGGAGTTGTGCAAGACGATGAAATTGACTGCTTTTGATTTAAAAAAAAAAAAAGACTTTCTCTAGCTTCCTTTCCACTTGGAAAACACTCACATATTATTATTATTATTATTGTTGTTGTTGTTGTTGTTGTTGTTATTTTGAAATGCAAAGAAACAAAAGTTTAACCTTGGGGCTTGACAATTACATGGGTGTAGGATGATAGAAATCCTGTTTGTTAACAATTTATTCTAATTTTGAGTTTCATTAATTTTATGTCTTTATCCTTATGGAAGAAAGTTGAAAGTTGCTTTTTTTTTTTTTTTACAGTTCTTTTGCCTTTTTGTTCACGCTTTCCATCATGTGACTAACTGAACAATTGCAGTCACTGACAAGAAAAGTGGTAAAATGGGGCCAAAGCCACTTAACAAGTGTCTCGCTTAGGAACCAAAATTTGCAGCTCAATTGTGAAGTCGAGGCCTACCTGTAAACTAATTGAGGCACCCTCGAAGAGCTCCCTTCTCAGTAGGCTTTATCAAAACGTCTATGGCAACATAGAACAATAGAGTAATAGAGTTGGGAGGGATCTTGGAGGTCTTCTAGCCCAACCCCCTCCTCGAGCAGGATATTCCATATCATTTCAGACAAATAGTTGTCCAGTCTCTTCTGGAAAGCCTCCAGTGATGAAGCACCCACAACTTCTGGAGGCAAGTCATTCCACTGGCTGATCACTATCACCATAAGAATAAAGTAGAGTAGAGTGGAATAGAGTAGAATAGAATAGAATAGAATAGAATAGAATAGAATAGAATAGAATAGAATAGAATAGAATAGAATAGAATAGAATAGAATGGCAGAGTTGGAAGGGACCTGGGAGGTCTTCTAGTTCAACCCTCTGCTTAGGCAGGAAACCCTACACCACTTCAAACAAATGGTTATCCAATCTCTTCTTTAAAACTTCCAGTGTTGGAGTATTTACAACTTATGGAGGCAAGTTGTTCCACTGGTTGATTGTTCTAACTGTGAGGAAATTTCTCCTTAGTTCTGGGTTGCTTCTCTTCTTGGTTCGTTTCCATCCATTGCTTCTTGTCCTGCCTTCAAGTGCTTTGGAGAATAACTTGACTCCCTCTTCTTTGGAGCAGCCCCTCAAATATTGGAAGACAACTGTCATGTCTCCCCTAGTCCTTCTTGTCATTAAACTAGACTTACCCAATTCCTGCAACCATTCTTTATAGGTTTTAGCCTCCAGCCAGAGGTGATATTCAGCAGGTTCTGATCAGTTCTGGAAAACCAGTAGCAGAAATTTTGAGTAGTTTGGAGAACCAGCAAATCCCGCCTCTGTCTGTCCCCGTCCCCCCCCCCTTCTATTCTCCGCCTCCCATTGAGTCCCAGCTGATCGGCTGGGTCTCCTTTGGTTGCCCTGCACAGGAGAACGTAGCTGGAAAGCAGGTTAGTGGGGAGGGGAGGGGAGGGACTGAGGATTTTGCATTATCCTTCCCCTGCCACGCCCATCAAGCCATGTCCACAGAACTGGGTGTAAAAAAAAATTGAATCCCACCACTGCCTCCAATCCACCAACTGTCTTTGTTCTCTGCACTCTTCATTGCACTGTTTCCAGTGTCTCAACATCTTTTTTTCTTTTTTCTTTTGTATTATTTCAATCAAACATAAGTGATACATTTCTTTCTATTAAAACAATAAATCTTTCCTGGAGACAAGAACAGTAAAAGGGGAGGGAAGTAACACGAGGGTTGCTAATTATGAATATGTATGCTTACACCCTCTGTTACCTATGCATATGTATGATTGCATCATTTTTCTCCTCCTTTGTACAAAAGTAACTGCATCTTTTTTATTAGTTTGTTTGTTTCCTTCAGCAGCTCCTCCTGCTATTTAACTGGAAGGAATTCCTCCAGTAAACACTGATTAAATAAATAGTTCCTAGAGTGAGGCTGGATTATCAGTTTTGGGGCGCTGTGCCTTGGATTCCACACCCATCCTTTAAATTTGATTGTTCTCAATTGCTTTGCTCACTTGCTCTTTCAGCCTCAATTCTGGTTTATACCTCTTCACAGAATAACAAAGCTGAAAGGAACCTTGGAGGTCTTCTAGTCCAACCCCTCACTGAGAGCAGTGCACCCAATTTTATTGCACCCAATAAAATTCTTCCATTCCCACACAATCCTGTCAGAGCTGAAGAAACATCTTGGATGAGGAGCAAAATGTCTTCAAAAGAAAAAAACAAGAAAATCTAGCAGCCTCCTGATAAAGCACCTTTGGGACAACTATGACCTGTATGATGGAGAATCTATACAGACTAAAGGGGCCAACGTCAGGTGGGTGGGGTGAGCGAGCAGCGGTGACCGGATGACCAGGTCAGGGGCGTGGCCAGTCAGAACTTACTACAGGTTCGGCAACCCACACCAAATCATTGCTACCAGTTCGCCCGATCTGGTGTGAACTGGTTGAATACCACCACTGAAGTGGCCTCAGCAATCCTTTCAAAGGATGCAAATGACCAGCTGTCTGCAAGGAATATAAACCCTTCCATTCCCCACCATCCAGTCAGAGCTGAAGAAGCTTCTTGGATGAGAAGCGAAACGTCTTCAAAAGAAAAAGAAAAACCAAGAAAATCCAGTTGCCTCTTGAAAAAGCACCTTTAGGACAATCATGACCTGGAGAACTGAGAATCTCTACAGAATTCCAGCCAAATGGTTTTCCAGTCTCTTCTTAAAAGCCTGCACTTGGTTATAAAACTGTACATAGTTGAGAAAAAGAAACATAAGTTTTCATTTCTCTCTCTCTCTCTCTCTCTTGTTTGGAAAGTAAATGTTGTATAACCTTACACATAATCATGCCTGTACTTGATGAGTTAGCATTGCTGAGTGAATCAAGAAAGCTGTGACTTTAGTTAATGAGCCATATTTAAAACTGGTTGGAGGTGATGCGTGAAACTTCAACATCTGTTGGAAGAGTTTGTTCTGCCAATTGGGGTGGTCCACTCCTCTGCTCGTTGCAGAAGACCTTATGCCACCAGACTCGAAATTCTAGACCTAGAAAATCTAGAACTACGCTGCCTTCGGTCCAATCTAAATATAAAATCATACATTGCAATGTCCTACCTGTCAATGAATACTTCAGCTTCAGCCATAACAACACAAGAGCAAACAATAGATACAAACTCAGGGTAAACCGCACCAAATTTGATTGTAGGAAATACAACTTTAGCCACAGAGTGGTCAATGTCTGGAATCCTCTTCCTGACTCTGTGGTTTCTTCCCCAAACCCCAAAAACTTTAACCTTAGACTGTCTACTATTGACCTCACCCCCTTCCGAAGAGGTCTGTAGGGGGTGTGCATAAGTGCACCAAAGTGCCTACTGTCCCTGTCCTATTGTTTCTTTTATTTTTTTCTTACATGTATCCATTTCATGTATTCATAACTATGTTTATACTTACACCTGTTATCTTATAATCAATTGACAAAATAAATAAAATAAAATAAATAAAATAAAAATGTCAAGCGATTCTTGATCTGCCTTGCTGATAACTTCTTTAATCAGAAAGCTGAGAAAGAAACAAAAGGTTGCACAATTACCATGGAGGATTTCCAATGTAGCTTGAACCCAGCACACCCCTTGTCATTTCCTATGCCCAGATTCTTAGAACATGGAATAGTAGAGTTGGAAGGGACCTTGGAGGTCTTGTAATCCAACCCCCAACTCAAGCCAGACAAATGGTTGTCCAAATTCTTTTTAAAAAACCTTCTGGAGGGAGTGTCAGGAAATGTTTCCTTAGTTCCAGCTTGCTTCTCTCCTTGGTTAGTTTCCATCTGTTGCTTCTTGTCCTGCCTTCAGGGGCTTTGGAGAATAGAAAAGCAGAATAATGAAGGAGGAAGAAAAGGAGAAAGAAGAGGAAGAGGAGGAAGAAGAAAAAGAGGAGGAGGAGAGGAAGAGAAGAAGAGGAGGAGGAGGAAGGAGAAGGAGAAGAAGAAGCAAGAGGAGGAGGAGGAGAAGGAGGAAGAAGAAGAAGGAGGAGGAGGAAAAACAAAGAAGAAGAAGACGAAGGAGGAGGAGGAGGAGGAAGAGGAGGAGGAGGAGGAGAAGAAGAAGAAGAAGAAGAAGAAGAAGAAGAAGAAGAAGAAGAAG
>BLBF01000069.1:3908025-3935735 GCA_015471245.1 Laticauda colubrina
AAGAAGAAGAAGAAGAAGAAGAAGAAGAAGAAGAAGAAGAAGAAGAAAGGAACTTGGAGGTCTTCTAGTCTAGGGGTCTCCAAAGATTTGTCCCTGTCCTATTGTCGCCATTTATTTGTCCCCATTCATTCGTATCTATTTCCTGTATTCTTACTCATGTTTAACACTTATACCTATTATTTTGTAAGCGATTGACAAATCAAATAAATAAATAAAAATAAATAAACTGTTCCACTGATTGTTTTCACAGTCAGGAAGTTTCTCCCTAATTCCAGGTCGCTTCTCTCCTTAATTAAGCCCATGTCACACTGCACCAATGGATGCAAAGAGGATGTAAAACGGAGAAAAACGCTTGCCATCCGTTGGAAAACACGATGCATCCGTTGTGTACTCACTGCGTACGTCTTTCATACGCTCTATCCGTCAAACATCCATCTACTGCTATTTCATCAGCTCAAAAAGTTTTGAGCTGCAGAAAACTTTTTGAGCAGATGAACTTTTCCGCCGTGTATGATCTACATCTGCGACACATATGGGCAACAAACGTTCTATGTCCGTTGTCATCCACTAAACGTCCGCTGTATCCTCTCGGAATCCTCTGGGCATCCACGGAACTCACATCCGCTGCAGCGGAAAGCGGAAAGAGGGAGGAAGCGAAAGGTACGTGGAACGTCCACACAGCGTTAGTAGCACGGACATAGAAAGGATGAAAGCGGATGCATCTTGTATAGAAAGCATTAAAACAGACAAAACGTTCGTATATGGGACATATCTTGGATATTTAGGATGTCTGGAGGATGCCTAGAGTATGTAGAAGGACACCTAGTGGAAAACCGACATTTCCTATAAAAAGGGGGATGAAATCACCTGGATCTCACTATCAGTCCAGCAGCCCTGGTGTGCAGACCTCTTCAGCCTTGCTCTTGCTATTCTACATCATCCATTGATCTCCACCATGGATCATCGCACATTCCTTTTGGTAGCCGCCATCATTCAACACCAGAACCAAGCCCTCTTCAGACTGTTTCACCTTTTCTACGCAAGGGGAAGAAGAAGATGTCCAAGAGCTGTCTAGCTTGGAAGATGGATTGGAAGAAGAGTGGAGTTTGGACTCTATGACAAGCTGATGGTGGAGCTGAGGAATGAAGACCCTCGTGCATTCCAGAACTTCATGAGGATGCCACCAGCCATGTTTGACGAAGTTGTGGAGCGTCTGAGACCCAGGTTGACCAAGACAAACACCAACTTCTGGCCCAGCCTGGACCCTGGGCTCAAGGTGGCACTGACTCTGCACCACCTGCCTCTGGGACTACGTACAGAAACATGCAGTATGCCTGGAGGGTGCCACACAACACCATCAGAATTGTGGTCAGAGAAGTGGTGCAGGCCATCATCGAAGAATATGTGGAGGAGCTCCTCCAGCGTCCCACCACTGAAGAAAGCTGGAGGAAAGTTGCAGAGCAATGGTATCAGAGGTGGAATTTTCCCCACACCGTTGGAGCCATACCCTGTTTCTCCAACAATACGGCCTCCCCCAATAAGAAATCCCAGCATGTTTTATAGGCATGAAATGAAATTAAGCCCCTCCCACCAAATTAAGGCTTATATTAAAACATACAAAATGGAGGGAATGGTGGGGGGGGCTTGCCGTCAGGAAGTACTTTTGTTGCACACCCGGATATGGTGCTGCCTGCGTTGACCCCGATACGAAGTGCCCCACCAACGCCAAGGTCAACATCCAAGCCGTCGCCGCCCGCCCGCCCGCCCGAAGATGCAAGGGGGGGAATTAAATCACCCCCAAAAAGACGACCTAGCCATTTTTTCGGGGCTCAAAAAAAAATAAGACCCAGTCTTATCATATGAGAAACACGGTAGATGGGAAGCACGTGGCCTGCAAAGCTCCAGCCAACTCAGGGTCCACTTATTACAACTACAAGGGCTTCTTCAGCATCATCTTCTTTGCCATGGTTGATGCTGACTACAAGTTCATGTACATCGATGCTTCAGGCAATGGGTCAGCTTCAGATAGCCAGGTATACAACGCCAGTGACCTCAAGGATGGGCTGGAACGCAACCTCATCATGGGTTTTCCAGATCCAGACCCCCTACCCAATGACACAGAAGATGTGCCCTTCTTCATCGTGGGTGATGACGCCTTCTCCCTCAGAACCTATTTCATGAAGCCCTACACTTCAAGATACCTCACCCGTGAAGAGAGGATCTTCAACTACAGGCTGTCCAGGGCAAGACGGGTGGTGGAGAATGCCTTTGGCATCGGGCCTCGGTCATCTTCATGAGGGTCTGGCTCACATAGGTGATGAAGGGCTTGCGGTTCGAGGATGGTATGTCTAAGTGGACCAGCTGGGAGAGATCTGTGCTGGCTTTGATTGTGTCCCTGATCTCCAAGAGGACAGTGTGGCTCTGTCCCTCTGGTTTGCCTCTCTGCCTGCTTTCTGTGGAGGTGGAGCTGGGGGTGGGGGTGGGTTGGTCTCTGGATCCTCCACGTCCTCCGGCACGGGGAGTGCAGCTGTCAGGGGGGTCACTGTTGTGGGGCCCTCCAAAGACACCTGCCTGGACATGGTAGCTGTCTCCTGGCTGGAAGAGGAGTGGCTCTCTGTGGGCTGCCTGAGAGAGAGGGTTGACAGAGGGGCTCCTCCTCGGTGGTGGATCTCACCCTCCAGGAAGCTACACTTGGCCATGACATAGGTCTCCTGGTCAGTGAGCTTGACAGCAGCCTGCCTGGATTTCTTCAGGTGCAGCTTGCCATACCAGGTGTGCATGTGCTTCCACCACCCCAGGAGGACATCTGAAGTGTAGCCCAGGCTTTCCGCCTTCTCTCTCCAAGCTGGTGTCGCGATTGAGCCTGTGGCCCTTCCTCCACAGGTACTCGTTCCCCCTCAGCCATTCTAGCACCTCCTCCTCATGGTCCTCGGAAATGGAGTACTGTTTCCTCTCTCCCTTTTCCTTCCCTTGTCTCTTCCTCCCTCTGGCAGGGACTTAAGGGCCTTTAGCAGCAGGGCTTTGAGGGCCTTGGGGCTGGTCCACCATAGCAGCAGCAGCAGAAGAAGCACCAGCACCAGCAGGAGAAGCACCAGCAGCACCAGCAGGAGAAGCACCAGCAGCCCTAGCAGCATCAGCAGCACCAGCAGCACCAGTAGGAGAAGCAGCAGCAGCAGCAGCTGGAGAAGCACCAGCAGCAGCAACACCAGGAGCACCAGCAGCAGGAGCAGAAGCACCAGCAGCTTCAGAGACAGTGCCAGGGGGTGGGATGGTGGTTCTGTCCTTCTTGCCAGGGCTGGCAGGAGTAGGCACAGGCTTCCTCTTCTTCCCCATGGTGTTCTCTCAAGATGTCTCTGGCAGCAGGTCTTTCCTCTGAATGGTGATTGCTTGCAAGCTGAATCCTTTTGTATCCGTGGAGCTGATGCAATTCATCCTCCCCGCATGCGCAGTGAACGCTTTGCATCCACTATGCATCCACTATGCATCCTATAGGCGTCCATGATGCTTCCGTGTCATCCGCTACGCATCCGCTCCTTCTGCTACACTTCCACTTCGCTATTCTCCCCCGGAAGCCCTGCGGATGTGTCATCTGCTTCCATCCGCTTCCATCCGCTAGGCTTCCTATGAACATCCACTTTACATCCCCGCTACATCCTCCCCACGTCCGTTCCTTTCAGTTGTTTTCTGTTCTGTTTATGAAAATTTGGGGCACTTTTGAGAGTGGATAACAATGGATGGAGCCACCCCTGAAATTTTGCTCGTCCGCTGTGTCCTTTTTACATACGTTTTGCATCCGTTGGCCAGTGTGACCTAGCCTTTAGTTTCCCTCCATTGCTTCTTGTCCTGCCTTCAGGGGCTTCAGGGAAGTTAAAACTGAAGAATCTTTTTTGGATGAGATGCGAAACATTTTCAAAGGGGAAAAAAAAAAACCAAGAAAGTCCAGTTGCCTTTTGTGGAAAAGAAAACCACTTTTGGGACTGAGAAATGCTTGCTCTTAGGAAGAACAAGGTGGCATTAATGTCCAGGACACTAGCAAATCTCAAATTATATTTACTGGAACAGGTCTCAAAAAAAAACCCCTCCCTATTCAAAAGCTGCCCAAGCTTTTTGATGCTTTAATCAAAGGGCCGTTATTAAGCTCGTTAGCAGAAGAAGGAGAAATATATCGTGGAGTTTAATCAAGTAAAATTTCCTGGAGAACCTAATTGCCAAATTGCAGGCCTGCTAGCTGCATTTGAATGAAGGAAAGGAAGGGAATTCGCTAAACACAAAGAAAAGCGAAGGCAGGCTGTCCTTATCTCAATCCAGCACAGGTCGTCCTTGACAGTTTTAGACGGGCAAGATCCTAGTCATTAAGAAGGCCTGGAGGTCAGCATTTTACAGGTAGTCCTCGACTTACAACGGTTCGTTTACTGACCGTTCGAAGTCACACCGACACTGAAAAAAGTGACTTGTGAGTATTCTTGGACACTTGGGAACTGACTCATGTTTAAGACAGTCACAGTGTCCTGGGGACACACAGTCCCATTTTTGACCAGCAAAGTCAGTAAAGTCAGAGGAGCTTCAGTGGCACAATGGTTAGAGTGCAGTACTGCAAGCTCCTCCCACTGCAATTGGGCAGTTCGAATCCCACCAGGCTCAAGGTTGACTCAGCCATCCCTCCTTCCGAGGCAGGTCAAAGGAGAACCCAGATTGCTGGGGACAATAAGCTGACTCTGTAAACTGCTTAGAGAGGACTGTAAAGCACTATAAAGTGATACATAAGTCTAAGTGCTAATGCTATTGCTAAAGTCAAGGGGGAAGCCAGATTCCCCTCGCAATTGTGTTGCTAATTTCACTGCTGCAGTGATTCCACAGAGGGTGAAGGAGGGAAGGGGAGGAGGAGGGGGAGAGAGAAGGAGAAAGAGGGAGGGAGAGAGAGAGAGAGAAAGGGGGAGGGAGAGAGAGAATAAGGGAGGGAGGGAGAGAGAAAGACGGAGGGAGAGAGAGAGAAAGGGGGGAGGGAGGGAGAGAATGAGGGAGGGAAAGGGGGAGAAAGAGGGGGAGAGGGAGGGGGAGAAAGAGGGAGAGAGAGAGAAAGAGGGAGAGAGGGAGGGAGAGAAAGAGGGAGGGAGAAAAAGAGGGAGGGAGAGAGAATAAAGGAGAGGGAGAGAGAGTGAGGGATGGAAAGGGGGAGAAGGAGTGAGAGAGGGAGGGGAGAAAGAGAGAGGGAGAGAGAGAAAGAGAGAGAAAAAGAGGGGAGGGAGGGAGAGAATGGGGAGGGAAAGGGGGAGAAGGAGCAAGAGAGGGCGGGGGAGAAAGAGGGAGAGGGGAGAATGGGAGGCAGAAAGTGGGAAAGAGAAGGGAAGGGGGTGAGAGAAAGAGAGAGGGAGAAAGAAAGAGGGAGGGAGAGGGAGAGATCAAAAATCCTAAAAGAAAAACCAAGCCTGACCAGGAACTGCAAAAATCAGAAAGTCCAGACGGAGAAAAAGCAAGGCATCAAACCCAAGAAATGTTTATTTCAGACTGGAGGCGAAGTGCAAAGGAAAACAGCCTTCTTTTTCCTTCTTCTTCTGGATCATGGAACATCATTACATCAGTAAAAGTTACAGCTAATAAGTGTTCATAAGCCTTGATTAATCTCAGCCCGGAAAAAAAATAATTTTGCAAATGAAATGTTGATAGAAGTGTTTGGGGGAAAAATAGCATGCTTTAACTAAAACGTCAATTAAATTATAACGAAGGCAGGAATCAAAGATTTCAAGAAGCAAGACGCTCCTGGCTGAATTAAGAGGCTGATTGCAGAGGTCGGTCAGCTCAAGCTGCACGGCCGTAAAATTGTGCTTAGGAATGGACTTTGCACGCTTAGAAAGGGATGTGAATGGGAGAGCACAATCCAATTAATTCGCTGGACGGTGCACATTTTAAAGCAGCAGAAAACAAGAAGTCTTCCACTTAGTATGACTGATAGAGATTAACAAAGTTGGGAAGGGACCTTGGAGGTTATCTAGTCACACTCCACCCGCCCAAGCAGGAGACCCTACACCATTTCTAACTGATGGCAGTCCAATCTCTTCTTGAAAGTCTCAAGTGATGAAGCTGCCACAACTTCTGAGGGCAAATTTCTGTTACATGGGTTGATTGTTTCACTGTCAGAAAATTTCTCCTTATTTCCAGGTTGAATCTCTCCTTAATCAGTTTCTATCCATTATTCCTTATCTGGCCTTTGGGTGCCTTGGAAAATAGCTTGAGCCCCTCGTCTCTGTGGCAGCCCCTCAAATATTGGAAGAAGATGCTCTCCTGTCTCTCCTGGTCCTTCTCTTCACCAGACTAGTGTGAGGTAGAAGCAGATAAAAAAACCACCAAAAGATTCGTTGATCCAAGGAGAACAAGGTTTTATTCACGTGTCTGCAGAGACGGGTCCCCTCAGGCATTGAAGGAACACAGAGCAAAATTCAGGCAGCATTTTTATCCCCTCGTATGAGGGCTTGGCTCACATTCTTTTTGTTTTCAAATTGACACATATATTTCGAAGGTTCCTACTAGCTCCCTATCTAGCAAAAGTAGTTACACGGTTTCTGACATCGCAGCACTTTATTACAGTTCCCCATTGTTCTAGCCTTATCTTGTTTTTTCTCTTGTGCACAAACTGGAACACTTTCTTATTTAGCAGAGCTACTGAGTTTGAGACACACTTCCTTATTCAATTCAATGGGCCATCCAACATGACTTCGGTTCTGCTCACAATCCCCCCTTTTTTGCTTTTTCCACTCTTGTCTCAAACTCAAATAGCAGATCCTCTGCTTCTTTCAGAGTGATTTCTCTCTGATACATCATTAGAGGTTCTGCTTCCTGCTTCTTCTCAAATCTTGAACCCAAGGATTTCCCTATCTTGCCACAAGTTGTTATTGCACCAGGGAGACACTGAACACAATAACACAACAATACACAGCATATAATAATCAATATAATTCCCATTATGGTAGATCTAAACCAACTGGAACTGGAAAACCAAGACCATAGTGCTCCCCACAGATCTGGCAATGAGGAGTCACCTCTTTGTGATAATGGATTAGAGCGAATACGTTCTTCCATTACTTTTACTGTGTAATATTGGGTTGGATATCATGGATGTATACACAGCAATGAGAATGAATCAGAGCACACACACCCCCTTTTGTAGCTAATACAATGTCTAAAGCATACCTATTTTGTAGAGCAACCTGTCTTACTTCAGAAAGCTCGGTGTTGATCATTTTAATGTTCTTTATTGTATCATTGAACATTGTTACCGTGAAGTTATTTAAGGCCCTGCCACACTGCCCAACGGATGCAGAACGTTAGTAAAAAAGACACAACGGACGAGCAAAATGTTCCATCCATTGTTATCCGCTCTCAAAAGGAGCAAAAATTTGCATAACCGGAGCGGATAACACAGAAAGGAACGGATGCGGGGAGGAGGAAGAGCGGATGGAAAGCGGATGCGGAACGGAAGCCCAGCGGATGGAAGCAGATGGGAGCAGATGGCACATCCGCAAGGCTTCCGGGGGGGCGTAGCAAAGTGGACGCGGAATGGATACAGCGGATGCACAGTGAATGAAGCGGATGCACAGTGGAAGCCTAGCGGATGCACAGCGGAAGCCGAACGGATGCCGAGCGTTAATTGTGGCATGCGGGGGGGATGCATTGCGTAAGCCCTACGGATATAAAGGGAAGCAGCTCGGAAGCAGAGGAAAGACCTGCTGCCGGACGGATTGACTGCCTTGCCTGCCCTGCCTGCATGCCTGCCTGCAAGCCTTGCTGCAAGCCTTGCTGCCAGCCTTCCTGCCAGCCTGCCTCCAAGCCTGCCTCCCAGCCTCCTGGCCAGCCTCCCTGCCAGCCTTGCTCTCTGCCTGTCTGCCAGCCTTGCGACCAGCCTGCCTTCCAGCCTCCCTGCCAGCCAGTCTGCCTGCCAGCCTTGGTGCCTGCCTGTCTGCCTTCCTGCCAGGCTTCCTGCCAGCCTTCCTGCCAGGCTTACTGCCTGCCTTCCTGCCAGCCTTGGTGCATGCCTGCCTGCCAGCCTTCATGCCTACCTGCCTGCCAGCCTTCCTGCCAGCCTTGGTGCCAGCCTTCCTGCCAGCCTTGGTGCCTGCCAGCCTCCCTGCCAGCCAGCAACCCCACAACCATGGGGAAGAAGCGAAAGCCTCAGCAACCTGCCGCCATCCCTGGCAAGAGGGACAGGGCCACCCTCCCGCCCCCTGTCCCTGACTCTGCTTCTGCTGGGGCTTCTGCTGCTGGGGCTCGCTCTTCTGGTGCTGGAGCTTCTGCTGAAGCTGCTCCTGGCGGTGGTGCTTCTGCTGGTGCTTACTCTGCTGAAGCTGCTCCTGGCGGTGGTGCTTCTGCTGGTGCTTACTCTGCTGAAGCTGCTCCTGGTCCTGCTGGTCCTGCTCATCCTGCTCGTGCTCCTGGACTTGCTTGTACTGCTCGTCCTGCTCATGCTCCTGGTCTTGCTCGTCCTGCTCATCCTGCTCATGCTCCTAGTCCTGCTCATACTCCTAGTCTTGCTGGTGCTGCTGGTGCTGCTAGTGCAGCTGCTGCTGCTGCTGCTGCTGCTGCTCATCCTGCTGTTGCTGATCCTGCTGCTGCTGATCCTACTGGTGCTGGTGCTGATCCTACTGGTGCTGCTGCTGCTGCTGCTGATGATGATCCTGATGATGATGATGATGATGATGATGATGATGATGATCCTGCTGGTGCTGCTGCTGCTGGTGGTGTGGAGGAGCAGCCCCTACTACCTGGAAGCCCCTCTGATGAGGGCCCATCTGGTCCTGCCAAAGGGAGGAAGAGGCGTATGCGACAACAGGAGAGGAGGCAATACTCCATTGAGGAGGGACATGAGGATGAGGTGCTGGAATGGCTGAGAGAGAATGACTATCTGTGGCGGAAGGGACACCGGCTGTACAGGGACACCAAGCGGAAGCATGCTGCTTGGAGAGAGAAGGCGGAGAGTATGGGCTACACTTTGGAGTGCTCCTTGGCTGGTGGAAGCACATGCACACCTGGTACGGGAAGCTGCACCTGAAGAAATCTGGCCAGGCTGTGGTTAAGCTGACGGACAGAGAGACCTACGTCATGGCCAGGTGCAGCTTCCTGGAGGGTGAGATCCGCCACCGAGGAGCACCAGCAGCCCCTCTCACTACCCTCTCTCTCCTGCAGCCTGCTGAGAGCCAGTCCTCTTCCGGCCGAGAGTCAGTCCCTGTCTCCAGGCAGGTTTCTGTGGAGCGTGCCACAGCGGTGAACCCGCGGACAGGTGTTGTAACCGTGGTGGAGTGTGTGGAGGACTCCCTGGTATGGTGGGAGAAAGGAGACGGCACGTCCACCACAGCCATACCCGCATCCACCACCACCCCAGCTCCACCTCCACAGAAAGGCAGAGAGCCAGACAGCAGGACAGGCAGAGCCACACTGTCCTGCTGGAGATCAGGGACACCATCCGGACCAGCATAGATCTCCTCTCTCAGCTGGTCCACACCAACTCCTCATCCTCCAACCACAAGCCTTTCTTCACCTATATCAACCAGACACTCAGGAACATGGCGGAACCCCAGTACCAGGTGGTGAAGGACCGGATCACCGAGCTGCTTCACAACCCTCCAGATCCAGAGGAACCTGCTCCCACCCAGTCCAGGTCTGCTCCTCCACCCCAGGTGATGTCCCTCCCATTCCAAGGCTTCCCACAGCCCCTCACCTACCAGGGCTACGGCTACCAGGAGGTCCAGCAGCACAGGCAGCAGCCCTT
The DNA here is from genome assembly GCA_015471245.1 of Laticauda colubrina. Taxonomy (NCBI): domain Eukaryota; kingdom Metazoa; phylum Chordata; class Lepidosauria; order Squamata; family Elapidae; genus Laticauda; species Laticauda colubrina. The sequence continues at coordinate 3,917,783 of BLBF01000069.1, forward strand.
CCCAGTCCAGGCACAGAGTCATCAGGTGACACCGTTGCCACCCATTCCACTGATGCCACCGATGCCACCCACGCCAATGATGCCACCGATGACAGAGATGCCACCCACACCACCGATGCCACCAACGCCAGTCCTCACCCAGCTGCAGACCAGACAGCCCCACTACACTGCTCCTTCCTCCACCCCACAGCCAAGCCTGGCCTCAGTACATCTGTCCTCAGTACTGGGGCTGACACCCCATGACATGGAGGAAGAGCTCTCAACATCACGAGGCTGAGCCAGCTGTCCGAGAGCTTCCTCAACACACCGTCACCTGTTGTCCTCTCGGGGACAGGCACCCCAATGGTGCTTCAGACCAGCACTCCAGCACCAGCCACCTCCACAGCACCTGGACTCTTCACCCCTGAGATTGGGCACACCTCCGAGTGACCAAGAGGAGTGCCAGAGACTGGCTGGCTGGCTACCTGTGGACTTTATTTGGACACTTGACTTTATTTTACAGCTTGTTGTTCATTAAAGTCTATTTTTGATTCACACACTTGCTTCATTTCTTTTTTTTAATAAAGTCTTGGTGGAAACTTTTAGAAATGGTTTAAGCCTTTGCATGCTTGTGGGATGGGTTAAGATAGCAGTGGGGTGGGCAGGGATACCTATGGAATGAGCAGGGATACCTTTGGGATGGGTAATAGCTGTGGGATAGATAAACCTCCAGTGCAAGCATAGTGGGACTGTATGGTCCACCCTCCCAGGTGCCACACCTATGGCCCTTTATTATCAATAATAATGTAATAATCATCCACACATGTCAACACAAACACAACTCTTTATTAAATGCCCTGATCATTGTAGGTCCACCCAACATATATGGCCCAATCTCATCCGTGTGATGACAAAGGCTGAAGGAAGCATCCATTAATCATCTATCATCCTGTCTTGCCAGTCCACCACTCCAGCTGGGGAGTTGCACCAGTGTTTCAGGAGGTTGTGATGCTTCTTCCCTTCACGTGAGGCTCTGTTGGGGCCTTGCACATCCTCAGTGTCTATTAGGTTTCGCCCTTGCCTCCATTCTCCAGGGTCCATGTCCCCATTGCCTTGTTGGAGGTCCACGAGCCTGTTCTGCAAGACTGGGTAGCGGGTGCGCATGAGATTGTGCAGGATGCAGCAAGCTTCCACGATCCTCCTCACGGTCTGTGGGCAATGCTGCATGGTGGTGAGAAGTACCTGGAACCTGTTGGCCAGGATGCCAAAGGCGTTCTCCACCACTCGCCTTGCCCTGGACAGCCTGTAGTTTAAGATCCTCTCTTCACAGGTGAGGAGTGTGGAGGTGTAGGGCTTCATGAGGTAGGTTCTGAGGGAGAAGGCGTCATCCCCCACGATGAAGTAGGGCACATCTTGCGTGTCGTTGGGCAGGGGTTCTGGATCTGGGAAGCCCACAATGAGGTTGCATTCCAGCCCCTCCTTGAGGTCACTGGCTTTGTATACCTGGGCATCTGAAGATGAGCCGTTGCCTGAAGCATTGATGTACATGAACTTGTAGTCAGCATTGACCATGGCGAAGAGGATGATACTGAAGAAGCCCTTGTAGTTGTGATAAGAGGACCGTGACTTGGCTGGAGCTTTGCAGGCCACGTGCTTGCCATCTATGGCTCCAACGGTGTGGGGGAAGTTCCACCTCTGATACCACTACTCTGCAAGTTTCTTCCAGCCTTCTTCAGTGGAGGGGCACTGGAGGAGCTCCTCCAGGTATTCTTCGATGATGGCCTGCACCACTTCTCTGACTACAATGCTGATGGTGTTGTGTGGCACCTTCCAGCCGTACTGCATGCTCCTGTAGGTGGTCCCTGAGGCAAGGTGGTGCAGAGTCAGTGCCACCTTGAGCCCAGGGTCCAGGCTGGGCCAGAAGTTGGTGTTTGCCTTGGTCAACCTGGGTGTCAGCCGCTGCACAACTTCGTCAAACATGACTGGAGGCATCCTCATGAATTTCTGGAATGCACGAGTGTCTTCGTTCCTGAGCTCCATCAGCTTGTTGTACAGTCCGTACTCTGCTCTTCTCCCGATCCATCTTCAGACCCAGATGCTTCTTGGCCGCCTCTTTTTATTCCTGTAGTAGAGTTCACAGAGCCTGTAGATGGCTTCGCACTGTTGCAGAAGGATGGTGGCTGCCAAAAGGACTGTGTTACGATCCACGGTGGACATGACTGGATGCTGTGGAAAAGCAAGAGTCAGATGAAGGCTGCAGAGGTCTGCACAGCTAGGCTGCTGGTCTGAAAGTGAGATGCAGACGAGTTGTTCCCCCTTTTTATGGGCAGTATAGGTGTCCCTTTGCATCCTCTAGGCATCCTCTAGACATCCTCTAGACATCCTTAATATCCGAGATAGGTCCCCTCTGCAAACGTTTTTTCCATTTTAAGTGCTTTGTTTCTGTCCTGCATCTGCTAGGCATCCGTTCTGCATCCGTTCCGCGTCCGTTCAGCTTCCTCCCTGCGTCCAAGCGGATGCGAGTTGCGCGGATGCACAGCGGCTGCCTAGCGGATATAGTGGATGTGTAATGGATGCAGAACGGATGCCTAGCGGATGCAGAACAGACGCATTGGATACATTTTCCGCTCAAAAGTTTTGAGCAGCTCAAAACTTTCTGAGCGGATAAAACGTCAATAAACGGATGCTGGACGGATAGAGAGGAAGCAAAATGGAGGCAGTGAGTACAGAACGGATACATCGCGTTAACCAACGGATGGCAAGCTTTTTTGTCCGTTTTACATCCTCTTTGCATCCATTGGTGCAGTGTGACAGGGGCTTTAGAATATGTATATCTCGGTAGTTCATGGCTACTCCCAATGGTGTTATTACACCACGGGAGATTTGGGTCCAGAGTCTCCGGGTAACGCCAGATTCTGAGTCTCTTTTATTATGTATCCGGCCTTGGGGAAGGCCATAAAGTTTTTATATCACCGGTATCACATACCCGAGTGTACATGTGCCACTCCAGTAAGGTGGCATCTCCCTGTATGCATATTTCCCACACAATACCCACCTAAAGTTTTCTATAGCATAGGTCTGTTGTGATGTTCGGGTCCAATTGATCATTTCTTCAAAATGCATACACATCTGATACTGATCTTGATTAAAGTAATCTAATTTATGATAACTCTTGGTATAGCTATGGTTACTACAGGGTGATGGCATATCAAAAGTCTTATTACATTTTTCCCAATCTCCTAAATGGAGCCCTCTAGTTTCATTTCTCCTAAAACACACATACGCCGTTTCCCTTAAATGAACAAAAATCCTTCCTGTTATATTTCATTCTACACCATATTTTTCTGTCCCGTGCCCCTGTGGTCTTAGTCTGTTCTGATCAAGTGGAATTGCATGTAGGATTAATCCTTCACCTGTTCTTCCTGGCAGATGCATGCATAACCAGCAATTGGTGATGTTCAAGGAATGTGAGACCTTCTTGAGATCCTTTATGAACACATTGTCATCCCACAAGTCTGTTCCCAAGTCACCTGCAGGTCCAACATATTGTGAACTTCTTTGATGTATTAATGTAAATATAGTTGCAACAAATAGTCCTCTCCAGAGTTCAGCCGACATCTCCATGGTGGTTTCTGCTGGCTATTTCTTCAAGATTACCTTTAACGGCTGACCGTCCACTGGGATTGCCTTCCAAGGTTTCTCAGGTTCCGGTGCTTTCTTGACTCTGCTGTAATGTGTCCAGCCTCCTTCCCGATTACGGACTGCAGATTCAGTCATCAGTAGCACCTGGTACGGACCTTCCCAGCTAGGTTGCAGCTTTTCACTTCTCCAAGTCTTTATCAGGACCCAGTCTCCAGCCTCGTGTGGGTGTTGGCTACCAGTCAAAGGTGGTCGTTGCACCAACAGTCCCTGTTTGTGAAGAGAAAGCAAAGACTGAGACAGTGCCAGCAAATATTTCCGAAGGAACAAGTCCCTGAACTCTGGTATGGGATTGCCTAGTTTGGCCAAATAGGGTCTCCCCATCAGCATTTCAAAAGGAGAAACCCCTGTGTCTTTCCTTGGACAAGTTCTGATCCTGAGCAGAGCTAAGGGAAGATTCTTTGTCCATGGCAAGCCATTTTCAAGTTGTAGTTTGGTCAAGTGTTTCTTCAGTTCCGCATTCGCTTTTTCAATTTTTCCACTGGATTCAGGATGCCATGGCGTGTGTAATTCCCATTTCACCCCCACCACCTCCATTTGCAGAACCTTTTGGGTGAAATGAGTTCCTCTGTCTGAATCTATTGCTTCCATCATTCCATATCGTGGGATAATCTGTTCTAGTAAGATCTTGGTTACTGTGGGAGCTGTGGCTCTTCTAGTGGGATAAGCCTCTACCCACCCCGTTAGTTGATCTTTGATCACAAGCAGGTATTTCCAACCCCCCTTTTCTGGCAACTCAGTGAAATCAATTTGTGCTCTCTGAAAAGTCCAACCCACTAAGGGTCGCCCTCCCATCTCTTTCTTGCATGCCGCTTTCTTATTTACTTTCAAACAAATCAAACATTTCCAGCAGATGCTCTGAGCTACCATCCACATCCTCAGACTCCAATAGTGAGGTTTTAACGGACATGACCAAGGCCTCCATTCCCCAATGTCCTCCTTCATGAACTTTCTCCAATATTCCCCTCACGACAATGGGTGACACCACTGTCAGGCGGAGCTCCATTCAAAATCCAGGAAAGAAATACTTAGACTCTTTAGTTTAGAGAAAAGATATCTTTTACTGAAAGTGAAGTGGTAGCAACCAAAGAATTCTGAATCTGAGAATTTAGGTGCACAATTCACATATAGAAAATGATGGAAATGTTCACACCCCCAATAGTTCAACTGACACTTCCAATTAGAAGTTGTGGACATGATCATGTGACATCTTCAGGTGATGATGAGGCCTCTGTCCGTTGACCTTGGCATAGTTTGATAACGGGTTGCAGTTGCGCAGAGAAAGAAGAAAGCTAAGCGAGAAATAGAAACCTAACTCTATTTTATGCTCCCCCCTTCCATTTATACATCAGACGAATGTAACTCCTCCAGCTCACTTCCCCAGCTATTCCTACCTCCACCACCACCCCGTTACTCATGGCAGTCGAAAAGATGCAAAGCAATAGCAGAGGATCTTGAAGACTGACAACCACCTTGACTCCCTCTGATGTCTTCCATCCCTCTGGGGTTTTGACACATCCCTCTTTCTCCAACTCCAACTTTTCCTTTTTCTCTGGCTCCCATTCCTCCCTCTCGTCCTCCTTTTCCAGTATTGGTATAGATACCATTACCAACTCTATCTCCCCTGCAGCTTCCTTCGCCCATTTGTCCGCCCATCGGTTTCCCACAACCTCCGGTATGTTCCCCTTCTGATGTGCGCTCACATGGCAGATTGATACTCAGCTGGGGAGTTGCAATGCCTCTAAGGCTTGTTCTACTAACTGCACTTGCTCTATTTGCTTCCCATCTGCCTTGATATACCCTCTTTCTTTCCAGATTTTCCCAAACGTGTGCATCCCTCCCATGCATACTTGGAATCAGTCCAAATCATTACTTCCATCCCCTCAGCCAATTCCAAGGCTCTGGTCAGGGCAAACAATTCACATTTCTGGGCTGACCAAGCAGCTGGGAGTGACCCTTTCTCTATTACCTCACCTTCCCCGGTTACTATTGCAAACCCAGATTTTCGCTTTCCATTTTTCACCCTGCTAGATCCATCTATAAACCACCTCTCTCCCTTCTCCAATGGAGTGTCTTCCAAGTCCTCTCTAACCTTCATCATGAGATCCACTTGCAATAGACAATCATGGTCTTCCGGTTCCCACGCCTGCCTTCTCCCCTCCAAGAATTCTGCTGGATTTAGATTCTTGTCTGTCCCTATGACCACATCAGGACTGGTTCTCAAAATGGTTTCATACTTCAATATCCTCCCTTTGGTCATCCAAGTGGTAGCCAGCTGGCTCAACACTGAGTTGACCTGATGAGGCGAATGCGCCACCAAAGCTCCCCCAAAGGTTAACTTTTTGCTCTCCACCACCAACATCGCTGTTGCTGCCACAGCCTGAACACAAACTGGCCATCCTTTCACAACCGGCTCCAAACCCTTGCTTAGGAAGGCTACTGGCTGGTACTGGCCCCCCCTCTTTTGGGCAAGGACTCCAACTGCTGTTCCCTGAGCCACCACCACATACAAATGAAACGGTAATTTCAGGTTTGGCAAGGCTAAAACCGGAGCGGTTGACAAAGCCTTCTTCAGCTCTTCCCACCTTTCACTATCTTCCTCCTCCCATTCTATGTGCTCTCCCTTTCCAGGCAGCTTTCTATGCAAAAATTGTGCCAACACTGTGAATTGGTCTACCCAGATTCTACAATACCCCAATAATCCCAATGCTTTCCGCACCTCTGTCTTGTTCCTGGGAGGAGCCAAGCTCATGATCCCCTTCACCCTTTCAGGGTCCAAGGACCTCACCCCCTGCTGAATGTAATGTCCCAAATATTTCACCTTTTTTTCAACAAACTGAAGCTTCTCTTTTGAGACTTTCAGCCCCTGCTCCTTCAGCCAATTCAACAGACTCACAGGAGCCTCTCTCACTTCCTTCTCTTTCTCCCCAGTTAACAACAAGTCATCCACGTACTGAATTAGGGTGATTCCTTTCTCCCTCTCAAACGACACCAATTTTTCTTCCAACGCCTGTCCAAACAACAAAGGGCTCTCGGTATATCCCTGAGGAAGTTCCGTCCACCTCAACTGCTGTTTCCTTCCACTCTCAGGATCATTCCATTCAAAGGCAAACAAGTCTCTACTCCTCTCCTCCAAAGGGCACGCCCAAAAGGCATCCTTCAGATATATCACAGTAAACCATTTGTCTTTGGGGGGGATCCGCCCCAAGATGGTATAGGGATCAGGAACCACTGGGAATCTAGGAACCACTATCTCATTGATCCTCCTCAAATCATTAACCAATCTATACTTCCCATCCTTTTTTATTACTGCTAAAACCGGTGAATTGAACGGTGACAAAGTAGGTTCCAACAGTCCCTGTTTCAAAAATCTGTCAACCACTGGTTTCAACCCTTCCCTACCTCTCTTACTCAGAGAATATTGTGGAGTCCACAGTTTAGTTATCCCTGGTTGTATCTTGATCTGAATGGGCTGTATTGCCATCCTACTAACCCCTTCACCTCCTGCCCACACATCTGATGATATCTTCTCCTCATCTTCCGTTGTTAGCATACACATGCGAACTTCCTTCCTTCTATCCCGCAATTCTATTCCAAAAACATCCAACAAGTTTCTTCCTAGCAAGTTCACCCCTGAATCCGGAATATACAATATTTCGGTTTCAGTAACCACATCATTCAATTCCAATCTCACCTCTTCCAAAATCTTGACCTCTTGGGATTTCCCACTCACCCCAACCACCTTTAAAATCTGCTTTGACCTGCATGCTCCCTCTACCGGATCGCATACAGATGTCCGGCTCGTGCCGGTGTCGATCAGGAACAGCTGTTCCTGATGGTCAGGACCCACTAACACATTTACCAATGGCTCCCCACGGGTCCCTCTTGGGGAGCCGGAACCTCCCTAATCGTATAGGGCATAGCTTCGTTCCTCTGGGGTTTGGGGACATTCGTGCACAAAATGTCCCTCTTTCCCGCATCTGAAGCAAGTTCTACTCTGGGACGGCCATTGGAATTGACCGCCTCGATTGCCCCCTGGACCTCCTCGCCTAACCGGGGGTCTCCACTCCCTGCTGGGAGATCTTTCATCTCTCCACCTTGGCCTCGGATCTGACATCTGGGTCTCCCTGTTTTTCCTAACTTCATTCTTGGCTGCCATTTGCATAACAGCTGCCATCATCTGAGACTTCTGTTTGGTTTTAACTGAGTTTCGGTTCACAAAAACTTGTTGGGCTGCTCTCATCAAATCTGTCATGCCCAAATCAGTTCATCCCTCTGTCTTCTGGATCTTTTTCTGGATATCTGGGCATGCTTTGGTGATGAATTGCATCTTCAGGAGACTCTCGAAGGTAGGGGTTTCTGGCTCCACTCCGGAGTACTTGGTTAAGCCTTCACGGACCCGTGCACAGAAATCCCTCGGGGACTCATCCTTTCCTTGTGTTATTTCAAATGCTTTGGTCAAGTTTTTCCCTTGAGGGATGGCCAATTTAATTCCTTCAATGATCATGTGTTTCATATCTCTCATGTGCTCCCTATGAGCATTGTCATTGATGTTCCAATTTGGATCGGCTAAGGGGAACTTTGTGTCTGCAGCCACTGCTCTCTGTTGGCCTGCATGTCTCCTATCCCAGGCAACTATTGCTGCCCTCCTAATGAGGTTCCTCTCTTCAGGGGTGAAAAGGTGTCCAAGAATATACATCAGTTCTTGGTATGTGTATTCATTGGGCCCCAGAAAGAATTCCAGCTGTTCCGCCACTTCATGAGCATTCTCATGGAGTTTCGGAAGGGTCTTTTTCAGATCCCGTAACTCAGCAGATTTTATGGGGACAGCCACGAAAACAGTGACTGGATTCCCCTGCGCATTCATGCCATTTGGGACTTCTCTGACTGGGAAAGCTGACACGGGATTGGCCGGCCTTCCTCCTAGAGGCAAATTCTCTAGGTCCTTGTTTAATTGAGCCAGTTCCCTTCTGAGTCCTGGATATGCAGGTGGAGGTGGAGCCTGGGCAACTGGAGCCGGCAGGGGTGGTGGTGCCAGGACTGCCAGAGCCGATGCCGGTGGACTCCCCATCCAGTCCTCAGTTTCGCTTTCCTCCACCTTGCTGACAAACTGTCCTACTTCTGTTTCTGGTGGAACTGGACCTTCAAAGAGAGCATGATACCATACCTCCACATAGGGTATTTGCTCCTTCATCTGGTGTTTCACTATATACTCTTTCAACTGAGTTATCCAGTACGTGCTGGTATTCCCTTCGGGATCCCAGTGGTAAGGAAACTCAGGGTCTGCTAGGGGATACTTTGGCCACCTATATTGGCATAGGTAGATCATTTTCTTTTTCTCTAGACTCCGAGTGTAAGTCCTCAGATGGGGCAACGACCATTGTTGTAGTTGTTGACCCAATGGGGAGTCAGTCGGAATCAGCCTTTTCGGGGTCTTTTCTATCTCAATATCCGTTTCCTCTTGGAACGTCTCACACTTGCTTTGTCCCTTTCCCATTCTCCACGCTGCCTGCCAACAATCTCCCAGAGATTCCCAACTCAGGGATTTACACTGTCCTCCAGCAGTCGCTGGATTCCCAGAGTTTAAGGACAGTATATCCCTTCTTCTATCCCAAAAGGCAACAAACTCACCTGATACACCCCTGGTCTCCCGGAGACGAAAGTAGTGTGGGCGTCCCCACTTCAGGTGATCAACGACACTCCCAGAGCATCAGGCCGGCTTCTCTCTCTCTTGTTTCCAAGGATCGTCTGCTGAGTGCAGTTACCCCGGGATCCAACTGAGACAAGTGAGGGGCCCCTCTACAATGGGAGGCGGTGGCGCCACACTTACCCAGTCCCTTTTCTCCAGTCGAAATTCCATCGGGCCCCACGTTGGGCGCCAAATTGTGAGGTGGAAGCAGATAAAAAAACCACCAAAAGATTCATTGATCCAAGGAGAACAAGGTTTTATTCACGTGTCTGCAGAGACGGGTTCCCTCAGGCATTGAAGGAACACAGAGCAAAATTCAGGCAGCATTTTTATCCCCTTGTACGAGTGCTTGGCTCACATTCTTTTTGTTTTCAAATTGACACATATATTTCAAAGGTTCCTACTAGCTCCCTATCTAGCAAAAATAGTTACACGGTTTCTGACATCGCAGCACTTTATTACAGTTCCCCATTGTTCTAGCCTTATCTTGTTTTTTCTCTTGTGCACAAACTGGAACACTTTCTTATTTAGCAGAACTATTGAGTTTGAGACACACTTCCTTATTCAATTCAATGGGCCATCCAACATGACTTTGGTTCTGCTCACACTAGTCATGCCCAGTTCCTGAAATCGTTCATTGTATATTTTAGCCTCCAATCCCCTAACTGTGCATGCTTCTCCATCACCGGAGGTTTCACGAAGAGATTGGATACCTGAATTCTACTGATTTAAATTGTTCCAATATCTGAAATGCTGTAGAGCCGTGATGGTGAACCTATGGCACGTGTGCCACAGGTGGCATGAAGAGCAATTTGTGCAAGCAAATTGCATGCAAGCCCCAACCAAATTTAACTGCACTGCACATGCATGTGCCTTCCAGCTGATTTTTGACCCATTTGAGGCCTTTTTTGGCCCCCCAGAGGGAAGCCTCTGCAGCCTCAGGAAGCCGAAAAATGGGTCTTCTGGAAATACCAGAAGTGCCAAAACGGGCCAGTTTTCAGCCTCCCGAGGCTGCAGACAATTCCCTCGAGCCTCCGGGAGGCTGAAAATGGCCTCAAACGGGCCAAAAATCAGCTGGGAGGTGTGCACATGCACAGTGCAGTTAAAGTAGTGGGGCAGGGGTGTTGCTCAGGCATATACAGGGTGTGTGTGCATTGCATTGTGGGCATTGGCATGCGTGAGCGCTATCGGCACATCACAACAAAAAGGTTCACCATCACTGATATAGGGTCTCTTACTTGAGCAGGGGGTTGGTCTAGAAGAGCTTCTAAGTCCCTTCCAACTCTGTGATTCTGTTAATAAAATGAAGGAAGTGGAGTTAGCAGTTGGGTTAAATTTGTCTGTCTGTCTATCTATCTATCTATCTCAGTGTTCCTCAGCCATTTTATGAGGTATGGACTTCAATTCCCAGAATTCCCCCACCAGCATGGAGAATTGTTTGCCTGGCTGTGGAATTTTGGGAGTTGAAGTCCATATCTCATAAAATGGCTGAGGTTGAGAAATGCTGATCAATCTATCTATCTATCTATCTATCTATCTACCGATCTATCTATCTATCATCTATCTGTCATCTGTGTCCTCTGTCTGTCTATCTGTCTGTCTGCCTGAAGGACTGCCTGTCCTTCAGGGGAACTTTTATTTTATCTATCTATCTATCTATCTATCTATCTATCTATCTATCATCCATCTCTCTCTCTCATTTATCTATTTATCATCCATCTCTGTCTGTCTGTCTGTCTGTCTGTCTGTCTGTCTGTCTGTCTAACTATCTATCTATCTTATCTATAAATAATTTATTGACCACCAATCTTACTGCAAGATAATTCTGGGCAGTTTACAATATTAAAAAGATAAAATGTTAGAAAACCTATACAGAATATGAACTAAATCATAGAAAATAGATAAACAAATGTTAAACAAAGGGAATCAACCATTGATTTGTGCCTAAAAATAAAAAGGAAGTATTTTCTTTGACTTGAATTCAAACCAACCAACTAGCCATCGCAACTTATTTACAGTCACATGCCAATCAAAACAAAGAGCAGGAAAAATGACATTGCAAACTTTGATCAATGGTCTCTCAAAATAGACTTGTACCTCCTTTTCACCAATAAGAGTGAACTATTTGAGATATGCAAATCCTACTGTGGTTATTTGGGAATACAAATTCAACAGAAAAATAGATTAAGATCAGCTACTGTAATGGCAGGGAAGATTGCCTCAGAGACTTTGAAAAATACTTGAACAATCAAAGTATAAATCATGAACAACATTAAATTATAGTCCTGAGCAAAACAGGGTTGACAAAAAAAAAAGAAGATTGCAAACATGCTAAGCACGATAAGTATCTTCTGGTTGATATGAATGTATTGGACTATCTTTGCAAACATACATAACGCAGCTACTTATTTTTTTAAAAAAAGCAGATAAATCCCCTATACTAATAATTTATAGAATGGGAGCAAATTCAGTCAGTCACATGACCCACTGGGAGCTGGGCAGCATATAAATTATGAATCAATCAAAATAGAGTTGGAAGGGACCTTGGAGGTCTTCGAGTCCAACCCCTTGCTCAAGCAGGAGACTGTGTACCATTCTGGACAAATAACTGCCCAGTTTCTTCTTGAAAACCTCCAGTGATGGAGCACTCACAAAACTTCATAGTGGCAAGTCGTTCCACTGGTTAAATTGTTCTCCCTGTAAGGAAATTTCTCCTTAATTCTGGGTTGGATCTCTCCTCAATTAGTTTCCATATGTTGCTTCTCCCTGCCTTCTGGTGCTTTGGAGAACAAATGGACCCCATCTTCTTTGATGCAGCCCCTGAGATGTTGGACGATGGCTATCATGTGACAGGGATGGGCTTGAAAAAATTTAGCCACCAGTTCTTTGCCAGGTTTCTGGGTTGGTGTGGCCATGTCAGGCATGGCCTAGTCAGCCTCCTGCACCACAGTGTGGGGGGCTCAATTTTACCCTCCCCGGGCTCCAGAGGCTCTGTGGGGGCCAGAAACAGGCCCATTTCCGGCCTGGCACTTCCGGGAGCCTGTTTTTCACCCTCCCTGGGCTCCGGAGGCTTTGCCTGAGCCTCCTGCAGGGCAAAAATGGCCTCCCCAGGCTCTGGAGGCCAGAAACAGGCCCGTTTCCAACCTCCACAGAGCCTCCAGAGCTTGGGGAGTCCATTTTTGCCCTCCTGCAAGCTTGAGGAAAGCCTCCGGAGCCCAGGGAGGGTGAAAATGACACCCATGGTGCAGGAGGCCAACTAGGCCACGCCCACCATGGCCCCACCCACCCAGCAACTGGGCAGAGAACCAGTTGCTAAAAAATTTTTTGGGGAACTTCCAGGAGGCCCCTTTTTCTCTCCCCCCACAAGCCTCTGCGGGGGCTCTGCACTTACCTGGGATCCAAAACAGGCCATGTAGAGACTTCTGGGAGGGGAGGAGTGGGTTGGGAGGGGCCAGCCAGTTGCCGGAAGTACCAGTTTGGTGAAGTAGATGTAAAATAACATCCGTTTTGCCCAAACCGGTGCGAACCGGTAGCAGCCCATCCAATTCCTGCAATTTCTGTGCTCTCTCTCTCTCTCTCTACTCAGCTATTAAAGAAGTGCAACCCAGAACCACACTTGTCTGAAATGGTATAGGGTCTCCTGTTTGAGCAGGGGGTTGGACTAGAGCAGTGATCACCAACAGCAGTGGTCCATGGACCACTGGTGGTCCGCAAGAAAATTTTGGTGGTCCGCTGAAAAACTATTTCCATTTTTTTATATTGCACTATTTTCAGGGGTCCTCAAACTACGGCCTCTGGGCCGGATACATGCAATGAATGTTTGTGTTGCTGCAGAGAGTCTCCCCCTTCAGGGTCTTTTGGTGGGGGTTGGAGGGGGGCAGAAATTCCCACTTGGGGTCTGCTTCAGCCTCCTGGTTTGAGGCTTTGGGCGAAGGCTGGAGGGAAGGGCTGCTGGTGGCAAAGAGCCAGGGTGCCTCATTCCAGTGGGATTGCTTCATGGCCTGGAACCTGCTGACCATCTCAGCCCACTGTGCCTCCAGGTGCCAGTACCCAGCCTTGCACTCCTGCAGGTCTTCCCTCTGCTTGGAAAGCCTATAACTCCTAGTCCTCAGTGAGGTACTTCTGCTGAGCCTCCTTCTAGGGTCAGATCCAATTTGAACTGAGCCAGCTGTTTGGCCAACTCTTTCTCCTGGGGGCTGCTTAGCTCCAACAACTGCTTCCTGTTGGGGCCCTAAGGAGCCCGGGTGGGCAGGAGAGGAGTGGCTGGGAGGGGAGGGGCGAGTAGTTCCCTTTGATATGAGTGACATCAAGTTGGCCATGCCTACTGAGTCACATAATCACCTAGCCACGCCCACCCAGCCAGTCATTAGGCAGGTCATATTAGTGGTCTGCGGGATTTAAAATTGCAAATATAGAGGTCCAAAAGGTTGGTGACCTCTGAACTAAATGACCTTCAAGATCCCTTCCAATGCCCGTGCTTTGCTACAAAACTATGTGGTCAAGCTTAGTTTTGGGGGAGGAAAATTCTGCCTCTGCCTACCAGCATCCATCGGGATTCATCTGGCTAGCGTCCTGACAGTGTGTGAGAGAGTGGAGGGCTGTTTGGAAACTGAAAGAGTATTTGCTGTGTGAGCAAGAAGGAGACAGCAAGGAGCCTGGGCGCGGTTTAGTTCAATTGTTCTGTACTAAAGCTGCTTGGTGCCCTGAAACGGAAACGGAAACTCCTCTCCTCTGCTTGTGTTTTGCATTTGGAAGAGATTTCTTTTTTTCAGGTGGGGAGGGGGAGTAGAACTCATTAGCATCAGAAGTGTGTTAATAATAATAATAATAATAATAATAATAATAATAATAATAATAATATAGGAAAATACTCATGCTCTAATGGTCATTTTGAAAAATCCTTTCTTAGTGAGCACCTAGAAGCCAAGAGGAACTGACGGGCCAAATTTCAGGTTTGTAGGCTTGACGGTTCTGGAGATTTTGTGATGATGTGTGAGTGCTATTTTATAGATATACAGATGATCAAGAAACCTCCCATCACCCAGAAGAACCTCACAGCTGGGCAGTTAGAAACAGCTGCCAGGCTGGTTCAGGGATTCCCACCTGAGCGCCTGAGGAAGACTTGCCAGCTTTGACACTGCAGTCACAGCTCCTCTTTAGATGACGACAAGTGGCAGGGAAGGAGAGAGGAAATATTTCGAACACAGAAAGCAAAACTGGGAAAGAAAGATTCCAGTAGGTAGGAGGAGAGAAAGTCAAAACACAGGGTGGTGTGCCAGTCATTAGAGATTGGAGGATGAAACAAGCTTGTTCTTGTCTGGACCGTGAAGGAAATGTTTCTTGGTGCAAGCAGGAAGAGAATGGGGTTTGCATGAAAAGCCTTCTCTGTCTGGTGCTTTGCAGGGAACTTTGGGCATGCAGGGAAGTGGCTGTTTAAAAAAAAAAATCAAAAGTAAGAGAAGACAAGAAGGAGGAAAAAAAAAGCTTCAAGCTCCAATAGAAGAGAAGATTATAGCTTGGGTTTCAACTGTGAGGTCATTTGGTGGCTGAGCAGGGGGTTGGACTAGAAGACCTCCAAGGTACCTTCCAATTCTATTATTCTATTCTATTCTGTTCTGTTCTATTCCTATTCTACCCTACTCTATTCTCTATTTTCTATTCTATTCTCTGGGAGCTGGGTTGTTTTCTTGGAGGCGTTTCATAACCCAACTAGTTAGCATCATCAGTGCTAGAAGGGAATAGGGTTTGCAGAAAAGAGGAAGAGAGGGAGGAGGAGGAGGAGGAGGAGGAGGACATTGGGGTCCTTGATGCTATTTCAGCTTGATTGTTTTCTTGCAGACATTTCATGATTCTTCTTTAAGAGAATGGGGTTTGCAGAAAGGAAGAGGAAGAGGAGGAAGAGGAGGACTATGGAGTCCTTGGGACTCTCTGAGCTTGGCTGTTTTTAGCAAACATTTTATTACCCAGGTAAAACCATGATTGTCTTCCTCCTTCCCCTCCTCTCCTTGTCCATCTCCTTCTCTTCATATACCCCTTTCCCTTCTCATAGTGATAATGTTACCGAGTTGGGTGATGAAATGACTGCGGGAAAATAACCAGGCTCCAAAAGCACCTGGGACCCCATAGTTTTAAGGCTCCTGGGCTTTGTTTTTGTTTTTTTCTCCCCCACCCCAATTCCTAGCCAACATCTTGCGACTTCAATAAAAGAAGATTAGATTGCGCTTCATCTGTTGTGTGCAAGTTCCATCCACAGGATCTGGTACAACCTTGGAATAAAACCCCGCTCCAAATCTTGGCGGCACGGCTAAAATGACATTTTTTTTTTCAGATCATTTACACAAATAGGGTTTTGTCTGATGACTGTAAGCTGGAAAGATTTGGCTTGCACTGTTCTGAGATCCCCTGGGGTTTGCAGGTGAGACCTTGTGAGACTTTGACAGTTTTGTATTAAGAACTGTTGAGATGTTGGTCTTCTTTTTCCAGGCTTTTTTATGTAAGAGCATAGCGAGTTTCGTGATAAGATAACAATGCACACCAGCCAGGCCTCAATTCCTGCTGAAGACATGGACAGCTTCATTCCATTTCTCTTAACAATGATACAAAAGCCGTTTGTTCAAATTCGTTCAACAATTTTCTTTTATTTTCACAGAGGGAAACAATCGAGATCAAGGGAGATGCTAATACCACTCTATAAAGCCTTAGTAAGGCCACTCCTAGAGTCCTGCATCCAGTTTTGGTCACCACACTATAAAAAAGATGTTGAGACTTGAGGAAGAGTGCAGAGAAGAGCAACCAGGATGATGAGGGGACTGGAGGCTGAAACATACGAAGAACGGATGCATCAATTGGATATGTCCAGTTTAATGCAAAGAAGGACGAGGGATGACAAGATAGCAGTCTTCCAATATTTGCCCCCAAAGAAGAGGGGGATGGAAGTAAAGTCTTAACACAGACAAGAAAAACCAAAAGGACACATACAGACTGGGTGAATCAGGCTCAATAGCAATAAATGTGAAAGGTATCTTGGAGTCTGGATGGACAACCCGCTAAATAGGAGCCAGCCATGTGCAGCAGCAGCCAAAAAAACTAATGCAATCCTAAGTTGCATTAACAGAGGGATACAATCGAGATCAAGGGAGGTACTAATACCACTCTATAAAGCCTTAGTAAGGTCAGGGGTGGGATTCTACCGGTTCAGCCTGGTTCTATAGAACTGGTCGTTATGGTTCCTGGTACTTCGGAGAACCGGTAAATCAGGCCCTGACCCTCTCCGTCCGCTTCTCCACTCCCTGCCCAGTCAGTCCATATCGTGCATGTGCAACATCGTGCACATGCGCGACATGCCTGTAGCCTGCTTTTGCCCACCTGCCAGGCAAGCCATTGCTGGCTGCCTTTCACTGCGGCAGTGAAAAGCTTGCAAGTCTCCAGTCTCTCCCTTCGGGAAACAGCTCCTGTCTGGTCACAAGTAAGCCTGTGAGTCGCTCAAGCCTCTCCTCTACTGTCCCCGGGCCTCCCGCAGCCATTTCTGGGGCTCCCTGAGCCTTGCCTAACTTACCTACCCGTGCCCCCCATCCATAGGCTCGGCTGGTTTGCTAAGCCGCCACATGGTGCTCTCCCAGCTCTCCCTACCACATGAGGGCTTCCTATAAGAAGCGCCATCACCGCAGCACCTCCGCTGCCTTCGCCCGCTTCCTTTTCTTTTGCTGCTGCCGCCGCCGCCACCAGCCACAGAGGTCCCGTACTTTGGGAGGGCTTGGGGGGTGCTCCACGGCCCCGTTATCACCATTGCTTACTTGGCAATGGAAATGCTGATCTCAGTCATGGTCGTAAGTCGAGAACTAGCCAAAAAACAAAACGCCACAAGCCCCGTTTGACTCTTGGAGGCCATTCTAGTGTGTCTGAGGCTCCTAAAGCACTTTTTTTTTTTACCCTCAGCCTGGAAGCCCCAAGGGCTTCCTTGTTAAATAAATACCTAAAGGGGCGTGCAATTAATCTGCAAAGGATTATGCAATTATGGGGGAGAAAAGACTGGTGGAACTCAAGAGGCTCCTAGCACACTTGGCACAACACAGGATCGCACAGCTGCCAATTAACCCGTCCACTCGGTTAGTGTTTTGCACACACTCGAGCGAGTTCTCAAATCCCGCTGACAGCGGAAAAGGAAAACCGCAATTTCTTTCTTTTTTTAATCTTCTCTTTCTTCTTTGCTTTTCCTTGAGGGATGGGGGAGAATCATAATAGAGCTGGAAGGGACCTCGAAGGTCTTCTAGTCTGACCCCCCAACCCTAACCTAACTCTAACCCTCTATATTTGAGACAAGTGGTTATCCAGTCTCTTTTAAAAGAAAAAACAACCTCCAGCGATGATAGAATTGACCTGGGATGATAGAATAACAAGAGTTGGAAGGGACCTTGGAGGTCTTCTAGTCCAACCCCCTGCTCAAGAAAGAAACCCTATAACATCTCAGAGAAATGGCTGTCCAGTTTCTTGTCAAGTTCTTCCTCTTCTTCTTCTTCTTCTTCTTCTTCTTCTTCTTCTTCTTCTTCTTCTTCTTCTTCTTCTTCTTCTTCTTCTTCTTCTTCTTCT
>BLBF01000069.1:3950997-3975705 GCA_015471245.1 Laticauda colubrina
AGGAAGGAAGGAAGGAAGGAAGGAAGGAAGGAAGGAAGGAAGGAAGGAAGGAAGGAAGGAAGGAAAACATAAACAGAGGAAGGAAGGACATAAAAAGAGGAAGGAAGGAAGGAAAGAAGGAAGGAAAGATTAATAGAGATAGCAGGAAAGAAAGAATGAAAGAAGAGGAGGAGGAGGAGGGAAGGGAAGGAGGAAGGAAGGAAGGGGAAAAAGAAATGAGAAAAAAGGAAGGAAGGAAAGAAAAGTAAGAAAGAGGAAGGCAGGGGAAAAAGAAATGAGAAAGGAAGGAAGGAAGGAGGGAAAGAAGGAAATCCTCAACTTACAACAGTTGTTCAGTTAGACTGTTCAAAGTTACAACAGCACTGAAAAAAAGTGACTCATGAATGTTTTTCACACTTACGACCATTGCAAGCATCCCTACGGTCACATGGTTTACACTCAGACAGTTGGCAACTGACTCATCTTTATAACAGTCGCAGCGTTCCGGGGGAAGGGGTCACATGATCCCCTTTTGCGACCCTCCAACAAGCAACGTCCACAGGGAAGCCCAATTCACTTAACAACCATGCTACTCATTTAACATCTGCCAGTGATTCCCTTAACGACCATGGCATGAGAAGTTTGTAAAACAGGACAAACTCATTTAACTGATTCCTCATTTGACAACGTAAATGTTGGGCTCATTTGCGGATATAAGTTGAGGACTACTGTTTAATCAGGAATCAGAGGAAAATCCATGTCATTTACTTTTCCTGGTTAAATGTTTTGTTTTGTTTTTTTTCTGTTCCAAGTGAACTCTAGAAAGACGCTGGTTAAAATAATAAGAATGAAACTGGAATTTCATTTCCTTGCAAAGAAAATCAATTAAGTACAGTTAATTGGATTCCTTCATTGTGTGTTTTTTCCCTCATTAAAAGTGACATTTTGGTGACAAACTTTTGAAATATTGTTCTCGTAGTGCAGACCAAGTCCATTCCCTATATACTTGTAATGGTGAACTTATGGCACGTGTGTGCATGCGCGCACCTCACAGCTGATTTTCAGCTGGTTTGAGGCCTTTTTCAGCCTCTCAGAGGCTTCAGGAAGATTTCTGCAGGCTTTTCAGGACAAAAACTAGTCCTGTTTCATCACTTACTGTTTTTCTGGAAATCCCGGAAGTGATGAAATGGGCCTAGTTTTCGGCCTGAAAAGCCTGCAGAAATCTTCCTGAAGCCATTGGGAGGCCAAAAAAGGTCTCAAACTGCCCGAAAATCAGCTGTGAGGTGCAGTATAGGTGAGGTGGTGGCAGGGTGGGTGGGGATTCTGCGTGCATGCATAGGGGGCATGCACTGCCTTCTGGGTCTGGCACGCAAATGCGAGTATGCAAGTGCGCGCACAATTTTTGGCACAGGTGCCCAAAAAGGTTAGCCACCACTGCAATATAACGTCTTTTTTTTAAAGAAAATATTTTATTGGTTTTCTATTGTTTACATTTTGTTAGTGCTGAATCAACATTGTTGTCAGAGTTCCAGCAAACTTCCACTCTAACCAATCACTCCAAAACAGACATCTTCTCTGCTCAAAAGTTCTTTTTATTTCAGATAGTTGTGATGACCCAGAATGTAACACAAATGGAACAAAATCCAAAATGTAAATAAATGTCCTTTAATGGCTCCAACTTGGCCCCATCGTTCAATAATTCTCAGTTGGAGATAAAACGTATTCAAAAATAGTCTTCAAAAGAAAGAAATACAGTCCGAACTTAATGAGCAGATAGAGGTGAAATAAAAAACTAAAACAAACTACAATGAAGAAAATTCCACAATGGATCGGGATAAGTAATAACCAACTTCGAGGAGATAGCAAGGCATAGTCTGTTGGAACAACACTAACCAAGATAACTTCAGCCCAAAATAAAACACACTTTGTTTCTGGCAATGCTGTGTTTTAGTCATCTCTTTTATATACTAGTTTCCCCAGCTGCAACCAATAGGGGGATCATGGCCTCTTCCTCTCTCAAAAGCCAAGTTGCTCCCTTCTCTGTTCCTCCCTGCATGTCCTAGGATGAAGAGGGGATGGGCCTGGTTCTTCCTCTGACTGCCCAGCTGGCCTCTGACACAACCTCTGGAGCCACACCTCCACTCCCTGTCGGCTGTTCCTCCCTCAGAGTCCGACTCTAACAAGGGCATGAAAATAATAAACTTGGACCAATTGGGGAATCCCAAATCTGAAAGTTCTGGGCTTCCATGCAATAAGTAAAAACTACAAATCCATCCCCTGCACCCATCATCACCTCACAGGCGCCAATCGCCATCCGTCCCAACTTAAGACTTCCCCTCACTTATGTGCAAAATAACATGACCTTGAATTAGAAAAAGAATGTTGTTATCAGTGGTGGGATTCAAAAATTTTTACTATTGGCTTTGTGTGGTTAGATGGGTGTGGTCAGGTGACTGGGTGGGCATGGCCTTTTTTTTTTTTTTTTGCTTTTTTGCAGTTTCCCCCCACCCACCCATTTTTTGTGCCTTCTGGGCCTCAAAGGAATCTCGGGGGGGGGCATTTTTGCCCCCAGAAGGCTCCTCTGAGGCTCAGGAAGGCAAAAAGAGAGGGGAGGCTGAGCCCCTCCCTCCTTTTTTTGCCTTCCTGGGTCTAAGCAAAGGGGAATCCTGGTACAGCTAATTGTATGAGCAGCTGATTGTTGGGAGGGGGAAAAACAAAGAAATACCTTACGGGGCAAGTGTCAGGTGGGCGGGGTGAGCAAGCATCAGGTGGGTGGGGCAAGTGAGCCAGCAACCAGGTCAGGGGCATGACCAATGAGAACTTATTACCGGTTCGGCAACCCACACCATAACCTTGCTACCGGATCTCTTGATCCGGTGCGAACCGGCTGAATACCACCACTAGTTATTATGTCTAACCACATACATTCCAAGAAATTCCCCTCTCCCACTTTCCCAGGCTCAAAATGTGGCAGTGTGGGAGCATCTTGGTCTCAATATGGCTTCCAAAGCTGACAGTTGTGTTGTCTGGGTTATTTAATTTGCTTAACAATGCAGGTTGCATTCTTCATCTCCACCTCTTTTTTTGCAACTTCTGGTCAAATAAATTCCATGTTTGAGAATATTCTGCATCCTCTTTCTGTTTCATCTTCAGCAGAAGTCTGTCCATTTCTGCCCAGTCTAGTATCTTCCTAATTATTGCTTCGTCTCATGGGATTTCTTCATTTTTCCAATGTGGCGTGAATATAAACCTCACTGCTATTAAGACATGTAATGTTAAATGCCCTATTTTTCACACTAAAAGGCGCACCTGACCATAAGATGCACCTAGATTTAGAGGAGGAAAAAAAGGAAAAAAATAGTTTTGGCCTCCGTACATCCTGTTTTCAGCCTGTTTTTTGGCCCTTTTTCCAGCCCTTTTCTGGTCCTTTTCCCAGCTTATTTTTGGCTCTTTTTCGGCCCATTTTGGTGTGTTTTCCCAGGGTACACAGAGTTCAAAAATGGTCAAGAAAGGGGCAAAAAAGGGCAAAAAAGAGTGGAAGAGGGCTTTAAAAGGGACAAAGACAGGGCTGAAATCATTTTTGGCATGCAAAGGCCAAAAATAGGCTGAAAAAAAACTGAAAATGGACCGATAAAAGAGTCAAAAATGGGGCATGCAGAGTCCAAAAATCGAATGGTGGGTAGGTGGGGCTTTGGCAACATCATTTCATAAGACACACAGACATTTCCTCCCACTTTTTTGTGGAAAAAAGGGCGTATTATAGTGCAAAAAATACAGAATTACAGAATAACAGAGTTGGAAGGGACCTTGGAGGTCTTCTAGTCCAACCCCCTGCTCAAGCAGCAAGAAACACTATTCCATCTCAAGATAAGTGACCATCTAGTATTCACTTCTTAAAAACCTCCAGGAATGGAGCGTCCACAATTTCTAAAGGCAAGAAAGGTTAAAACATAACATTGGGTGCATCTCCCTTACTGATTGCCTCATTTTGCAACAAAAATTCCCATGCCCCCTCATGGTTGTATGTCGAGGACTGTCTGTATGTTGGAGGATGTACTCTCACAGCTTGGGCAGAGGCTGTGGGAGGCTTGGAGTTGTACTCCTCCTCGACAGAGAGTTTACAACTTGTTTTAGAACCCATCGAATATTAAAAGCGCTGCTGAATATGCCAACTGGCTGGTGCGACAAGCCTTTTGAATTGCAGATAATAGATTGCAAGACAAGAGCGTTTCTCTAAGGTTATCTTCACCAAAGGAGAAGAAGAAACAAACTACCTTAGCTTTTTAAAACAGGGTAGGAAATATTATCAATTACAGACACGGGAAGATAAGAGACACGGGTGCGAGATTGCAATCCAATTATCTTTGGAATGGACTTTATTTATTGGGTGGCGAACTCTCGGTAGCCTCTGAATAAATAAATGAATTCAGGTTGAAAGGAAGGAGGAGAGACAAGGTTTTTCTGCATATCATACAGGTAGTGCTCGACTTATGAGAGTTCAATTTGGGAACTTACAACAGCCCTGGAAAAAAAGGGATTTATGTTTTCCATGCTATTGCAGCATCCTTGTGGTCATGTGATCAAAATTCAGCTGCTTGGCAGCTGGCATGTACTTATGATGGTTTCTGTGACTTCCAGTTCTCTTCTTTTCTGTGTTATCTTCTATTCTGTTCTGTTCTATTCTATTCTATTTTATTTCATTTTATTCTATTCTATTATTCTATTCTATGCTACTATTCTATTCTATTCTATTATACTATTCTGCTAATATTCTATTCTATGCTATGCTACTTATTCTATTCTGTTATACTATGCTACTATTCTATTTTCTATTTCTGTTCTGTTCTCTGCTCTATTCCACTATTCTGTTCTTATGTTAAGACTTTAAAAAGAGCATGGAGAAGAACAACAAAGGTAATTAAAGGACTGTAGGCTAAAACTTAGATGGACAGTTGCTAGAATTGGGTATGTCTCTTTTAATGAAAAGAAGGACTAGGGGAGACATGATAGCAGTCTTCCAATATCTGAGGGGCTGCCGCAAAGAGAATGGGGTCCACTTATTCTCCAAAGCCCCTGAAGGCAGAACAAAAAGCAATGGATGGAAATTATTCAAGGAGAGAAGCAACCTGGGATTAAGGAGAAACTTCCTAATTGTGAGAACAATTGATCAGTGGAACAGCTTGCCTCCAGAAGTTTTTTTTTCCAATTTTTATTTATTTCAATCTGCACATGTACAACAATACATTAAGGCCCTGTCACACTGCCCAATGGATGCAAAACGGACACAAAGGAAGAGAAAAATGTTCCACCTATTGGTGTCCGCTCTCAGAAGGGGCAAAAATTTGCATAACTGGAGCGGATAACACGGATGCGGGGAGGACGCAGGGCGGATGGAAAGCGGATGCGGAACAGAAGCCCAGCGGATGGAAGTGGATGGGAGCGGATGGCACATCCGCTAGGCTTCCGGGGGACCTCAGCAAAGCAGATGCGGAACGGATACAGTCGATGCAGAGTAGATGCACAGCGGATGAAGCGGATGCACAACGGTTGCACAGCGGAAGCCTAGCGGATGCCGAGCATTAATTGTGCATGCGGGGAGGATGCATTGCGTCAGCCCCACGGATATAACGGAAGCAGCTCGGAAGCAGGTCGCCATTCAGAGGAAAGACCTGCTGCCGGACGGATTGACTGCCTTGCCTGTCCTGCCTGCATGTCTGCCTGCAAGCCTTGCTGCCAGCCTTGCTGCCAGCCTCCCTGCCAGCCTTGCTGTCTGCCTGCCTGCCAGCCTTGCTGCCAGCCAGTTTGCCTGCCAGCCTTGGTTCATGCCTGCCTGCCAGCCTTGGTGCCTGCCTGCCAGCTTTACTGCCAGCCTTGGTGCCTGCCTCCCTGCCAGCCTTCCTGCCAGCCTTCCTGCAAGCCTTGGTGGTTGCCTGCCTGCCAGCCTTCCTGCCAGCCTAGGTGCCTGCCTGCCTGCCAGCCTTGATGCCTGCATGCCTGCCAGCCTTCCTGCCAGCCTTGGTGCCTGCCTCCCTGCCAGCCATCCTGCCAGCCTTCCTGCCAGCCTTCCTGCCAGCCTTGGTTCCCGCCAGCCTCCCTGCCAGCCAGCAACCCCACAACCATGCTGAAGCACAGCAAGCCTCAGCCATCGGCTGCCAGCCCTTGCAAGAGGGACAGGGCTACCATCCCGCCCCCTGGCCCTCACTCTGGTTCTGCTGGGGCTTCTGCAGCTGGGGCTTGCTCTTCTGGGGCTGGCGCTTCTGCTGCTTCTGCTTCTGGAGGAGCTGATGATTCAGGGGATCAGACAAGCACTCCAGCACCAGCCACCTCCACAGCACCTGCACCCTTCACCCCTGAGACTGAGCGACCAAGAGGAGTGCCAGAGACTCATTTTTGTCTTATAGCTTGTTGTTAATAAAGTCTATTTTTGAGTCACACACTTGCTTCATTTCTTTTTTTTAATAAAGTCTTGCTGGAAACTTTTAGAAATGGTTTAAGCCTTTGCATGCTTGTGGAACGGGTTAAGATAGCAGTGGGATGGGTTGATATAGCTGTGGGATGGGCAGGGATACCTTTGGGATGGGTAATAGCTGTGGGATAGATAAACCTCCAGTGCAAGCATAGTGGGACTGGATGGTCCACCCTCCCAGGTGCCACACCTATGGCCCTTTATTATCAATCACAATGTAATCATTGATCCACACATTTCAACACAAACACAACTCTTTATTAAATGCCCTGTTCATTGTCGGGCCACTCAACATACATGGCCCAATCTCATCAGAGACAGGCTCAAGGAAACATCCATTAAGCATCTATCATCCTGTCTTGCCACTCCACTGCTCCAGCTGGGGAGTTGCACCAGTGTTTCAGGAGGTTGCGCTGCTTCTTCCCGTGAGGCTCTTTTGGGGCCTTGCACATCCTCAGTGTCTATCAGGTTTCGCCCTTGCCTCCATTCCCCAGGCTCCATGTCCCCATTGCCTTGTTGGAGGTCCACGAGCCTGTTCTGCAAGACTGGGTAGCAGGTGCGCATGAGATTGTGCAGGATGCAGCAAGCTTCCATGATCCTCCTCATGGTCTCTGGGCGATGCTGCATGGTGGTGAGAAGTACCTGGAACCTGTTGGCCAGGATGCCAAAGGCGTTCTCCACCACCCGCCTTGCTCTGGACAGCCTGTAGTTGAAGATCCTCTCTTCACAGGTGAGGTATTTGGAGGTGTAGGGCTTCATGAGGTAGGTTCTGAGGGAGAAGGCGTCATCCCCCACGATGAAGTAGGGCACACTTGCGTGTCGTTGGGCAGGGGGTCTGGATCTGGGAAGCCCACGATGAGGTTGCGTTCCAGCCTAGCCTTGAGGTCACTTGCTGGGCATCTGAAGCTGGCCCGTTGCCTGAAGCATCGATGTACATGAACTTGTAGTCAGCATCGACCATGGCAAAGAGGATGATGCTGAAGAAGCCCTTGTAGTTGAAATAAGTGGACTCTGAGTTGGCTGGCGCTTTGCAGGCCACGTGCTTGCCATCTATGGCTCCAACGGTGTGGGGGAAGTTCCACCTCTGATACCACTACTCTGCAACTTTCTTCCATCCTTCTTCAGTGGAGGCGCACTGGAGGAGCTCCTCCAGGTATTCTTCAATGATGGCCTGCACTACTTCTCTGACCACAATGCTGATGGTGTTGTGTGGCACCCTCCAGCCGTACTGCATGCTGCTGTAGGTGGTCCCTGAGGCCAGGTGGCACAGAGTGAGTGCCACCTTGAGCCCAGGGTCCAGGCTGGGCCGGAAGTTGGTGTTTGCCTTGGTCAACCTGGGTGTCAGCCGCTGCACAACTTCGTCAAACATGACTGGAGGCATCCTCATGAAGTTCTGGAATGCCCGAGTGTCTTCGTTCCTGAGCTCCACCATCAGCTTGTTGTACAGTCCATCCTCTGCTCTTCTGGTGAACCATCTTCGTACCCAGACGCTTCTTGGCCGCCCCTTTTTCTTCCCGTAGTAGAGTTGAAAGAGCCTGTAGATGGCTTCGCACTGTTGCAGAAGGATGGTGGCTGCCAAAAGGACTTTGTTATGATCCACGGTGGACATGACTGGATGCTGTGGAAGAGGAAGAGGCAGATGAAGGCTGCAGAGGTCTGCAGCAGGGCTGCTGGTCTGAAAGTGAGATCCAGATGTGTTGCTCCCCCTTTTTATAGGCAGTAGAGGTGTCCCTTTGCATCCTCTAGGCATCCTCTAGGCATCCTTAATATCCGAGATAGGTCCCCTCTGTGAAGGTTTTTTCCGTTTTAAATGCTTTGTTTCTGTGCTGCATCCACTAGGCATCTGTTCTGCACCCATTCCGCGTCCGTTCCGCTTCCTCCCTGCATCCAAGTGGATGTGAATTGCGCGGATGCATAGGGATGCATAGCGGATATAGCGGATGCATAACGGATGCAGAACGGATACCTAGCGGACGCGTAGCGGATGCAGAACGGACGAATTGGATACATTTTCTGCTCAAAAGTTTTGAGCAGCTCAAAACTTTCTGAGCGGATGAAACGTCAAAAAACGGAAGCTGGACGGATAGAGAGGAAGCAAAATGGAGGCAGTGAGTACATCGCATTAACCAATGGATGGCAAGCTTTTTTGTCCGTTTTACATCCTCTTTGCATCTGTTGGTGCAGTGTGACAGGGGCTTTAACTGTGTGGCATCAATGTATCATACATTTTAGTATAGGCAAAATTAATAATACCAATCATATCTCTCAATGCATATATTCACATTAATTCATAATCCTTCAATCGTTATTTTCAATCTTTCAAAACTGTCTAAATGCCTACCACCATATCAGTTAAACATACCTAATAATTCCATTTTTCAATTTTCTCTCTGCTTTATTTTATTTTTGAATTAAAAAATTCTCATTTGGCAAGCAGTGTGGTTCCAGGTTTCACATCTCAATACAAACATGACCATAGTTACCTCTTCATTTTATTTGTTTAGTTTCATAGTGCATCATCCTTATTATTGCTAAATATTAAGCTTATCTTATCCAATTCCAATTCATGCTATATTAATACATTCTCATATCTTATTTTACAATGTTATCGAAAATTCTCATCTCATTTCTATTGTCATTTCTCATATTACTTTTTTCTGTCACATTTGTCATTTTATCAATCCTTATCTGTAAATATAATTGTCCCCTCTGGTTAATAATTTGAGCTAACCTCCTTCATTCTACCTTAAAATCAATCTCCTTATCCAGTATATAACAGAAATATATATATTTTTCTCAGATTCTGCATTATATTTTCTCAAACACCTTATGAATCATCTATACATTACAAAATACGATTTTCAATATATTCTTATACATCACAACATATTAAGGCCCAGCCCCACTGGCCGACGGACGCAAAATGTATGCATAAAGGACACAGCGGACGAGCAAAATTTCGGGGGTGGCTCCATCCATTGTCATCCGCTTCAAAAAGTGCCGAAAATTTGCATAAACAAAACGGAAAAGAATGGACGTGGGTAGTATGTAGTGGGGATGTTAAATGGATGTTCATAGGAAGCCTAGTGGATGAAAGTGGATGGAAGTGGATGACACCTCCGAAGGGGTTCCGGGGAAGAATTGCGAAGCGGATGCATAGCGGAAGGGGTGGATGCATAGCGGATGAAGCAGATGCATCACGGACGCCTATAGGAAACAAGGCAGATGCTGCGCAGCTGTATATCGGATGCAAAGCGTTCACTGCGCATGCGGGGAGTATGAATTGTGTCAGCTCCACGGATATAAAAGGATGCAGCACGCATGCAGTCAGCATACGAGGAAAGACGTGCTGCCACACACATCTAGCAGGAACACCATGGTTCATCAGTCAGGCAAGAGGAAGCCCGTGCCTATTCATTCCAGCCCTGGCAAGAAGGCCAGAACCAGCATCCCACCCCCTGGCACTGACTCTGAACCTGCTGCTGCTGCTGCTGTGGTTGACCAGCCCCAAGGCCCTCAAAGCCCTGCTGCTGAAGGTCCTGCTGCTCAAGCCCCTGAAGGCCCTTCTCCTCAAGCCCCTGCCAGAGGGAGGAAGAGGCAAGGGAAGCAGAAGGGAGAGAGGAAACAGTACACCGTTTCCGAGGACCATGAGGATGAGGTGCTGGAATGGCTGAGGGAGAACGAGTACCTCTGGAGAAAGGGCCACAGACTGTATCGCAACACCAAGAAGAAGCAGGCAGCTTGGAGAGACAAGGCAGAGAGCCTGGGGTACACTGCAGAAGTACTCCTTGGATGGTGGAAGCTCATGCACACCTGGTATGGCAAGCTATACCTCAAAAAATCCGGGCAGGCCGCTGTCAAGCTCACTGACCGGGAGATGTACGTTATGGCCAAGTGCAGTTTCCTGGAGGGCGAGATCCGCCACCGAGGAGCATGCCACAAATGCCACTCCTCATTCAGCTGCAAACCAGACAGCCCCACTACATTCCTCCTTCCTCCACCCCACAGCCAAGCCTGTCAATGGACAATCTGTCATCAGTATTGGGCCTGACATCTCAAGTCCTTGATGAGGGGCCTCTCAACCTCATGGGACTGAGTCAGCTCTTGGACAGCTTCTTGAACACACCATCCCGTGTTGTACCCTCAGGGCCAAGCACCCCAATGGTGCCTCAGACCAGCACTTAAGCCACAGCCACCTCCACA
This sequence comes from Laticauda colubrina, assembly GCA_015471245.1. NCBI lineage: Eukaryota > Metazoa > Chordata > Lepidosauria > Squamata > Elapidae > Laticauda > Laticauda colubrina. Next base: position 3,961,646 of record BLBF01000069.1, read on the forward strand.
GTCCCTGCCTGCTTAACAGCTGAGACCATGGACATGACTCAGAGTGACTAAGAATAGTGTCAGAGACTGAGTTGTACTTCTTTGCTTAAGACACTTTACTTGGTTCATTTTGCTTTTTTAATAAAGTCATAAAGTTTACCTAAGAAAGTTAATAAAGGTTATCTTTGCTTAACACACTTAATTCAGTTTACTTGGTTCTTTTTGCTTGTTTAATAAAGTCATAAAGTTAAGAAAGTTAATAAAGGTTATCTTTGCTTAAGACACTTGGTTCATTTTTTTTACTTAATAAAGTGTTTGTGAAAACTTTGAAGAAATGGTTAAGCCTTTGCATGCTTGTGGGATAGATAAGGATAGTTGTGGGATAGATAAAACTCCAGTGCAAGCATAGTGGGACTGTATGGTCCACCATCCCAGCTGCCACACATATGGACCTTTGTTATCAATAACAATTTATTCATTGATCAACACATTTTAAAATAAACAAAGCTCTTTATTAATGCTCTATTCATTGTAGGACCACTCAACATACATGGCACAATCTCATCAATGTTATGCGACAGTCTCAAGGAACCATCCATTAACCATCTATCATCCTGTCTTGCCACTCCACTGCTGCAGCTGGGGAGTTGTACCAGTGTCTCAGTAGGTTGCGCTGCTTCTTCCCTTCACGTGAAGCTCTGTTGGGGCCTTGTACATCCACAGTGTCTATCAGGTTACGTCCTTGCCTCCATTCCCCAGGCTCCATGTACCCATTCCCTTGTTGATGGTCAACAAGTTTGTTCTGCAACACTGGGTAGCGGGTGCGCATGAGATTGTGCAGGATGCAGCAAGCTTCCACGATCCTCCTCACAGTCTCTGGGTAATGCTGCATGGTGGTGAGAAGTATCTGGAATCTGTTGGCCAGGATGCCAAAGGCGTTCTCCACCACCCGTCTTGCCCTGGACAGCCTGTAGTTGAAGATTCTCTCTTCACGGGTGAGGTATCTTGAAGTGTATGGCTTCATGAGGTAGGTTCTGAGGGAGAAGGCATCATCACCAACGATGAAGTAGGGCACATCTTGTGTGTCATTGGGTTGGGGGTCTGGATCTGGGAAACCCATGATGAGGTTGTGTTCCAGCCCATCCTTGAGGTCATTGGCATTGTATACCTGGCCATCTGAAGCTGACCCATTACCTGAAGCATCGATGTAGATGAACTTGTAGTCAGCATCAACCATGGCAAAGAGGATGATACTGAAGAAGCCCTTGTAGTTGTAATAAGTGGACCCTGAGTTGGCTGGAGCTTTGCAGGCCACGTGCTTCCCATCTATGACTCCAATGGTGTGGGGAAAGTTCCACCTCTGATACCACTCTTCTGCAAGTTTTCTCCAGCCTTGTTCAGTGGTGAGGCACTTGAGGAGTTCCTCTATGTATTCTTCAATGATGGCCTGCACCAATTCTCTGACCACTTTGCTGATGCTGTTGTGTGGCACCCTCCGGGCATACTGTATGTTTCTGTATGTGGTCCCTGAGGCCAGGTGTCGCAGAGTCAGTGCCACCTTCAATCCAGGGTTCAGGTTGGCATGGAAGTTGGTGTAGGCTTGGTCAACCTGGGTCTCAGACGCTCTACAAGTTCATCAAACATGGCTGGTGGCATCCTCATGAAGTGATGGAATGCACGAGGGTCTTCATTCCTCAGCTCCACCATCAACTGGTCATATAGTCCTAACTCCATTCTTCTCATGATCCATCCTCGGACCCACACAGCTCTTGGACGTCTCCTTCTTCTCCTTCTGTATAAACGTTGAAACAGTCTGAACAGGTTTTGGTTCTGGTAATGAATGAGTGCAGCTATCATCCATGTCATCATCCATGGTGGAGAACAATTGATGATGTTGAAGACCAAGACCAAGGGTGAAGAGGTCTCTACACCATGGCTGCTGGACTCATACTGAGATCCAGATGATTTTCTCCCCCTTTTTATAGGAAATATCGGTTGTCCGCTAGGTGTCCTTCTACATACTCTAGACATACTGCAGACATCCTAAATATACGAGATACATCTCAGATACAAACATTTTGTCCGTTTTTAATCCTTTATATACGAGATGCATACGCTTACATCCTTTCTATTTTCGTGCTACTAACGCCGTGTAGACGTTCTGTGTACTATTTGTTTCCTCCCTCTTTCCATTTTCAGCTGCAGCGGATGTGAGTTGAGGGGATGGCCAGAGGATGCAGAGAGGATACAGCAGACGTTTAACGGATGATAATGGACATAGAACGTTTGTTGCCCGTATATGTCGCAGATGTACATCGTAAGCGGTGGAAAGTTCATCCGTTCACAAAGTTTTGTGCAGCTCAAAACTTCTTGCGCAGATAAAATCTCAGTGGACGGATGCTCGACAGATAGAGCGTATGAAACACGTATGCAATGAGTACACAAAGGATGCATAGCATTTTCCAGCGGATGGCAAGCTTTTTTAACGTTTTACATCCTCTTTGCATCTGTAAGTGCAGTGGGACCGGGCCTTTACTTTGCAGAATCTCCTTCCTTGTCCTTTTTTTTTTTCACCCATTATCTCTCACTCTTTGGACAATGTACTTTCTTTTCATCCTTTTTTGTTTCCTATTCCTCTTTATTTTCTGGTCCTTTCTCTTAATTCCCTTTTTTCCCATTCTTATTCCCCTCCATATCCAAACTCTGTCAAGGATCTTGGAGTACACATTCCAAATGACCTAAGTGCTAGAGCCCACTGTAGCTACATAGCTAAAAAGGCATTAAGAATTGTTAACTTAATCTTACATAGCTTTTTGTTTGGTAATATTACACTAATAACTAGAGCAGACAAAACATTTGTGAGACCAGTACTCAAATACAGCTCATCAGTCTGGAACCCACATTACATATCTGATATTAACACAGTTGAGAAAGTCCAGAAATATTTCACAAGAAGAGTTCTCCACTCCTCTACTTGTTGCAGAAGACCTTATGCTACCAGACTAGAAATTCTAGACCTAGAAAATCTAAAATTATGCTGCCTTCAGTCCGATTTAAGTATAATATATAAAATCATACATTGCAATGTCCTACCTGTCAATTAATACTTCAGCTTCAACCGTAACAACACAAGAGCAAACAATAGATACAAACTCAAGGTTAATCACACAAAACTAGATTGCAAGAAATACGACTTCAGCAACAGAGTGGTCAATGTCTGGAATACTCTACCTGACTCTGTGGTTTCTTCCCCAAACCCCAAAAACTTTAACCTTAGACTTTCTACTATTGACCTCACCCCATTCCTAAGAGGTCTGTAGGGGGCATGCATAAGCGTACCAACGTGCCTACCGTCCCTGTCCTATTGTTTCTTTTTATTTTTCTTATATGTATCCATGTATTCATAACTACATTTTTACTTATACCTATTATCTTGTAAGCAATTGACAAATAAAAATAAATAAAATAAATATTGAACTTTTTTCTCTCCCTCTTTGGATCTTTCTTTTGCCCTTCCTTTCTCTGCTTTTTCCCTCTCTCTTTATCCATTTTCCAAACCATTCTCCCTTTTATCATCCCATCAGACCACAAATTTTTAATTCTAATTTCTTTCCCCCCTTGCTTAAATAATTGTTCATTTAGTCCTTCAATGTTGACTTCTTCTTTATAGAACTCCTCCCCCTCTGGTTTATTTTATTCTTGTGTATGCTGAGTCACCATTTCTAATTTCTGTAGTACATCATTGCACATTTCAAGTTTAATTTTTATCATGTTCCTTATATCTTGCAAATCCAATCTTGTATCTTTTAAGTCCAGTCTTATATCAACAAATAGTTCCTCCATTATATCTTCTCCTTTTTTTATTTTTCTTTCCTCTTCCTTAAGAGTTAAAATCCTCTTCTTTAATAGATATATTCAATCCAGAATCTAGTATATTATTTCAGCCAATATCTTTTGGATTTGTTTTCAACAATCCATATTCTTGAGTCTTTGTTTGGATGGTTCTATAACAATAATAAAGTTTCTTTTATTTTCTTTTAAGTTCCAAAATCCAAACTCTTGAGAAGACCAGACACTTTAAAATGTACTGAAGTTTTCCTGTACCATCAGGTGGCACTCTTGTCTTTTTACCTTTAACTTTCTTTTTTGAATATAATACTTTTATTAAGTTCTCTAATTTCAATCATTAGCTATTATTTCTTTTCTTTTCAACACACTTAATTTCAGCATTTAATTATACCCTTTAAGTGCCCATAATTCAATAGTTATCCAATTTAATTTCTAAACTTTTGTTGTGTTAAAGTATTTTCCTTTAAATTCTCTCCTCCAAATTAATCCAATACAGTAATCCAATCCAAGTTTTATAAGATCCAATTTCTTTCTCACTTTCTCTGGTCGCCACTTCCACACACTTTCCTCCAAGATAGCCCTTTAATTTGATACCAGGGTACCTCAAAAGTGATATCCTTTGCCTGGTTCACACTCTGCTCGCTACTTGTCTGCTCCAGCACAAAACTTAGTTTCCTGGAGTGTTCTTTGTCTTCGTGATGGCCATTTTAGGACCACCGCTGCAGCTTGCCTTTGGGAGGGATTTTCCTGTCAGGAAGGGGAGTTGCAACTCCCCTCAACCTTCCAGGCTCCCCCTTCTTCACCACCCCACCAGGGTGATTCTGGTCTCAATTGGGACCCTCCAGCAAGTGAGCTCGGGCGAAACCGTGCAGAATCGCGGATACCACTCTGACTCCGACGAAGAGCAAACCCAAGTCACCTTGCCTTCAGAAGTTGTTGGTGCTCCATCGCTGAAGGTTTTCAAGAAGAGACTGGACAACCACTTGTCTAGAGTGGTCTAGAGTAACAGATAACAGATAATCAGAGTTGGAAGGGAGAGGAGCATCCCGCCCCTCTTCAGAAAGCACACCTGGGGATGGAGACTAAGGAGACGCTCTAGGGAGCGGCGTTTGTCAGGAAAAAACACTGAATTCATAGAGTGTTGAGTACTGATGTTTTTCCTGGATTCCTTGCAGTCTCTCTGGATTTCTGGATTACTTGCCTTGTTCCCTTGCTTCCTGGACACTTTGACTTGTCCTGCTGGCTTTCTTGCTTTGAAGCCTTGATGCTCACAGCATTGGCCTGGACTATGTGCAGCTGCTTGAGTGGTGTATATGTGTGTGTGTGTCATCACTTTGCTCTGGGACTTGCCAAAAATGTGGTGGGTGTCATGCCCGAAATTGACATATGTGTAGCCATTTTATTTAGCCTTATTATATATTTCTTTTCTTTATTTCTCTTTGTTGGATATGGGGGGAAAGTGTTTTGGGCTTGCCACATTCTTAAGGTGGGAGGAGTGGAGACAGAGTTGTTTAGGCTAGGTGGCTCTCTTTCCCGTGGGAACAAAAGCTGACCCTGCTGAGACCTGGAGGTGGAGATTGATGACACACCAGGCAACATTGATTTACTTCTATTGGGGAATGTTATTTTTTGGGGCCGTTTCTAACTTCCAATATTATGTGGTGTAATTTCAGGTTGTGTCAGATCAAGAATTACAACAGACTTTGCCAATATGATGCTTTCCTAAATAAAATAAATTGTTTTGAAAGACAGACTTTGCTCTTTTCTTTTTAAATGGATTTCATCATTTGGAAACCTGACAGTGGGAGGATTTGAGAGAAATTTGGAGCAATAAAGGGGCAGTTTGAACTGCCAGCTGCCTTTTACCTCTGTGCTATACCCCGGCTCATCACAGACGGTTTCTCTTTGAAGGGTTTTTTTTTTTTCATTTTTCCAACTTTCAATTCCCATTTTAATTCATTTGCTCCCATTTTGAAAACAACTGGGAAGGTAAACCCATCAGGACACTATAATTGTCATAAATATGAGCTAGTTGTCAATTGCCCAAATTGGCATTATGTGACTATGATAGTTGTAACTTCAAGGACCGGTCACAAGTTATTTTTCCCAAGCCCGTCATAACTTTGAACTGTGAGGTGAGAACCTTAGCCCTCTATCTGTGTCTATACTTCCTAGCTTGAACCTGGCTTTTATTGCTTCTTATATGATATGTATTAAAGCAATAACTTGATAAAAGATGCATACTAAGGGAAATTTGTAATCAGAAATTGTGTAAAGCTAACAGTTGTGGTTAAATAAGTTTTGGGGATATTTTTGACATAACTGTCTGGGACATTATGAGAATACGGAACCAAAAAATGCAGATAACAAGTGTTTTTCAAATAAGTGCCAAGTGACAGGAGGTCATAGTGAATGAGGAAGTTACTCTAGTAATCTTCCAGAGGAACAGAAGAGATGTAAGGAAAAGACTATATAAGAAGGGGTTTTATCTCAGATCAGGGCCACTGCCATGGCTATTCCTTGCCAGACTCAGCCATGTCAGTGGACCTCATTGCAATGGGTTGCTTGTATTATCTTACTGAAATGTTGTTATGTTATATCTTTTTATGTTCCAAATTGCTCATGAAATAAACCTCTGATTTCAAAGTAGGATTTATTGCTTGTGGTTTGTCTGTGTTCCTCTTTTACTGAATTTTTTTTTACAACAGAACCAACGGTGAATAAGTCGAGGGTTAACCTGCAAATCTTTCCAATTCATTCTTTGGCTTGCATTTTATCACTGTGACTCTTAAGTGGGCCAAGCTGCTAAAAGAGAAATAAACGATGTTGCTGGCAGGCTGTATTGTTAAGGTTGTTGTTCACCTGTGGCATTGTCCCACAACAACCCAGCCGTTTGGGAAAGTGATACCCTCAATTACCGACCCATGAATGCCACATAGCCAGTGGGATTAGCAAATCGAAATTTGCTGTGAGCATTAAAAGTGAGTCAGTCTCGCAGAATCTGAGCAGTTAAATCCCGTTCATTAGCCATTGCTAAAAATTCTTGCAATTTTTCTTCTCTCAGCAAGGAGGAAAACAATGTCAGATCACTTCAAGCGCATGGGGAAAGAAGGAGAACGGAAATATTGGTGAGTTTCTACCTATACAGGTTGTGGGAAGCCCATCCCAGAAGAATAAAATATTTGGGGAAATATTTAAAAAAAGGCAGAATATTATATTTCCCTAAGGGAGAAAAAGGAAAAAACGTGTTTTTTTTAAAAAGGCAGAAAGCAACCCCCCAAATCATTCTTAATAGCCCACAACAAATGCCAGCACTTAAGGCAATAAAGAAGAATTGAAAGAGGAAGATAATTGTCTAAATGGCTCTATTCATAAGCAAAGGAAATACTCCAGGTGGAAACCAATTCAAGAAAGGATATTTTGACACTCCTTGCAGCAAAGTTTGACAGCTAATGAAAGCAGAATGGTAGGATTAGAACAAGCAGCGCCTCACCCAAGATCCAAACACAGGAGGAAAGCCATTAAGCCACAATTGGAATTGCCCAACACTCTTTTAGAAACACAAGCCCGCTTCATTGCACAACCCTCCAGAACAGTTCAAACTTCAAAGTCACAGAAACCTATAAAGTATCCATCCACTCGTTCAACCATTTTGTTCAGCTGACCCAAAACCGCACGCTGTCTTTGTGTGTGGTTCTTTCCATCAATAAACTTTCTTTCCAATAAGCCTCCAAACGAAATCCAATGAAGAGAAAAGTAAAGTCCTGCACTTCGGCAAGAAAAACCCAAAGGACACATATAGACTGGGTGAAACCAGGCTTAATAGCAGTAACTGAGAGAGGGATCTCAGAGTCTTAGTGGACAACCAGCTAAACACTGTGTTTCCCCGAAAATAAGACCCTGTCTTGTATTTTTTTCCCTCCAAAAAAAGTCACCAGGGCTTATTTTCAGGGGGGAGTAATCCACTGACTAACCTCACTTGCACATGTCACCCCTGGCCTCTTTGTCACTATCAGAGGCCTTCAGGAAAGCCTTGCCAGCCTTGCTGGCTGCAGAAGAAAAGGACCGGCAAGGCAGGTGTCGAGGTGCACGAGGCCTGGCTACAACTGTCCACAGTCTCACAGTCTCCTGGTGATTGGCCCAAGGTCATCCAGCTGGCTCTCATTCCTAAGGCAAGATTAGAACTCACTGTCTCCCAGTGATTGCCCCAAAGTCACCTTGCTAGCTTTCATGCCTAAGGTAGAACTAGAATTCACAGTCTTCTGGTGATTCAGATTCAGATTCAACTTTATTGTCATTGCACATGAACACAGGCAACGAAATGCAGTTAGCATCTAACCAGAAGTGCAAAACAGCAATGAAGTGTGTGTGTGTGTGTATATATATATATATATATATATATATGTGTGTGTGCTGTTCAGCTTCCTTCAGGTATTATCCCACGTCATTGTAGTTCTGTTAAAGTTGTAGCAACGTTTCAGCAGAATCTCATCTGCCATCCTCAGGCTTCTGTATGGATATGGGTCTTACAGCTCCTGGTTTTTAAATTTGAGGCTGGTCCATTTTGATTGGTTGGGAGCCTGGACCTGTGTTCATTGGACTTGGAGTTTGATTGATTGGTGTTTGATTGATTGGTGTTTGATTGATTGGTGTTTCTGGTTTCTTCTGTCTGTTTTGTGGCTTTGATTGGCTGGCAACACTCTGTTCTTGTGTTGGAGGCTTTCAGTGCAGCTTGGCTCCGTGTGAAGGGACGGCTGCTCTTCATTAGCAAGCTGGGTTTCACCTGGGTGCCTGGTGGGGGGGTGTTTGAGTTGGAGCTATCAGAGGGAGTCTGTTTTTGCCCAGGTGTTTGCCTGGCTTGTGGCATGGAGATCTTTCTATTTGAGAGTGCAGGCTTCCAAATGATTGACAGTCTGCTGGAATCATCTCTTCTATTCATGCTTTCAGGTCTTTTTTCAATCTCTATGACTTCTTTGATGATTCTGTGGCTGGGATTTTCTATAGTGGCCAGGGTTTTAGTGCCATTGAAGTTGATGTTGTGACCTGTGACCTCACTAGTCCAACACATGAAAACTCCCTTCACACGGAGCCAAGCTGCACTGAAAGCCTCCAACACAAGAACAGAGTGTTGCCAGCCAAAGCCACAAAACAGACAGAAGAAACCAGAAACACCAATCAATCAAACTCCAAGTCCAATGAACACAGATCCAGGCTCCCAGCCAATCAGAATGGACCAGCCTCAAATTTGAAACCAGGAACTAACTCTATACAGAAGCCTGATGATGGCAGATGAGATTCTGCTGATACGTTGCTACAACTTTAACAGAACTACAATGACGTGGGATAATACCCGAAGGAAGCTAAACAGCACACATATATGTATATGTATATGTATATGTATATGTATATGTATGTGTATGTGTATGTGTATGTGTATGTGTATGTGTATGTGTATGTGTATGTGTATGTGTATATGTATATGTATATGTATATGTATATGTATATGTATATGTATATATATTTCTTAAGTTTTCGCAGGTACTTACATGTATGCTGTTCAGTTTCGTTTGGGTATTATCACACGTCATTGTAGTGCTGTTAAAGTTGTAGCAACGTTTCAGCAGAATCTCATCTGCCATCATCAGGCTTCTGTATAGAGTTTGTGAGGTGGAAGCAGATAAAACCACCAAAAGATTCGTTGGTCCAAGGAAAACAAGGTTTTATTCACGTGTCTGCAGAGACGGGTCCCCTCAGGCACTGAAGGAACACAGAGCAAAATTCAGGCAGCATTTTTATCCCCTCTTACGAGGCCTTGGCTCACATTCTTTCTGTTTTCAAATTGACACATGTATTTCGAAGGTTCATACTAGCTCCCTATCTAGCAAAAGTAGTTACACGGTTTCTGACATCGCAGCACTTTATTACAGTTCCCCATTGTTCTAGCCTTATCTTGTTTTTTCTCTTGTGCACAAACTGGAACACTTTCTTATTTAGCAGAGCTACTGAGTTTGAGACACACTTCCTTAATTCAATTCAATGGGCCATCCAACATGACTTCGGTTCTGCTCACAAGTTCGTCTGACTCAATACAGACGAATTCAATACAGACAAACTCAATACAGAAGCCTGATGATGGTAGATGAGATTCTGTCGAAACGTTGCTACAACTTTAAAAGCACAACTACAATGATGTGGGATAATACCCGAAGGAAGCTGAACAGCATATACAAAATATATAACTATATATGGATATATAGAATATATATATATATGGAAGGTATATACACAACTGTACAGAGTGTTTATGAGCATATTGAATATAAGTATAATGCACAGAGAGTTTATACAAGATATATATTATATTATCAGGGGAAGTATCAGTGTGTGTGGGGGGATAGATGAGTTGAGGAGTTCAGTAAGGAGTCCGCTGTATGATAGAGGCTATTCCTTAGCCTGCTGGTCTTGGACTGCAGGCACCTGAACCTCTTCCCAGATGGAAGAAGAGTAAACAGTTTATGGGCTGGATGGGAGGAGTCCTTAATGATGCTGTGGTCTTTTTGCAGACATCATTTCCTTTGAATGTCCACAGTGGCAGGAAGTGGGATCCCTATAATACATTGGACAGTTTTCACCATCCTCTATCAGGCCTTCTTTTCTTTAATGGTGCAATTTCCATACCAGACTGAGATACAGCTGGTTAGGATGCTCTCGACTGCACAGCAGTATAATTTGATCAGAATAGTTGGGGAAAGGTGGTTCTTCCTCAGTAACCTCAGAAAGAAGAGGCGTTGGTGAGCTTTCTTGATCAGGCTGGTGGTGTTGATCGACCAAGAGAGATCTTCAGAGAGGTGGATCCCCAGGAACTTGAAGCTGGTGACACAATCTACCATTCTCCTGTTGAGGTATATAGGAGAATGTGTGTAGGCATTTTTCTTCCTGAAATCCACAATGAGCTCTTTGGCCTTGTTCATGTTGAGTAATAAGTTGTTGTTAGTGCACCATGTAACTAGGCTCAGCACCTCCTCCCTGTATTCTGAGTCATCATTATCTTTGGTGAGTCCGATCACCATGGTGTCATCTGCAAATTTGATAATGGTGTTAGAACCATGTGCGGGCCTGCAGTCATAGGTGAAAAGAGAGAACAGGAAGGGTCTCAGCACACAGCCTTGGGGAACGCCAATATTTCGTGTGATGGTGGATGAGGTGGAGTTATTCAACTTGACATGTTGTGGTCTGTTTGTCAAGAAGTCCAGTATTCAATTGCAGAGAGTAGTATTGATGCCAAGGTCACCAAGTTTTAGTGATCAGCCTGGAGGGAATGACTGCAATGAATGCTGAACTGAAGTCAACAAACAGCATTCTTGCATAGGTGTTCTTATTGTCCAGGTATGTTAGAATGGTATGTAATGCTTTGGAAACAGTCACCCAGTCACTTCCATTCCTAAGGCAGGACTAGAACTCACTGTCTCTGGTGATTGGCCCAAAGTCACCTTGCTAGCTTTCCATGCCTAAGGCTGGACTAGAACTCTCAGTCTCCTGGTGATTGACCCAAAGTCACCCAACTGGCTTTCATGCCTAAGGCAGAACTAGAACTCACTGTCTCTTGGTAATTGTCCCAAAGTCACCCAGTCACTTTCATTCCTAAGGCAAGACTAGAACTCCCCACTTCCTGGTGATTGACCCAAAGTCACCCAACTGGCTTTCATGCCTAGGGCAGCACTAGAACTCACAGTCTCCTGGTGATTGACCCAAAGTCACCCAGCCAGCTTTTATGTTGAAGGCAGGACTAGAATTCACTATCTTCTGGTGTCTAGGCGATCACCTTCACCATTACATAAAACTCTCCATTCATGGGATCTTAAACAGGGGCTGCACTACTTCTTCCATCATCCCAGACAAGCTACTGGACAATGGAGTTGTAGTGCAAAATATATTCAGAGCGCAGTTTGGGGTAATGGCCCCATGAAAATGGAGGAGCTCTTAATCTCATTGGTTTACTTCTGAGAGTTTCAGGGTCTCCCAGGTCCCAATTAAGTGCTTCCATTTAATGCCCTGTGAAGTCAGCACTTTGTAACTAGCTCCTAATGTACAGTTTTTCTCCGTCCATTCTTTCTAAATACATTGATTTTATTTGACCTCCTCCGCAGATTCTTTTAATGGGAAGAGACGGAGACGGAGAATCACACTTGGATTACCATGACATGAGGAAGTAGAAAAGTTTACCTATTTGGGTGATGTAATCGCCCAAACTGGAAATGCAGAGATGGACATTGCGTGCCACATGTTCATTTGTTCTCTCTCTCTCTCCCTCCCTCTCTGTCTCTCCCTCCCTCCCTTTCTCTCTCTCTCTCTCCCTCCCTCCCTTTCTCTCTCTCTCTCTCTGTCCCTCTCTCTCCCTCCCTCCCTCTCTCTCCTTCTCTCCTTCTCCCCCTTTCCCTCCCTCCCTCCCTCTCTCTTTCTCTCTCTCCCTCCCTCCCTCTCTCTCTTTCTCTCTATCTCTCTCCCTCCCTCTCTCTCCCTCCCTCCTTCTCTCTCCCTCCCTCCCTCCCTCTCTCTCTCTCCCTCTCTCCTTCTCTCCTTCTCCCTCTCTCTCCCTCCCTCCCCCTCCCTATTTCTCTCTCTCTCTCTCATACACACACACACACACACACACAGAGAGAGAGAGAGAGAGAGAGAGAGAGGAGTGGGATTCTACCAGTTCGGATTTGTTCGAGCGAACCGAATGTTAAGTTTGCATCTGGTTCACTGAACTGGTATCTGAACCAATTGGCTGGCCCCACCCATCCTGCCCCTCCCCTCCCAGTAACCTCTATGCAGCCCATTTTCGATGCAGATAAGTGCAGCTTGGAGGCTCTGGGAGGGGGAAAAACAGACCTTCCGGAAGTACCAGAAGTCTGGGAACGGGCCTGTTTCTGGCTTCCAGAGGGCCTCCAGAGCCCAGGGAGGCCATTTTTGTCCTCCCAGAGGCCCGAGGGAAGCCTCCGGACTCTGGGAAAGGCAAAAACAGCCCTCCCAGAAGTTCTGGTAGGCCACACCCAGCATGGCCACGCCATGGCAGCGAACCAGTTGCTAGAGTTTTTGAATCCCACTCCTGCACACACACACACACACACACACACACACACACACACGTAACTGTGGTTTAGTAGATTTGCTATTAATCCCCCACAACTCCCTTCACTGGAGACCCAGAACTGTCCCAAAGAAGTCCAGCCACAAGTCCAGCCAAGGCTAGTCCACAGAGCAAGGAGTCCATGCGGTAGATGAAAGTGTCCCAATTGAGATACCCACCCACCCACCCCCCGGCAAAATTAAATCCACAATACAAGAGGATTCACAAGGCAAGAAAATTCCAGAGTTCACAAGGCCCGATCCAAATCAAGGCAGGGGCTCAATCTGAAGCGAGACAAGAATCACAACGGCCAGAAAACACACAGCTTGGAAATGAACACATTGTTCCCAGCATCGCCTCCATCTGTCTGCTATGTTCAGTAACCAGCCTCTGGCGTAGCTGCAGCCCATCAAGAGGAGCAAGGCTGCCTCCTTGCGAGTAATCTGGCTGACCTCTTCCACTCCTGCCTTTCCTCAGCCCAGGTACAGAAGGCAGTTCCTCTTCCCCTTCGCTGACCTGCTGCAGCTGCATGCTTTCTCCACCTGAAGCTTAAAGGCTTTCCTGCTGTAGCTGTGCTGCATCCAAATCCCTCTCAGACAGCTGCTCAGAGCCATTGACCAATCCCCTCCAGATCTGCCAGGAATGGGTTCATCCTCCTCTGAGCTGACATCTGGAGAGGTATCTTGGAAAGCATCTGGGGGAAGTCATCACACCACATTGGAAACGCAGTAGCTGTTTTCCCGAGGATGAATAAAATCTGATCGTTTGTCATCTGTATCACGGAATCCAAATTTGCCAACGAAGGAAAATATATGTTGCTCAAGGATGGAACAAGGGGACCTTGTTACTCTTTGAACTTGGTTCTTTTCCTGCAGGGTTCATTACCCAACTAGGTAACATCATCAATCAAGAAAGGAGTGGGGTTTGTGGTGAGGAGGAGGAGGAAGGGGAGGAGGAGGGGGAGGAATGAAGAAGAGTATGGATCCTGGGTGCTCTCTGAACTTAGTTGTTTTCTTGCAGGTGTTTCATTACCCAACTAGGTAACATCATAGAATAGAATAGAATAGAATAGAATAGAATAGAATAGAATAGAATAGAATAGAATAGAATAGAATAGAAT
>BLBF01000069.1:3982974-4000236 GCA_015471245.1 Laticauda colubrina
CTCTCTCTCTCTCTCTCTCTCTCTCTCTCTCTCTCTCTCTCTCTCTCCCTGAGAACAGATCTGGAAACGGTATCCTGCGATCCCAAATAAAGAATGATCAATTGGTAGGACAACGGGGTGGGGAATTTTCCTGCAGATTTTTTTTTTGGGATTTTCCCAGGGTCTCTGGTCCATGGGATTAAAAATTATGAGTTTGGTGGTCCCTGAGGTCCAAATGTTTGGAGACCCCTGATCTAGTCCAACCCCTCAGTGGCAGGATTCAAATTTTTTTTACTACCAGTTCTGTGGGCATGGCTAGGTAGGGATGGCTAGGTGGCTGTGTCCAGGTGGGTATGTGACTGGGTGGGAGTGGCTATGTAGTCATATGACTGGGGGGGTCAAAAGTCTTTTTTTTTTCTTTCGCAGCATCCCCCCACCCCCCAGTTGCCTGGTTTTTTTGCCTACTGGGCCCCCGAGAAGTCTCCTGGGAATAAAAACAGGGCAAAGGGAGGTGCGTAGCACACACACAAACACACACCCCACACCACATTTTTGGCCTAGTGGGCCTCAGGGAAGCCTCCTGGGTGCTGAAAAAAGAAACATTTTGAAGTCTTTTGAGGTAAATACAACAGCGGGAGGGGGGATCAGCTGTGCCGCGTGATTTAGATTAGCTTGAAAAAAAGAAATCCAATGATTTCCTGCTTTCTAGTTAATCTAAATTGTGCGGCACAGCTGATCATTACCCAGCTGATCATCGGAAATACCAGTTTGGCCGAACCGATAGCATTTTTTATCTACCGAGTTGGGTGAATCAGGCTGAACCAGCAGTATTTCACCTCAAAAACCCCTCCTCAAATCAGAAAGCCTATAATGATATGCTTAACAGCGGTGGCCAAAAAAAGCTTATAAAATTTCAGTTTCAGTCAGAATATAAATTGGGGATGCAGTGGTCAGAGGACAGTACTGCAGGCTACTTCTGCTGACTGCCCGGCTGAACGCAATTTGGCAGTTTATCCACAAGCCTCAAGGTTGACTCAGCCTTCCGTCCTTCTGAGATGGGTAAAATGAAGACCCAAATTTTTGAGGGCCAGAGGCTGACTCTGTAAAACAGGTTAGAGAGGGCTGTAAAGCACGATGAAGCTGTATATAAGTCAAAGTGCTGTAGCTATTAACAACTGTGGCAAAAAAAGCCTGTAAAATTTTGATTTCAATCAGAATAGAACCAGAAGGGACCTTGGAGGTCTTCTAGTCCAACTCCCTCCTCAAGCAGGAGACCCTATACCCATGATGGCGAACCTATGGCATGCGTGCCACAGGTGGCACGCAAAGCCATTTGAGCTGGCACGTGAGCTGCAGGCAAACTTACCTCACTGCATATGCGCGCACCTCCCCGCTGATTTTCGGCCTCTCAGAGGCTTGAGGACAGTTTCTGCAGCCTTTGCAGGCCAAAAAAATAGGCCTGTTTCATCACTTCTTGTAATACCGGAAGTGACAAAATGGGCCTATTTTTCAGCCTGCAAAGGCTGCAGAAGCTGTCCTCAAGCCTCTGAGAGGCCGAAAAAGGCCTCAAATGGGCAGAAAATCAGCTGGGAGGCACAGTGCCGATAAGGGGTCAGTGGTAGGGGGATTGCACAGGCATGCACAGGGGGCAGGGGGGGTGCACACATTGCCTTCTGGGTGCTGGCATGTGACTGCGTGTGCGTGATCACACCCACAATTTTTGGCACAGGAGCCCAAAAAGCTCCTGTGCCATTACCACCGCTAACTGGACTTTCTGGTTTTTCTTTGAAGATGTTTCACTTCTCATTCAAGAAGCTTCTTCAGCTCTGACTGGATGGTGGGGAAATGGAAGGATTTATATGCCTTGCAAGACAGCTGGTCGTTTGCATCCTTTTGATGAGTCATTGAGGCCACTTGGAAGTTCATCTGTGTCCTCTGGGTCACCTGAGTGGTGCAAATGGATGGGAAGTGTTCTTAGAACTGCCTAAAAGACCGGGTTGTGGAGTTGTTCTTTCTGCAGGATGTTTTCACATTGTGTCTCTTCTGTGATGACCCAAGGTGGGATACAAAACAAACACAGCCACAGAAAACAAGTGAAACTCCTGTTATTCCTTCACTTTCCTACCATGCTCTGAATATCCTTGACGGAAGACAAAAAGCTCCCACACAAACAGTTACAAGAAGGAGGAAAAAAGCAATGCAAACTAGGCAAGATAAGGGCTGGAGGACATCCACAGATAACAGAACAAACACTGGGAAGGATGCCAAACTCAGAGAGGAACCATAAACTAGAGATATTTCCATGCTTTGTTTCCAGCACTGGCCCATACGCATGTCTGTCCTCTTATTCAGTTGACACAGCTGCAGCCCATGAAGTGGATCAAGGCCCTCTCCTCCCGAGTAGACCACATCTCTTCCTTAGCCTCTCCTCCTGGAGAGGAGAGGGGATGGAGAGAGGATGGGCCTGGTTCTTCCTCTGACTGCCCAGCCGGCCTCTGCCCTTCCCCAGCCTCCTCCACAACCTCCGGAACTGCACTTCCACTCCCTGTCAGCTGTTCCTCCTCTCCCTCAGAGTCAGTCTCCACGAGGGGCATGTCGTCTTCTCTGTCAAACCCGGATGCAGGCTGTTGGGGATGAGCCTGTGTTGTCTGCATCTCAAACTGAAGTGCAAATGGTTCCTGTAGTCTGCATTTTCGAAGAGGTTTCTTCCCAAAGTGCATGGCTAAATGGAGATTCTCCATCATCCAGGTCATGGTTGTCCCAAACATGTTTTTTTCAAGAGGCAACTGGACTTTTCTTGTTTTTCTTTTGAAGACATTTCATTTCTCATCTGAGAAGCTTCTTCAGCTCTGACTGGAAAGTGGGGAATAGGAGGATTTATAATCCTTGCAGACAGCTGGTCATTTGCATCCTTTCAGAAGGTCATTGAGGCCACTTGGAGGTTTATCTGTTTCCATCAGGGTCACCTGAACAGTGCTCCTGGTTCCTATAATCTGCAATTTTTTCCCTTCTGGAAATCCATTCCTACATCTTCACATTCAAAGGGTGTTCATCCCAAATTGTATCGCTAAAATTCTTACAGATTCTGTTTTCCAGGTCATGGTTGTCCCAAAGGTGCTTTTTTCAACAGGCAACTGGATTTTCTGGTTTTTCTATGAAGACGTTTCACTTCTCATCCAAGAAGCTTCTTCAGCTCTGACTGGATGGTGGGGAAGAGAAGGATTTATACTCCTTGCAGGCAGCTGGTCATTTGCATCCTTTTAGAGAGCCATTGAGGCCACTTGGAGGTTTGTCTCCATCTGTTCTTCCTTAGAAAGCATAAAACACAATCTTAGTCCCATCAAAACCTTTTTTATTTCCACAGCTGTGAATTATGTTCATTCCAAGCCTGCAAGGCTTCACAAACAGTCTTTCAGAGGGAATGTTTATAAACACCCACACTGGGATGTAGCCAGAGAACAAATGGCCAAGCATAGGGCAAGGCCAAACATGGCACAGAGTCAAACATAACTTTTCTAAGCTTGAAATGACCAGACAAACTAATTGCTTCCTGCAAAAGGTCATGTCCCGTTCGCTCCTCTTATATCCCATGGGAGGGGCCAATCATCTCTGAGATGTGGCCTTACTCCTGAGTCGACCCTGCTTTCTCTGTTCTTGTCTTCTGGTAGCCCTGCGCATCAGCAGGCTGCAAACTGGTTGCTGAAGTTCCCCTGCCTCACTGCAGTTTGAGCCCTAAGGCAGCTGATGACTGCCAGCCTGCCCTGGCCCCATCTCTGCCTCTGATGCAGAGCCCTCATCTGAGCCTCCCTCAGCCTCCAAGACTGGCCCAGATTCTTCCCCAACCTCCTCATTACTATCCGATTCTACTGGCAGCTCCACCAGCTGCCAACGGGCCACAATAGCATCCTCAGGCTCACCTGAGGAGTGCAACTGGGTGTGGAGCCTTCTTGGAGCTGCTGAAAGGACCAAGTTGTGGAGCTGTGCTTTCTGCAGAATGTTTTTCTCTGCTCAGTGTCCCCTTTCCTGTTGAAACGAGTGCAAACTCTTGGGGATGAGTCTCTATTGTCTGTGTAAAATGGGCAACATCAAAACACGGAAGCATAGACTGGTTTGGACTTTGTTGCAAAATGAAAACCAGGCCCTGTCTTGAAGCACTTTCCTGCAAATAACACCTTCTTCTTTTCTCTGAATCAGCACTGAGCTTCAAAGTGCTAGCTCAAAAGCTTTTCCATTATCAATTTTGCAGATAATGCTCTCCCCCCCCTCGCCCCCCCGTTCTCTCTCTTCTGGGCCCATTTTAACTTCTCTATGCCTAATTTGACATTGGTAAGTGATACCCCCACTCTCTGTATTTGGGGCTGAAGGCATGCTATGCAAGAGGCCTTGCTTTTGATTTCTGCAGGTTTTCCAAGCACCTGGTCTTTGGGAAAGGGATTTTCCCTTGACATTCTGTTGATTTGTTTGTTTCCTTTTAACTTGAACCTAGAAGTGGAGAACCAGGGGAGGAAAGTGTAATTATCCATCCTCAAGGGAGCATTTCAGAGTGGAGGCACCAACAGGCAAACTTTTCTGACCTCGGCTTCCCCAAAAAGCACTAAGCAGACTTTTTGTCCTGGCAAAACCCCTTTTATTAAACGAAGGTGAATTTCTTGCCTTCACTTTCAGCGAATGGCCTGGCAAACAGTCTTTCAAGGGTGTAATTAGAAGCACAGACCTTATCTAGCCAGGAAAGCTGCCAAGTAAATATTTCCAAATGCAGTGCTGACAAGGAAGAGCTCAGCACAGAGTCTGTGAGATGCACAGACAGATCTTCACACTGCTGAAATGAGAGAATTGTTTCCTGCAAAAGCTTCCTGCAAAAACAGGAAGACATAGCAATGAGAATGAGAATAGTTTCCAAAGACAAGGAAACAGGTGTTATGCTATGGGTGTGGAATAGAGAGATGGATTGTGAACCCAGGAAAGGGGCAGAGATTGTATATTTGAACCTGTATATAAACTCCAGTCCTCTTGGGGAAAATGTCTTCTGCCATGAGCAGAATTCCCTTTTGCATATAATAATACTGTTCTTCTATATTGTTCACTCTCTCTAGTTGTTTTTGTGATTATTATCAAACTTAGCAATGGAAATTCTGCCCCCATTGTGGTCACAAATCAAGGCCTACACTTATTCTGTTGACCCTTTCCCTAAAAAAAAACAAAAAAACACTCTGCAGAAATTGCTGATTTAAGTGAAAACTAACTGGCTGAGCCTCTTGTTTTGCTTTGTTTTTCATTCTTTCTTTAAAAAAGGCTTGCTGAATTTCCCAGCTCAGCAATTGTTGATAAGAAGAGCAACTGCCACTGAACATTAAAAATGGATGTGCAGAAAAGGTTCACAGCAGGTTCCAGGGAGCGTCAGATGGGGGTCTGTGTCTTGCTCCACATATGCCTCACCTTCACCCAGAGTCTTGTCACTTTTGAGGGGAGGCAAGATAAATGAAAACAAAAATATTAAACCTGCCCTCGGTCTTGCCTGAAGATTACAATGATTAGTCGAGTTTCTTTTTCAATTGGGGGTTCATCTCTTTGCGTGGAGTCATCAAACACAGGTTTCCAAGCTTTGGCCATTTCAACATAGATGCAGGGGTGGAATTCAGCCGGTTCGGGCCGGTTCACATGAACCGGATGTTAAATTTACACCGGGTTCACTAAACCGGTAGTTGAACCAAGTGGCTGGCCCCGCCCTCTCTGCCCGCCCCTCCCAGGAGTCTCCCTGTGGCCCATTTTGGATGCAGATAAGTGCAGGGTCCACGCAGAGGCTCTGGGAGGGCAAAAAATGGGCTGAACTGGAAGTTCCGGAAGTCTGGACACAGGCCTGTTTCCCGCTTCCAGAGCCTGAGGAGGCCGTTTTCACCTTCCCAGAAGCCCGAGGGAAGCCTCTGGACTCTGGGGAAGGTGAAAAATGGCCCTCCCAGAAGTTCCAGTAGGCCACGCCCACTATGGCCATACCCACCCAGCAACCGGGCAGAGAATTAATTGTTGGCATTTTGAATTCCAACCCCTGGATAGATGGACAGAATTCCCATGCCACTATGGGTGGACTTCAACTCCCAGAATTCTCCAGGCAGCCCGGATAAACTCCCAAAATTCTCCAGTCAGCGTGGGTGGCTTGCAACTTTCATAATTCCCCAACTGGCATGGGTGGACTTCAACTCCCAGAATTCCCTGGTCATCATAAGTAGACTTCAACTCCTAGAAGTCCATGGCCAGAATGGGTAAAATTCAACTCCCAGAATTCTCCAGCCAGCATGAATTGATGTCACCTCTAAGAATCCCCCATCCAGCTTTGGTGGACTTCAACTCCCAGAAGTCCCTAGCCAGTGTGAGTGGACTTCAACTCCCAGAATTCTCCAGGCAGCATGGATAGATGTCACCTCTGGCAATTCCTCATCCAGCTTAGGTGGCATTCCACTCCCAGAATACACACTGGGGAATTCTGGGAGTTGAAGTCCATGCTTTTAAAACTGGCTAAATTTGAGGAACCCTGATGTAACAGGAGAAGAAGAACTTCCTAGTCTTTCTTCTAGCCATGCCTAGACTTTGACCTTGAACCAGATCCTGGACTTTGACCTGAAAGATCTACTAATGGTTCAACAGCACCAGATCTGCCAAGGCTGACAGCTGGCACCAGAAATGTTCTTGAGATGTTTGAGGATTGCACAACAGGAGCTGTGGACAATGTAGAGAGACAACTGGGCAAATAAACAGCCCACCGAATGGCAGTTTTGAATCTTCTTCAACCATGAGCTGATGCAAAGAATGTTTAGCCCATGCAGAAGATAGGGGAACCGGATCAGAACAGAATAACGGAATTGAAAAGGATTTTGAAGGGCATCTAGTCCACCCCCTGCTCAAGCAGGAATCCCTACACCATTCTAAACTAATGTTTGTCCAATCTCTTCTTGGAAACCTCCGGTAATGGAGCACCCACAACTTCTGGAGGTAAGCAGTTCCACTGGTTAATTGTCCTCACTGTTAGCAAATTTTTCCTTGATTCCAGGTTGCTTCTCTCCTTGATTAGTTTCCACCCATTACTTCTTGTCCTGCCCTCAGGTGCTTTTCAGCAGTGGTGGGATTCAAAAAAATTTACAACTGGTTCTGTGGGCGTGGCTTGGTGGACGTGGTGTGATATGGCTTGGTGGGTGTGGCTTGGTGGGCATGGCACGGGAAGGATGCTGTAAAATCTCCATTCCCTCCCCACACCACTAACCTGCTTTCCAGCTCCGTTCTCCTGGGCAGGGCAACCAAAGAAGACCCAGCCAATTAGCTGGTACTCAATGGGAGGCAGAGAAGAGATGGGGTTGGCGGGCCCAGTCAGAGGTGGGATTGGCCGGTTCTCCGAACTCCTCAAAATTTCTGTTACTGGTTCTCCAGAACTGGTCAGAACCTGCTGAATACCACCTCTGCTTTGCAGGATAGCTTGACTTCCTCTTCTTTGGGGCAACCCCTCAAATACTGGAAGACTGCTATCCTGTTACCCCCGGTCCTTCTTTGCATTAAATTAGTTCAACTCCGGGGACTGGATTGAGAGGCCAACAGTAGCTCTTAGAAGCTTTTTTTTTATTTTCAATGCTTCTTAATTTGACCCACTTATTTCATCCCAAGTTGTGCAAACAGTGGGGAGTCCAAATTTAAAATATCAGGGTAGGGTGAGCTGTCTCGTAGCAGGGTATGGGATCAAATCCAGAAAACTACAGCTGCTCAATCAAATACCAGCACCAATCATGCCATCCAAGTAGCAACAGAAGGAACAAACATTGCTTGGCCTGGAGTTTTCCCGCAGCTGTCAACACATCCACAGCAGTGCATGTGGCTGGAGGGAGGAATCGCCATATAAATAGTGAGACTGTATTTTCTGGGCAAATCTGAAGGATTTTTTTTAAAAAAAATGTTGATAACTTTGCTTTACAAAGGAAAAATTCAAGAAATTTTAGAGTTTCTTTTTCTGAGAAAAAAATAATTTTTAAAAAATGCATATTCTGGTGTATTTATTTTTTTCCACTTGCGTTCAATTGTGTTTGATGCTTTGGAGACTGTGGGTGTTTTTTGGCAAGGTTTTTCAGAAGTGCCATTATGTCCTTCATAGGGCTGAGAGAAAGGGACTGGCACAGGATCACTTCGCTGGCTTGATGTTCCAAGGTGGGACTAGAAATCACAGTCTCCTAGCGATAGGGATGGAATCAAGATCATGTGAAGTGTTAATACCACTTTATAAGGTCTTGGTAAGGACACACTTGGAATACTGCATCCCGTTTTGGTCTCCACAATGTAAAAAAGACATTGAGACTCAAGAAAGATTTCAGAGAAGAGCAACCAAGGGGATTAAGGGAGTGGAGGCTAAAACATACGATGAACGGTTGCTGGAATTGGGTAGGTCTAGTCCCGTGAAAGCAAATCTATGGCACTTGTGCCATTGGTGGCACATAGAGCCATTAGTGCCCAGCACACAAGCTGCAGGCAAACTTATCTCAGTGCTCATATGCGCACCTCACAGCTGATTTTCGGCCGGTTTGAGGCCTTTTTTGGCTTTCCAAAGGCTTCAGGAAGGCTTCTGCAGGCTTTGCAGGCTAAAAACTAGCCCCGTTTTGTCACTTCCTGTTTTTCCAAAAATAGTGACAAAATAGGGCTAGTTTTCAGCCTGCAAAGCCTGCAGAAGCTTTCCTCAAGCCTCAGAGAGGCCGAAAAAGGCCATAAACTGGCCAAAAATCAGCTGTGAGGCAGAGTGCAGGTCAGGGGGTGGCGGGGATGGGTAGGTGGGAGGGGATTGGTTGTGCATATGTAGGGGGCATGGGGGGCGCACATTGCCTTCTGGGTGCTGGCACACAAGCATGAGCGTGCAAGCGCACGCACAATTTTTGGCACAGGAACTCAAAAAGATTAGCCACCACTGGTCTAGTCTGATGAAAAAAAGGACCAGTGGAGACATGATAACAGTCTTCCAATATCTCAGGGGCTGCCCCAAAGAAGAGGGAGTCAAGCTATCCTGCAAAGCACTTGAGGGGAGGACAAGAAGCAAAGGGTGGAAACTAAACAAGAAGAGAAGCAACTTAGAACTAAGGAGACATTTCCTGACACTGAGAACAATTAATCTGTGGAACAACTTGCCTCCAGAAGTTGGGAATATTCCAACATTGGAAGTTTTTAAAAAGACGTTGGATAATGATTTGTCTCAAATGGTGTAGGACTTCCTGCCTAGGCAGGGGGTTCGACTAGAAAAGATCCAAGGTCCCTTCCAACTCTGTTTATTCTATTCTATTGGTCCAAAGTCAACCACTTGGCTTTAGTCATGGCCCCATCAGATCCAATTTGGAGGAGGAAGATCATTGTAACCTCAAGCAGTCATTACGCCAATGGTCGTAGGACAAGGACTACCTAAAGAGACTGTCTGAAGATCAAGGGTTGTTCCCCAGGCTGCCAACCCATAATTCCATCTTCTTATTATCCCTGGTTTCACAGCAACATTTCTCTGGAAGTAACTGAGATATGGCAGAGAGGCAAGTTATATCTTGTTGTCATCAAATCCCACCGAAGCAAAGGCATCGCTGCAAGATTCATGCTCATATATGAGTTTTCCTGGCATCTTTGGGCTAATGATAGTGATTATTATTATTAAAGACAGACCTAGATATGGTTTAGTTATTGCCTTGCAGAATATTTGCATCCTGGGGTTGAGTTTCAAGTCTCTCCCTATAAACATGCTTTCTTTCTCCCATTTGATGATGTGTTTTGAAACAATGGAAGAAATAAATGAGAGAGAGAGGGTGCTGTGTGTAGAATTTGGTAGACTCCAAATACCTTAAACTCATTGGCCGAGAAGGCCGTTCTCGGATTGGTTATTTAGGAACCAATCCGATTGGCCCGCCAGACGGCGGGAACACTTAAAATACTGTCATTGGCCACTAGCCATGAGCAAGCCGCTATAAGAAGGGCTGCCGCGGCTTGGGCTATTGTTCTGTGACCATTGCATTACTTGTTGAAATAAAAGAGTTGTTGTTGGAACCCCGTCTCGCGCAACTTATTTCCGAACGGAACACTGGCGACGAGGATGGGATCGTCATAGAAGAGCGAGACCGAAGCACTTGGCAATCAGAACCGAGCAAAAGAGATGTCTGGTAACAATGCGCCGCCCGCACCATTCAACCCTGATGAGGAGGATTGGGAGACGTATATCGATCGCTTTCTAATGTTTTTAGAAAGCAACAAACTGCAGGAGATATCAGACCAAAGGAAGAGGGCTGATTTCCTCACACACTGCGGACCAGCCATTTTTAAGATGGCAAAGGCACTAGCCAAACCAAGAGACGTTAAACAGATGACTTGGCCGGAGCTGAACAGATTGCTCCAAGCACATTATGCACCTGTGGTCTCCAACTTGATAAAAAGGCATGAGTTCTACAAAAGAGACCAAAAAGAAGATGAGACCATTGGAGATTTTGTAGCAGCCCTGAGACGTATCAGAGGAGCCTGCGAGTTCCAGAACATGGATGAGGCCATAGGGGACTGCATGGTCCTCGGATTGAGGGATGCTACACTCCAGAGTAAGCTGCTAAATAGACCAAACATCACTGTGGCCGAGGCCATCGCAGAAGCCACCGCCGCAGAAGCAGCAAAAAAATCCGCAGCCACTATGCTCCAGATGAATTCAATTCCAGATCCGCCAAATCAACCCAGAGAAAAGAAGGCGGAGGGAAGCAAGAAACAGCCCACAGCAACCGCCCCCTATGAAGATATCGACTCCCCGAGCGACACTGATGATGACAATGAAGATGTCCATAGAGTACAATCAGACAAGAAATGGCGGGGAAAAAGAAGAAGCAGGCGGGAATTCCAGTGTGCTGGATGCGGAAGCAATCACCCGCGATCTGAATGTAGGTTCCTAGACACAATCTGCAGAGCTTGTAACAAATGGGGGCACATCGAAAGGGTCTGCCGAAACAAAAAGAGCTATAGTCCTAAAAGACGTGGCAGCACCCCTCCCCCAGAAATGAAGAGAGACAAGCCAGAAGCAGATGGAACCGAGATAATAGAAATAAAAGAATGAGCGACAGAGAGGAAATGCACCAGACAGTAACAATCAGAAATGTCAGGGCAGCAAATGTAAAAAAGATAGAGGTGAACATCGAAGGGAAGCCCTGTGAGATGGAAGTCGACTCCGGATCCTTTTTATCCATGGTATCTTGGAACACCATCCGATGCCTGATACCGAACATCAAAGTAAAAGAACTAGAAAAATAAAAACTGATCTTAAAGGACCACCAGGGAAATTGAATTCCGGTAATGGGCCTTGGACATTTCCTCGTCGAGTTTAAAAATCATGCCAAAATTTTGCCTCTGACCATCGTCAACCGTGATCGCCCTAGCCTCCTGGGAATCAAATGGTTCGTGCCCCTGGGAATCGGGATGGCCGGAATCAACAGCATCGTTGCGGCCAACTGGGAAGAGAGCCTGTTACAAGAGTTCTGAGATGTATTCGACGGGACCATAGGCAAGTACAAGGGGACCCCAATTTCATTTAGCCTAGACCCGAAAATAGCCCCCATCCGGCTCAAAGCCAGACGCGTCCCTTTTGCCTTAAAACCAAAAATTGACGAACAAATCAAACAAATCAAAAAGAGCACTCACAATTAGATGAACGCCAGAACAGAAGTCCGGGAGCAGGAGAATTAGGTGAGACCTTCCTGGAAGGAGACAGCCAGGCCAGCTCGACCAGCCCGGACAAACCAGGAGGGAGCGGCGGAGCCATCTCAACTGGCCCGAGAGACTCAGGCGGGAGCAGCAGGTCAACCAGGACTCGAAAAAGCCCCACCTACCTGCGTGACTACGTGACGCACATTGGATGAAACCAAGGGGGGGAGGGGTGTTGTGTATAGAACTTGGTAGACTCCAAATACCTTAAACTGATTGGCCGAGAAGGCGGGAACACTTAAAGTACTGTCATTGGCCACTAGCCATGAGCAAGCCGCTATAAGAAGGGCTGCCGCGGCTTGGGCTGTTGTTCCGTTACCATTCCATTACTTGTTGAAATAAAAGAGTTGTTGGAACCCGGTCTCGCGCAACTTATTTCCGAACGGAACAGAGAGAGAGAGAGAGACGAGGAAACTGGTGCAGCTGATCCTCGACTTACAACCGAGAGTGGAGCCCAGAATTTCTGTGGCTCAGCAAGACATTTGTTGAGTGAGTTTTGCCCTGTTTTATGACCTTTCTTGCCACAAATTCCATAAAATAAATATCATCTATCTATCTTTATCCTAAACCTATCATTTATCTATCTATCTCGCTATCATCTAGAACCGTGGTCGCCAACTGGTGGGCCGGGGACCACTGGTGGTCCACGAGAAAATTTTGGTGGTCTGCAGAGAAATGTCCCCCCAAAGCAATTAATCCAGGCTGCGCGGGAACACAAGGCTGCACCACCCACAAGGCCCGCGGGAAAACAAGGCTTGCATCATTTGCATTGCGAACAACATGGGGTAGTGAGGGGAGGGGGGAAAGGGTGGAGGGGGGGGATCTTGCCCCACTCACCCCACACACTTGGCCTGGCTACTGGGCTGCTTCTTTCCGCTTCTTTCTTCTGCTTTTGATTGCACGCAAGGAAAGCACAAAGGTCTTTCTTTCTCTCCCCCAAATTCTGGCAAAAATGAGTCTTTGGGACCCTGCAAGGCCTCCTGCTCCAAGAGGCTGCGCTGGCATGACAAGTGTCACAAAGACTCATTTCTGGAGGAGTTTGAGGGAGAGAAAGAAAGACTTCTGCTGCTTCTGCTGCTTTCCTTGCAAGGAGCCAAAAGTCTCTCTCTCTCCCCCTGAGAACGGAGCTGGAGACGGTATCCTGTGATCCCAAATAAAGAATGATTGATTGGTAGAAAAAGGGGTGGGGAATTTTCCTGCAGACATTTTTAGGTATTTCCCCAGGGTCTCTGGTCTGCAGGATTTAAAATTAATAAATCTATGTCTATTTATTAAGATAAATCTAACATTTATCTATTTATCTCCCATCTACCTATCATAGCACAGGGGTCTCCAACCTTGACAACTTTAAGACTTATGGACTTCAATTCCCAGAATTCTGGGAGTTGAAGTGCACAACTTTGCTGACTGAGGAATTCTGGGAGTTGAAGTCCACAACTCTGAAAGTTCTCAAGGTTGGAGATCCTTGTCCCAGCAGGGGGCAGCATCTCATCAGCTTTGTTTGAATCATCCAAGCACAACCAGTCATTTGCAAGAAGTACTTAGGATGGGAGACCACCAGGAAATGCCTGGGCTGCTGAATGGACCTGGGAAGAATGAAACTATCCTGGAGGAAATCAGTGGCTTACTCTTTCCACACTGCTGTTCAGAAACTACTATGTGTTTGTGTGTCCGTGGAGTTAAAAGGAGTGATGTCCGGCTTTTAAGTTTGATCTCCGGATCTGGAAAATGGATGGTCTCTTCACCTTCTCCTCTTCCTTCTCTTCTTCTTCCCTTTTCCCTTCCCCTTCCCTTTCCTCCTCTTCCTCCTCTCTCCATCTCCATCTCCCTTACTTCTCCTCCTCCCACCCACAACTCCCCCTTTCTCTTCTTTCTTCTCCCTTTCTCCATCTCCCTTCCTTCTCTTCCCATACAACTCCTCCTCCTCCATCTCACCTCTTCCTCCTTTTCTTCTCCTTGTCTCTTTGCCTTCCCCTTCCCCTCCCTCTTCCCCTCCTCCTCTCTCTATTCCTATCCCTTCCTCCTCCTCCTCCTCCTCTTGCCCCACAATTCCCTTTTCTCCTCCTTCCTCTCCCCTTCTCCATCTTCCTTCCTTCCCTTCCCTTCCACCTACTCCTCCATCTCTCCTTCTCTTCTCCTTCTCCTTGTTTCTTTGCCTTCTCTTCTCCTTCCCTTTCCCCTTCTTCCTCCTCCTCCTCTGTCCCCATCCCTTCCTCCCCCTCTTTCTCCTCCTTCTCCTCCTTTTCTCCATCTCCCTTCCTTCCTTCTATTCCCTTCCACCCCTCCTCCTCCATCTCTCCTTCTCTTTTCCTTCTCTCTTTTCCTTCTCCTTCTCTTCTCCTTCCCTTTCCCCTTCCTCCTCCTCCTCCCACTGTCCCCATCCCTTCCTCCTCCTCCTCCTCCTGCCCCACAACTCCCCCTTTCTCCTCTTTCTCCTCCCTTTCTCCATCTACCTTCCTTCATTCTCTTCCTTTCCACCTCTTCCTCCTCCATCTCTCCTTCTCTTCTCCTTCCCCTTCTTCCTCCTCCTCCCTCTGTCCCCATCCCTTCCTCCTCCTCCTTCCCCACAACTCCTTTTTCTCCTCCTCCCCTTCTCTATCTACCTTCCTTCCTTCCCTTTCTCATCCTCTTGTCAGGGAGATGGGGTGGAGGGCAACCAGCTGCAGCCACAGCAACAAAGCCAACCATCCCTGTGACGGCAAACCGAGCCCAACACGCATCACGAGCCATTAAGGGAAGAGATCCAGGGATGAGTTGCTCTGGCTGCGCTTCTTTATCTCGGGTGGGGCTGCCCATTGGGCTCTTCGCCATCTGCCAAGGGCATGCCAACCTTCTGGCCCGCTGCGCTGGGAAACTGTGCGAAAGCAAAACGTCTTAGGATCCCCTCTTGCCCACCAACTGCTAACCCAGAAACTCTCCCATTCTGGACCGATCGTGATGCTTCAACAACCTCCCTAATTGAGGTCAATTTATTTTTAAATAAGGGAGAATAAAAACAGGCACCAACGCAGGGGAGAAAAGCAGGAATCTTGCGAACACCTTTTTCGGATGAAACCAAATCTTATTCCAAGCCAGGAAGCAATTCTACTTATTTGTTGTATTTTATTTAGTTTCATTTGTCAATCCTGTACGAGAAAACAAGTAGAAGAATGAACAAAGCATATAAACATATAAGTACAAATGGGTATAAGTATATACCTAATAAATGAGTACGAATAAATCGGAACAGTAGGATGGGGATGGCAGCAGAGGTGGTATTCAGCAGGATACCTGGTTTCTGGAGAACCGGTAGTGGAAATTTTGAGGAGTTCGGAGAACCAGGAAATCCCACCTCTGACTAGCCCCGCCAACCCCATCTCTTCTCTGTCTCCCATTGAGTCCCAGCTGATTGGCTGGGTCTCCTTTGGTTGCCCTGCATAGGAGAATGGAGCAGGAAAGCAGGTTAGTGGGTTGGGGAGGGAATGGGAATTTTACAGTATCCTTCCCCTGCCACACCCACCAAGCCATGCCCACAGAACCGATCATAAAAATTTTTTGAATCCCACCCTTGGATGGTAGGTACGCTGGTACGCCCCCTACAGACAGACCTCTTAGGAATGGGGTGAGGTCCACGGTAGACAGTTTGAGGTTAAAGTTTTGGGGGTTTGAGGATGTAACAACAGAGTCAGGGAGTGAGCTCCAGGTATCAGCCACTCTGTTGCTGAAGTCGTATTTTCTGCAATCGAGTTTGGAGCAGTTTACATTGAGCTTGTATCTGTTGTTTGCCTGTGTGTTATTGAAGTAGTCACTGACAGGTAGGACTAGTGGTGGGATTCAAAAGTTTTTACTACTGGTTCTGTGGGTGTGGCTTGGTGGGCATGGCAGGAGAAGGTTACTGCAAAATCCCATTGCCTCTCCAACCCACTAACCTACTTTCCAGCTCTGTTCTCCTGTGCAGGGCAGCCAAAGGAGACCCAGCCGATCAGCTGAGACTCGGGAGGAGGAGAATAGATGGGGGCAGGGGCAGTCGAAGGTGGGATTTGCTGGTTCTCTGAACTACTCAAAATTTCTGTTATCAGTTCTCCAGAACTGGTCAGAATCGGTGAATTCACCACCTCTGGGTAGGATGTTGTAGTTAGCAGTAAGCTGAAAAAAGCACCTTTCTGTCAATACACAGGTGGTCCTCGGCTTACGGCCACCACAGAGCCCAAAGTTCCTGCTGCAAAGTGAGACGGTTACGAAATGAGGGGGGTTTTTGTCCCTGTTTTACGACCTTCCTTGGCTCCGTTGAGAAGTGAATTGTTAAGTTAGACACCTGGCCATTTGGTGAATCTGGCTTCTCCATGGACCTTGCTGGTCAGAAGGTCGCAAAAGGGGACCACGTGAGCCTGGGACACTGCGACTGTCATAAATAGGAGCCAGTAGCCAAGCATCTGCATCAGGGTGTCAACTAGAAAGATACTCTTTTGGTCTTTTTAGCTGCCAGAAGAAAGGGAGTGGAGGAAAACAGTGCATTCCTTAAGTGTCTAGATAATCACCCTGGCAGCCCAAAGTTGTCAGCATGCAAGAATATTACTGGAGAGCACAGTTGATGACTCTTGGCTATGGATGTGTCCCATTGGAGAATATGCATCCAGGGGGTGGGGGAAGACCAGGGTCAAGGGGGAAATGAATGTTGTGTACAGCTAATGCCAACATGGCCACTGCTAATAAATCCATTTTATTTTCTCTGAGAGATGCGCCTCGAGACTTATGAGTTGAATGAGGGTGGATTTGTTGGAGCCCTGACAAAGGGGTAGGATTCAAAAATCCCAGCAACCATTGCTTCCCGGTTACTGGGTGGGCGTGGCCATGGTGGGAGTGGCCTATTGGAGCTTACGGGCTGTTTTTCACCTTCCCCAGAGTCCGGAGGCTTCCCTTGGGCCTCTGGGAAGGTGAAAACAGTCTCCCTTGGTCTCTGGAGGGCCATTTCCAGACTTCCAGAAGGCCCGCTTCCCCCCTGCACCCCAGAGCCTACGTGCAGATCCTGCACTTACCTGCATCGAAAATGGACCATGTGGAAACTCCGGGGAGGGGAGGGAAGGGGTGGGCAGGGCCAACAGGTCGGTTCAAATGCTGGTACAGTGAACCGGATGCAAATTTAACATTCGGTTCATCCGAACCAGTCCAAACTGGTAGAACCAGTCCAAACTGGTGACTTTGGCCCTGCTCCAAAGTCCCTCCCAGCTCTATTGTGATTCTGAATCATCTGAATAAATTAAATTTATTAAAATTTAAATTGATTAAATGAATGAATAAATTTAACCTTAGACTGTCTACTATCGACCTCGCCCCTTTCCTAAGAGGTCTGTAGAGGACGTGCATAAGCAGTAGGGGATATGGCCTACTGTCCTATTGTTTCTTTTTATTTTTCTCATATGTATCCATTACATGTATTCATAACTATGTTTATACTTATA
The DNA here is from genome assembly GCA_015471245.1 of Laticauda colubrina. NCBI lineage: Eukaryota > Metazoa > Chordata > Lepidosauria > Squamata > Elapidae > Laticauda > Laticauda colubrina. The sequence continues at coordinate 4,000,119 of BLBF01000069.1, forward strand.
CCTGTTATCTGGTAAGCAATTGACAAATAAATTAATTAATAAAAATAAAATAAAATAAAATAAAATTAAACTAAAATAAAATAAAATAAAATAAAATAAAATAAAATAAAATAAAATA
>BLBF01000069.1:4023512-4035634 GCA_015471245.1 Laticauda colubrina
CTTCGATCTCGAATTATAGAAAGAACCACAGACTTACAAACATTCACAAACAAAACCGGCGAAATGCAAACCAAGGTGGGGGGGGAAAGGCGAGAAACAAATAAAGAACTGTTTAAAACTAAACCTAACATTCAATACGAACAAAAAGAGCCAATAAAAGACTCACCGTTTGAAGAGACTTGCGGAAAGAGCCCATCGGAAGGGGCCAGCCAAGCCAGCTCGACCTGCTCCGAGGACACGGGAGGGAGCGGCAAAACCGCCGGCCTAAGAAACTCAGGCGGCGGTAAAATGGCTGACTCACCCTTCCAGACGGTTCCAGGGAGAAGGACGGACGACACAGCAGCCCCATCCGAACCGGTCAAAGTCTTCACTGAGAATGAACCGCGCAGGTCAAGTCGAGTCCGGAAAAGCCCCACCTACCTGCGAGACTACGTCACCACGTAGGACTGAACTAAGAGGGGAGGGGTGTTCTGTATGTAAAGTGGATGACTCCAAATCTACAAACCTGATTGGCTAAAGAGGGGAACACTGGATTGGTTCACTAGGAACCAATCCAAAGAGCTGCCAAAAAGGCGGCAAATCCAAATAACTGCCATTGGCTGCAAGCAGGCAAGCCAGCCTGTATAAAAGGCTGGCCCCGGCTTCAGCCAAGCGTTCCGTTCTACTGACTAGTTATAATAAAAGTATTTGTTGTTGGAACCCGGTCTACCTCGTGTGTTTTCTGAATAAAACAAGATCGTTATAGATTTTACAGGATAACAGATTCGGAAGGGACCTGGGAGGTCGTCTAGTCCAACCCCCTGCTTAAGAAGAAGATTGCTATATATTTTACAGGATAACAGAGTCAGAAGGGACCTTGGAGGTCACCTAGTCCAACCCCCTGCTTGAGCAGGAGATTCTTACAGAACAAGGGGCTTCAAACTTGCCAAGTTTCAGACTTGTGGACTTCAACTCCCAGAATTCCTGAGCTAACATGACTGGGGGAGGAATTCTGGGAGTTGGAAGTCTTAAAGTCTTAAAGCTGTCAAGTTGGAAGACCCTGTTATACAATAACAGACTCGGAAGGGACCTTGGAGGTCTTCTAGTCCAACCCTCTGCTTAAGCAGAAGACCCTACACCATTTGAGATCAATGGTTGTGTCCAGTTCTTGAAAGCCTTCAGTGATGGAGCACCCACAACTTCTGAAGGCAAGTTGTTCCATTGATTGATTGCTCTCACTGTCAAAAAAAATATATAAATCCTTAATTCCAGGTTGCTTCTCTCCTTGGTTAGTTTCCCTCCATTGTTTCCTGTCCTACCTTCAGGTGCTTTGGAAAAATAAGTTGACCCCCCCCCCTTCTTTGTGGCAACCCTTCAAATACTGGAACATTGTTATCATGTCCCCTTTAGTCCTTTTTTTTTGGTCCCGGTGCCACAAAATCTGTTTTAACAGAATAACAGAAGCGATCATGGAGGTCATTTAGTCCAACCCCCTCCCTGCTCAAGCAGGAGACGCTATACCAGTGGTGGCTAACTTTTTTGGGCTCCTGTTCCAAAAATTGTGTCACGTGCCAGCACCCAGAAGGCAATGTGTGCCCCGGCCCCCTGCACATGCGTGCACAACCCCCCCACACACACAACCTCTCCCTTACCTGCACTGTGCCTCCCAGATGATTTTCAGCCCATTTGAAGCCTTTTTCACCCTCCTAGAGGCTTGAGGAAAGTTGCTGCAGCCTTTGCAGGCTGAAAAATGGGCCTGTTTTGTCACTTCCGGTATTTCCGGAAATACAGGAAGTGACAAAACGGGCCTATTTTTCGGCCTGCAAAGACTTTCGTCAAGGCTCTGGGAGGCCGAAAAAGGCCTCAAACAGTCCGAAAATCAACTGTGAGGCACACGTATGCACAGTGAGGTAAGTTTGCCTGTGACTCATGTGCTGACACAAATCATGGCCTGATACCATTTCAGACAAATGGTTCTTCAGTCTCTTCTTAAAAGCCTCCAGTGATGGAGAATGAACTGGTGGAACAATTTGTCTCCAGAATTTGTAGGTGCTCCATCTCTGGAGGTTTTTAAAGAAGAAATTGGACAGCCATTTGTCTGAAATAGTATAGGTCTTCCTGTTTTAGCAAGGGGCTGGACTAGAAGATCTCCAAAGTCCCTTCCAACTCCTGTTATTTTATTCTCCACAGCACCTGACCAGCTGTCACCCCTAATTTAGTAGACCTCCATAGTTTCTAATGTATAAACATTCATCCTTTAATGAAAATGCCTTTTTCTTTCTTTTTTTCCCTTACATTTCATTGATGAGGTTTAACAAACCACTAGAAGAACTCCAAAATACACCAGAGATTAGTTGTTTTTACAAACACCTCCACTAATTACAGAGATTAAAAGAAACAAAATGTGAAAGAAAGGAGGAGGGGAAAAAGTAATTATAGATTTTTCTTTTAAAAAGATCCATATAGTATCTAATTTAGTATCAAGATGGGATTAATTCAACTCTTCTTATTAAGTCTAGACCACAAAGAAACGTATTGTGCTCATAAGACTGCCTGTGGTTTTCCAAAAAACATTTATACACTGAAAGTGAAATTTTGCAATTTAGCTAATATGGAATAGAGGAGCCTGGTGATAAAATTCCCCAGCTGGAAAGAAGAAAACTCTTTTTGAGAGGAAATATGCAAGCAGTCCTCAACTTATGATCATAATTGGGACCAGAATTTTTGTTGCAATGCAGAACGATTGTTAACATTATGTTCTGTTCTGTTCTGTTCTGCATTCTATCCTATTTTATTCTATTCTGTATTGTATTCCTGTTCTATTCTGCATTCCTATTCTATTCTGTTCTATTCTGCATTATATTCTGTTCTATTCTATTCTGCGTTCTGTTCTGTTCTGTTCTATTCTAGGTAATCTTTGACTTACAACCACAATTGAGCCCAAAATTTCTGTTGCTAAGTGAAACATTTGTTCAGGGAGTTCTGCCCCATTTTATGACCTTCCTTGCCACAGTTGTTCAGTGAGTCATTGCAGCTGTTAAATCAGTGACCTGGTTGTTATGTGAGTCTGGCTTCCCCATTGTCAGAAAGTCATCAAGGGGATATTTTAACCGTCATAAGTACAAGCCTGTTGCTAAGCGTCTGAATTTTAATCATGTGTTTTTGGGGATTCAGCAACAGTCTTTAAGTGTGAAAAATGGGTCCAGGGTCCCTTTTTTCTGTGCCGTTTTAACTTTGAACGGTCACTAAATGAGCTGTTGTAAGTCAAGAACTACATGCATTCGGTTGCCAGGCTGATGTCCTTGCTTTTCCATATTTAGCTCCATCGCAGTGAATAGTCAGCCCTGGAGAATCTCTCTTGCTTTCCCCCGATCAGCGTTCAAAAATCAGACAATCATCTGACTACCAGATTTTATATTTTTAGGAAGCCAGGCAGGTGTGATTTGCAGACACTATTTCTAGCCCAGGCTGTTAGAAGAGATTTTGGGGTTTGTGTGTGCAAAAAAGAAAGTTGGAAGGTTGTTGTTTTTTTATACCAGCATAGTTGCATTGCATGTCTTTTATTAGAGATTGGCAGGGCGCTAGACTTGCTAAATGAGAAGTGATGGGTGAGAAAGAGTTTTGGTGGCAGACGACCTAACCCTGAATATTTAAGGGAGGGGGCTGGCTGTACTGCTTCACCCAACATTTATTTATTTGATTTGATTTGATTTGATTTGATTTGATTTGATTTGATTTGATTTGATTTGATTTGGTTTGGTTTGATTTGATTTGTTTTGTTTTGTTTTGTTTTGTTTTGTTTGTCATGCATGTAGGAGAAAACAAGTATAAGTATGAACATAACACATAAACATAGAATAGAATTCTTTTATTGGCCAAGTGTGATTGGACACGCAAGGAATTTGTCTTGGTGCAAATGCTCTCAGTGGACATAAAAGAAAAGAGACATTCATCAAGAGTGAAGAATCATCAGGTACTACACTTAATGATAGTCACAGGATATTAATAAGCAATGTAATTATGCTAGGAAATGTTATATCGCGGGAAAAGAGACTCGAGACCAGTGTGACAGACATTTCAGCTCTTTATTTAGTTGCTTGAATCTGCTCTAACCATGGAGCTGCGGCAGCCTCTTTTATAGCGGCTGCTAGCGGCTCGCGGCCAATGATGGCTCTTTGAATCCCCCACCAATCCGGCGGCCAATCACAAGGTGGTAATGCAAACCAATCAGGATCAGGTTTCCGGACCAATCAGCAAGTAGTATTTTTGGTCCAATCAGAAGAGGGTATTTTAAGTATGTTAATATATAGAACACCCCTCCCCTCTTGGTTTAGCCCGACCTACATTACGTAGTCCCGTAAGTAGGCAAGGCTTTTGTGGTGTCTACTTGACCTTCGCAGCTCAGTTGTGGTGTTGTCTTCGGCTGGTTCAGACAGGGTCGCTGTTTCTCCTCTCCTTCTCGGTGGAACCTCCCGGAAGGGTGAGTCAGCCCTGCCGCTCCCTCCCGGTCTACCCGGGCTGGTCAAGTCGGCTCTGCCGCTCCCACCTGGTCTCCCCGGGCTGGTTGAGTTGGCTCGGCTGTCTCTTCCAGAAGTGGCCTTGTGTTGGTTTTCCGCTGCCAGTTCCCATCTGTCGAAGTCTTCTGCCAGTAAGTAGTTTTGGTTTCAAAATGGGCCTACTGGTGGTGTTTGTTGTTGGTTTGTTTGTTGTTGTGTGATTAGTGGGTTTTCTCCTCTCCTTTGATTTATGTTTGGGTGACCTCCCCCCTCTCTGGTTTTGTCATACTCCCTTTGGTGAGGTCTTTGTGTGTGTGTTTGTTCTGCATTTCTGGTGTTATCGGTGTTTCTTTCTATTGTCCTAGATGGTCTATGTGTCTCTTCCAGCTCCTCCCATCCTCCGTTTCTAGTCGATATGACCGGGGTCCCATTATTTGGGTTATTCTAGCTGGTATCCAAAGTGGGTCCCCCGTAAGGTTTTTTGCGTATACCAGAATGTGTTGTGAATGTGCTGTATTTACTGGAGGAGTCTGGTGGCTTTTCGGGGTTGTATGTTGGGTGTAATCTGTCCAGGTGTGAGCATAGTTTCCTGCCAATCAGGAGTTCTGCTGGGCTCTTGTTAGTCGACGTGTTTGGTGTTATATGTTGGATGGTTGGCAATTTATTGATTTTGTCTTGAATGTCCCCTGTGTCTATTTTATCTAATGCCTCTTTGGTATACCGGACCATGCGTTCTTCCCATCCATTTGTAGCCGGGTGAGTGGGTGCTGTTAGGGCATGTCATATACCCAGTTTGGTGAGGAATTTTTTGAATGACAGCACTGTGAACTGCGGCTCATTGTCTGAGACTAACAAGTCCGGGAACCCATGTATAGCGAATAGTTTTTTTAGCTGTCTGATGATGGCTTCTGTCGTTGTGGACTGCATGACTGTGACCTCCAGCCAATTGGAGTAAGCGTCAACAATTATTAAAAACATATATCCCTTTGTGGGTCCAGCAAAATCTATATGGATTCTCAACCAGGGGCCCCTGGGTGTCTCCCACTTGAGGGTAGGTGCGGGGGGGGGTAGGTCTGGACTTTTTGCATTTTGTGCATGTTCCCACCCATGTCTCAATGTCTTTGTCCATCCCAGGCCACCAAACATAACTGCTGGCCAGGGATTTCATTTTGACGATACCTGGGTGTCCTTCGTGTAGCGTGCACAGTACTTTTTCCTCCATTTGTTGGTTTCGGAAGGGTTTAAACGTCTCGCTGTCCTTGGTTTCCGGCCACCCTTTCCCTACCCAGTTTAAAATCCACGCCAGTTGTCTGTCTCTTGCGGTCTCTTTTGCAATATCTGACATGGTTATGGGTAAGTTTGCTAAGGTCTCTATTTGTAGTGTGGACATGGTCAGTGCCAGGGCGTCTTCCAGATCAGGTAGGGGGGAATGGCTCAGGGCGTCAGCATGTGAAATGTTCTTCCCTGGCCAGTGGATTAATTGGTAGTTATATGCGGCAAGGAATTCGGACCACCTTGTCATCCATGGTGACAATATGTTTGGGGTGGCCTTGTTCCCTGCGAGTATCCCCAGGAGTGGTTTGTGATCGATAACGAGTAAGAAAGTCCTACCGTAGAGATATTCATGAAAACGCTTTACTACGGTAGTTGCTGCTAGTTCCTCTCTGTCCAATTGGCTGTAGTTTCTCTCTGCCTTGGACAACGTCTTGGAGTAGAACACGATTGGTGCTTCTCTCCCATCCGGTAGTGTGTGGCTGAGTATGGCCCCGACGCTGAAAGGCGATGTGTCGCATGTCACTGTCAGTGGTAGGATTTCGTTGTATTGAATGAGTACCAATTCAGGTGTCAGCAGATCTTTTACTCCTTGGAATGAGGTTTCTTCCAGTCAGCCCCAGGTCCATGTAGCTGTCTTATCAAGTAGTCCATGCAGTGGCTCTGCCATTGTTGCCTTCTGCAGCAAAAAGACATTATAAAAATTAATGAGTCCCAGAAATGCTTGTAGTTCTGTTTTGTTTTGTGGTCTGGGGGCTTCTTTTATAGCTTTTATTTTCTTTTCAGTGGGGTGAATTCCTTCTTTGTCTATTAGGTACCCCAGGAATTCAACTTTCTCGGTGGCCAGCTGGCATTTTTCTTTTTTTACTTTGAGTCCCGCTTCTTTAAATCTTTGTAGGACCTCCCTGAGGCAGCTTTCCAGTTGGTTTTTGTTCTTAGCGGATACCAGCAGGTCATCGAAGTATGGCACCACCCCTTTAATTCCCTGTAAAAGACACTCCATCAAGCTTTGGAACACCCCTGGGGCCATGCTGACTCCGAATTGCAACCTGTTGCATTTAAATTCCCCCCTGTGAGTCACAATGGTTTGTGCCTCCGCTGTTTCGGAATGGATGGGCAATTGCTGGTATGCCTGTGCCAGGTCGAGCTTCAAGAAGACTTTTCCTCCCCCCAATGAATGTAACAGATGTTGCACCACTGGAACGGGGTATGCGTTTTGTTGTAGCACGTGGTTTAGGGTGGCCTTATAATCTCTGCAGATTTGTACGGACCCATCTGGCTTAATCAGCGTCACAATTGGGGTTTCCCACCGTGCATGGTCTATTTGTTCCAGTTCCCGTTGTGCGATGAGCTTATCCAATTGCTCATCGATCTTTGGTTTGAGTGCGAATGGGACTCGCCGTGCCTTTAACCAGATTGGTGCTATGTTTGGATTCAAATTAAACGAAATAGGGGACCCTTGGTACTTGCCTAGCTTCCCATCAAATATGTCCTGGAAGTCCTTCATCAGGTTCTCCTCCCAGTCTGCCTCAGTGACGCTGTTTATGCCGATCACTTCGATCCCCAGTGGCACAAACCATTCTAGCCCCAGCAGGCTTGGGCGATCCCTGTCCACTATTGTCAATGGGAGGATTTCTGAGTGTTCCTTGAAGGTTATTTGAAAGTGACCGACTCTGACTACGGGGATCCTGTTGCCCTGGCAGTCCTTCAAGGTCAATCTTTGGCTTTCCAATTCTCTTCTCCATATGCTGGGTATTAGTTGTTTGATGGTGTTCCAGGATACCATAGACAGGTATGACCCGGAGTCCACTTCCCTGTTGCACTGTTGGCCTTCAATTTTGACCTGTACATTTACCTTTCGGGTATCTGTTGCGCTCGAATGCCCAATGGTAATTGGTTGTTGGGTCTGTTCCTTTTGGTAGGGTTCGCTGGGCTGCTTGTTCCTGCTTTCACAGCTCCAACGGCTCCCTGCCTGTCTGTCTCTGGTCCTGGGTGGGGTGGGTGCTGTCTTGTCGCCTAGGGCTTTAGCTCTTTTTATTTTGGCAGACCCTAGCAATGTGTCCCTGTTTCTCGCAGTGCCGGCAAATAGTGTCTAGGAAACAGCACTCAGATCGGGGGTGGTTTCCTCCACACCTGGCGCATTGGAAACCCAGCTTGCATTCTCTCCTTTCTTGTCTGTACCATTCCGACCAGAGTCTATGTATTTCTTCCTCCTCCTTGTCGGTCTCAGATAAGGATGTCGAGTGGTGCACGGTAGTGATGGTCCTTTGATTGCCCTCTGTCTTCCTCTCTTGGAGTTGGCCTGTTTCTGCCCATGTTTGCTGGGTCACCGCATTCATTTTCTGCATGGTTGCTGCTGACTTCTTCGCGGCCTCAGCTGTGGTGACTTCAGCGATGGCCTCGGTGACCATGATGTTTGGCCAGGTCAGTAAGTAGTCAGCTCTCTAATGTGAGATCCCTCAGTCCCAGGACCACACAGTCTCTCGTGGCTTCATCCATATTGAGGAAATCACATGCACCGCCAATGTCCCTTAGAGCCACGACAAATTCCCCAACACTCTCACCTTCTCTCTGGTCTCTTTTATAAAATTTGTGTCTCCGGATAAGGTTGGAGACACCCGGTGCATAATGGGCTCTCAGTAGCCGGTCCAACTCGGGCCAAGCCATCTGTGTGACATCCTAAGGTTTGGCCAATGCTTTAGCCATTTTGAACACTGTGGGCCCACAGTGTGTCATGAACATGGCTCTCTTCCTTTTATCGGTGATTTCTTGCAGGTCGTTGCTCTCGAGGAACATGAGGAACCGGTCGATGTACGATTCCCAGTCCTCTGTCGTTGGGTCGAATTGTGCAGGTGGCGAGTTGTTGCCGGCCATCTCGTCAGTTGGTCAGTCCTCGTTGCCACGTGCTCGATTGGTCTCCTTTGTCTCAGTATCCCACCTTCGTCGCCACTGTTATATCGTGGGAAAAGAGACTCGAGACCAGTGTGACTTTTCAGCTCTTTATTTAGTTGCTTGAATCTGACGGAGCCGCGGCAGCCTCTTTTATAGCGGCTGCTAGCAGCTCGCGGCCAATGACGGCTCTTTGAATCCCCCGCCGATCTGGCAGCCAATCACAAGGTGGTAATACAAACCAATCAGGATCGCATTTCCGGACCAATCAGCAAGTAGTATTTCTGGTCCAATCAGAAGAGAGTATCTTAAGTATGTTAATATATAGAACAGTAAACAATCAATATAAATCATGAGGATACAAGTGACAAAGTTACAGTCATACAGTCAAAAGTGGGAGGGGAATGTGTGATAAGGAGTGATGAGAAGATTAACAGTAATAGTAGTGCAAACTTTCTAAATAGTTGGACAGTGTTGAGGGAATTATTTGTTTATCAGAGTGATGGCGTTCAGGGGAAAACTGTCCTTGTGTCCAGTTGTTCTGATGTGCAGTGCTCTATAGCATCATTTTGAGGGAAACAGTTTATGTCCAGGATGTGAGAGGTCTGTAAATATTTTCACAGCCCTCTTTTTGACTCGTGCAGGATACAGGTCCTCTATAGAAGGCAGGTGGGTAGTAATTGTTTTTTCTGCAGTCCTAATTATCCTCTGAAGTCTGTGTCTGTCTTGTTGGGTTGCACAACCAAATCAGACAGTTACAGAGGTACAGATGACAGATTCCATCATTCCTCTGTAGAACTGTTTGTTTAGTAGAGTGATGGCATTTCAGGAAAAAACCATCCTTGTGTCTAGTTGTTCTGGTGTGCAGTCCTCTATAACATCATTTTGGGGGAAAGAGTTGAAACAGTTTATGTCCATCATGGGAGGGGTCTGTAAGCATAAGTATATACATAATAAATGAGTATGAATAAATGGGAACAGTCCAAGTGCACCATTGTGCTTCCGTCCCTGTCCTATTGTCCCCATTTATTCATACTTTTTTCCTGTGTTCTTACTCATGTTTATACTTATACCTACTATCTTGTAAGCAATTGACAAATCAAATCAAATCAGATCAGATCAGATCAGATCAGAATAAATAAATAAATAAATAAATAAATAAATAAGATGGTTCTTCAGCTCTGACTGGATGGTGAAGTGTAGAAGGATTTATATTCCTTGCAGACAGCTGGTCATTTGCATCCTTTTAGTGGGTCGTTGAGGCCGCTTGGAGCATTATCTGTATCCTTAGGATTACCTGAGTGGTGCAAATAGTTCCTTATAACCTACAATTTTTCCTCTGGAAATCCAGTCCTACCCCTACACCATTCCAAGGATGTTCATCCCAAATTGTATAGTTAACAGTATGTAGAGATTCTCCATCATCCAGGTCATGGCTATCCCAATGGTGCTTTTTCGGGAGGCAACTGGACTTTCTTGTTTTTCTTTTGAAGACATATCACTCCTCATCCAAGAAGCTTCTTCAACTCTGACCAGATGGTGAGGAATGGAAGAATTTATGCTTTTTGCAGATAGCTGGTCATTTGCATCCTTTTAGAGTGTCGCTTAGACCTCTTGTAGGTTTATATGTGCTCTTATTAGGGACACCTGAGTTGTGCAAATGGGCATGGAGCCTTCTTGGAACTGGTGAAAGGACCATGTTGTAGACTGGAGATAAATGATGTCATATCTACCCCACCTTTTTTGAGGGAGGCCTGTTCAATTTTGACTAAGGCAATTTTGCACTCCTCCGTTGATCCTGAAAATACAGACAAACCTCCAAGTGGCTTCAATGTCTCTCTAGAAGGATGCAAATTGGGGTGGGCTTCAAAATTTTTAGCAAAGAGTTCTCTGCCCAGTTGCTGTGTGGGTGTGGCCTAGTCGGCCTTCTGCACCATGGTGGGGGAGTGTTTTTGCCTTACCCAGGCTCCAGAGGCTTTACTCGACCACCAGGAGGTGGTCTCAACTGCCTCCCCAGGCTCTGGAGGCTCTCTGGAAGGTGGAAACAGGCCCATTTATGGCCTTCACAAACTTCCGGGAGGCCCATTTGTTGCCCTCCCTGAGACTCCGTGTGCACCCTGCACTTCCCTGCATCCAAAAGAGGCCACATGGGACTCCTGGGAGGGGCAGGGCAGGGTGGGAGAGGGCCAGTCAGGAGTGGGATTTGGGGGGTTCATTTCCTTGGGATAAATGAACACAGAGTCACTTTGAATAGCTCAGACCAGAAACAGTAGGGTTGTGATGGCCCAGGGAGTGGCACAAAGGCAACACAGTCACATATGTAAGAAAAGTCCCTTTAATACCTCCAACTTTGCCCCCCAATGTCCAGGTTACCTTTGGCTGGAGGAAAAACTCCTAAGAACAGTCTTTAAGTGGAGGAAATTCAGTCCAAAAACAAAGTACATACAAACTGTAACTAAAAATCCACACAAACCACACTGCAGCAATTAACTGGACAGGCAGGAGAAGGAATTGCAGACTTCAAAGGCCAACAAAACACACACAGCTAGGAAGACACCAGGAACACAGATAAGCCTTGACAAAACAAGATAATACATTATTTATTCCCAAGAAGTTGCTGTGCGCAAACTCCCTTTTTAAACACTATGTTCCCAGCTGCAGCTAATGAAGGGAATCAGGGCCCTTTCCTCCCCTGTAAACCATGCAACTCACGTTGCTTCCTTCTCTGTTCCTCCCTGCATGCCCTAGGATGAAGACGGGGTGGGCCTGGGTCTTCCTCTGAATTCCCTCTCCCTTGCTCTACCTCTCCCCTGCTGTGCCCAGCCAGACTGTGCCTTTCCTCAGTTTCTTCCACAGCTACTGGAGCCACACTCCCACTCCCTGTCAGCTGCTCGGCCTTCCCCTCTGAATCAGATTCTGACAGGGGCATGACAGGGGTATTGGTTCCAGTCATGCCCCCAATATAAATGAAACTCTTTCCCAGCCAGAAGACATTAAAAACTGGCACTTTATCTTCCTTTCCAACTCTGGCACCAAGGCAGGTTTGCTCATTTGTCACCTGACATTCTGTTGGGGAAAGCTTCCTTGTCGTCACAGCAACTGATTTTAGTGCTTTACCTTCAGTAGATTCGAAGTGTTTTCCCAGAGTTTGGCACCACTGTCTTCAATAAAGAGGAGAGGGGGAATTTGGGAGGTTTGCCAGGTCGGTAGGGTAGAGACAGGCTTCAGTGAGCAGAGAGCTACGTGGGCTTCTCATGCACATTGCAGCCTTACCCATCCATTGCAAACTGTTGTAAATAAGTAGAGAAATGCTGAACGATCTGTGATTTGCTGAGTAATCATTTCAGAGATATTTGAAAAAGGAGAAGAGAAGAAGGGAGAGAAGAGGAGAGGAGAGAATACACTGAATAGAGAAAATGGAATGGAATGGAATGAAAGGGAAGAGAAGAGAAGAGAAGAGAAGAGAAGAGAAGAGAAGAGAAGAGA
>BLBF01000069.1:4057333-4090990 GCA_015471245.1 Laticauda colubrina
TGTGTGTGTGTGTGTGTGTGTGTGTGTGTGTGTGATGAATCTTATTTTTCAAGCTCCAAGGCTCATTTTGTCCCTGCTCCTATTCTACAAAACAAGAGCTGCATCTTTTAAAAAAAGATTTGTGACACCGAGACTCATAAAGTATGACACTGTACTGCATGTTACTGTTGAATCTACACCTTTTTTAAAAAGAAAAAGAAAAAAAAGTCTGCATTAAAATAAAATAGGAAACAATTCTGTTGACACCTTTGCTGGTGCTGGAAAACATTGGGAAGGAGGATAAATATATTTTTGTCATTCCCCTGCCAAAAATAAGAGGTTAAAATCGCAGTCTGGCTCTGCTTCCAGTTTTTTTTTTTCTTCTCAGGATTTTTTTAGAGAACTGTTGGTTCCTTGATTTTTCAAAAGCAGCCCTGATATTATAAACCATCCTCAGGTTACAATTCATTTACTGGTGTTTCCCCCAAAATAAGACCCAGTCTTATATTGTATTTTGGGAGGCTCCAAAATAAACACTAGGGCACCTGAAATATTTTTATTTACTGGACCTGAAGGTTACAGAAAAGAAAAAACAAACAATCATACATGTATTAACAGAAGCTAGAATTGTATTTGCTCAGAATTGGAAAAGTGACAGGCTAACGATAGAGGGAAAAGTCATTGGAAAAAAATTTGAATGTGCAGAAATGAATAGATTAACATTAGAAATGAAGGAAAAAGAAGAATCGAAATATTATATGGTATGGGATTTGTTTTATCAATGGTTAGAAAATAAAACAAATTAAAATGGACTAGATGTATTTATAATGCAATAAGAGAAGCTTGTGAGATATATATATTGGATATTACTTATATGGCAATGTGACTATTGTTATATTGATAAGAAGAGTATTATTATCGATTGTAAGCACATGAAATATGTACCTAATTGACACATGTTTGAAATGGAATGGATTTATTGTATGTTAAAAATAAAAAAATAATAAAACAAAAACAAAATAAACACTAGGGCTTGTTTTCAGGGAATGGCTTTTTTTTTTTTTCCCTTGTACTGTTCTGCTTGCTCAAAGCCACAGTGGAGCAGAAAAGGTTTGAAAGTGAAAGTACATTCCAACTCTTCTCTTTAAAAGATTGTAACTAAGATACCAGAACTTTTGCCCATGAATATATTTAATTGCAGAAGGTGATTGATGACACCCAGCCCATGAAGGTGCTCAATTGGAGAATCTGATTGATGACACACCCAGGGGGGAGAGGGGAAACAGGGTCCCAGGGGACTGGAAATGATGTAGGCCAGAATTGGCTTCATACAGGGCAGGGCCAGGATGTTGCCTCTAATGAATCCTTTGAGAAGGACCAGGGGAAGCAGAATAGCATCTTCCAATACTTGAGGGGCTACCCAAGAGAGGAGGTCAAGCTATTTTCCAAAGAACCTTGGAAAGCCAGACAAAGAACAGTGGATGGAAGCTGATCAAGGAGAGATTCAACCTGGAAATAAGGAGAAACTTTCTGACAGTGAGAACAATCCACCCATGGAACAGAAGTTGCCCTCAGAAGTTGTGGGAGCTTCATCACTGGAAGCTTTCAAGAAGAGACTGGACTGCCATTTGTCAGAAATGGTGTAGGGTCTCCTGCTTGGGAAGGGGGTTGGACTGGATGACCTCCAAGGTCTCTTCCAACTCTGTTATCTGTTAAATAAAAATAAAATAAAATTCACGTCTTCCCTTTCCCCTTTCTTCTACCATACCTAACATGCCACAATTGTTTTTCGCAGCACTGATAGCAGCTTTCAGTACAGCAGTCGAGGAAATTCACAATATCTTCACTGCACTCAGATTAGAAAGGATGTTTAATTTGTTTTCCTTGCCTTTTTCCTAGCAGGAGTGCCCCCCTCCATCTCTTTCCACCACCCCATCCCTGCTTTGCTCTCTTTCCCATGCATTGCATTTTCCTTAATTCTGAGTGGAAATGCGGCAATTTTCATTTTCTGCTGCACTTAGCTTGCCTCCTTGGCGAATCGCATAAGGTTATTTATTCCCTGAACAGTCTTTATTCGGAACTTTTTGAAAACAACGGCATTTATTCCTGGTGCAGAGTGAAAATCAGGACATACCGAAATGGCGGTGTCCAAATTAATATCTTTTGCGGGCTGGTTGCTGTTTGAGATGGAACTAGGGAGTGTTTAATGCCACTCTGTAAAGCCTTAGTAAGGCCACACCTAGAGTACTGCATTCAGTTTTGGTCACCACACTATAAAAAAAAGTGCTGAGACACTAGAAAAAGTGCAGAGAAGAGGAATCAGGATGATTAGGAGACTGGAGGCTCAAACATACAATGAAGGGTTGCAGGAACTGGCCCTGGCTAGTCTAGTAAAGAGAAGGACCAGGGGAGACAGGAGAGCATCTTCCAATATTTGAGGGGCTCCCACAAAGAAGAGGGGGGGGTCAAGCTATTTTCTAAAGCACCTGAAGGCCAGACAAGGAATAATGGATGGAAACTGAACAAGCAGAGATTCAACCTGGAAACAAAGTCAGAAACTTTCTGACAGGGAGAATAATCAATCCATGGAACAGAAGTTGCCCTTGGAAGTTGTGGGAGCTTCATCCCTGGAGGCTTTCAAGAAGAGGTTGGATTCCCACCTGTCAGAAATGGTGTAAGGTCTCCTGCTTTGGCAGGAGGTTGGACTAGATGACCTTCCAACTCTGTTAGTCTTTAATGAAGAAGATATTCAACCTAGAAATAAAGAGAAGTTTTCCTGCCAGTGGAAACAATCAACCAATGGAACGGAAGTTGCTTTTGGAAGTTGTGGGAGCTTCATCACTGGAGTCTTTCAAGACGAGACTGGACTGCCTTCTGTCCAGAAATGGTGTAGGGTCTCCTGCTCGGGCAGGGGGCCAGACTAGATAATAGAGTGGAAACGGGCCTCAGAGGTCTTCTAGTCCACCCCCCTGCTCCAACAGGAGACCCCATATTGGCAGTCCCCGACTTACACTGTTCACTTAGTGACCGTTTGAAGTGACAACAACGGCACTGAAAAAAGGGACTTATGTCAATTTTTTGCACTTATGACCGTTGCAGCATCTCCAAGGTCACATGAATTTAATATTTGGATGCTTGGTGACTGATTCACAGTTATGATGGCCGCAGTGGCCCCGGAGTCATGTGATTCCCTTTTGCGACCTTCTGTCAAGCAAACTCGAGGGGGAAGCTGGATTCATTTAATGACCGTGTTACTCACTTAACAATGGCAGCGATTCCCTTAACAACGGGAGCAAGAAAGGTCGAAAAATGGGGCAAAACTCCCTTCACAACTGCCTTGCTTAGCCACAGAAATCGTGGGCTCTGTTGCAGTTGTAAGTCAAGGATTCCCACGGATTTGAGCAGTTTGTATTCTTTTTTTCCTAAAAAAGAGAGAAAGGGGGTGGGAATTCAAAAGCTCACTTTGCATAGCCCCAGAATAAAACCTGACGCTATGAATCCACCTTTGCCTCAAATGGGAGGATGCGTTGCCTTCGGGCTGTGGGTGTTTGATTCCTGGAGGGAAACTACTAATTATGGCATTATATTTCCTGAAAGACGCCACGCACTTTCGGGAACAGAGCTGAGTTGCTGCAGAAAATTCTGCTTTTATTTTGCAGATTGCAAAGAAGGCACAGAAGTTCTTTCAGTGAGTGAGCCATATAAACCAGGGTTTCCCAACCTTGGCCACTTTAAGATGGGTGGACTTCAACTCCCAGTATTCCCCATCTAGCATCCTTTAAGACGGATGGACTTCAACTCCCAGAAATTCCTTAGACAGCATGTTTTAAGAAGGGTGGACTTCGACTCCCAGAATTCCCCAGGCAGCGTGCTTCAAGATGTGGAGGGGGGACATGATAGCGGTATAAGACAAAGTTCCGTCTTAGGCCCAGTACTCTTCAAAATCTTCATAAATGACTTAAATGAGAGAATAGAAGGGGAACATCAAATGTGCAGATGACGTTAAGCCGGCAGGAATAGCCCAACACCCCAGAAGACAAGCTTGGGATCCAAAAAGATCTTGACAGACTTGAACAATAGGCCCTATCCAGCAAAATGCAATTTTAATGTGGAGAAAAGCAAAGTTTTACACCAGGGCAGGAAATACCAAAGATACAAGTACAGATGAGGTGAAACCTAGCTTAATAGTAGTAACTGTGAGAAGCACCTTGGAGTCCCAGTGGACAATCACTTAAATATGAGCCAGCTGTGTACGGCGGCAGCCAAAAAAGCTAAAACAATCCTGGGTTGCATAAGCAGAGGCAAAGAATCCAAATCATTTGAAGTATTAGTACCATTTTATAAAACCTTGGTAAGGCCACACCTGGAATCCGGCATCCAGTTTTGGTTAACCACATTACAAAAAAAAAGATGTTGAGACTTTGAAAAAAGTGCAGAGAAGAGCAATTAAGATGATTAAGGGCCCTGGAGGCTAAAACATATGAAGAATGGTTGCAGAATTTAGGTTTGGCTAGTCTAGAGAAAAGAAGGGTTCGAGAGGACAATATTTCAGTATTTGAAGGGCTGCTACCAAGAGGAGGGGTCAATTTATTTTCCAAAAACACCTGAAGGCAGGAGAAGAAATAATGGATGGAAACTCACCAAGGAGAGAAGCAACCTGGAATTAAGGAGAAACTTTTTAACAGTGAGGACAATTAACTCCTGAAGTTGTGGTGATTCATTATTGGAGGTTTTTAAGGAGAGATTGGACAGTGAATTCTCCAGCCAGCTATAATTCTGGGAGTTGAAGCAGGGATGGGATTCAAATTTTTTAACAACCGGTTCTGTGGGTGTGGCTTAGGTGGTGGGAGTGGCTTGGTGGTCATGTGACTGGGTGGGTGTGGTCAACTTAACATCACTCACATCGAGGCACACATCTCCTCGCCTGGCCTCTCATGACTGTGGGGATGCTGCAACAGTCGTAAGCGTGACAAATGGTTATAAAGTCACTTTTTTCAGTTCCATGGTAACTTTGAATGGTCTCTCCACACAAGCAAAGTAGCAGCAAAGGAGGGGAAAAAAAAAACTCCAGAGAGGTTCCTGAGACAGGAAGTCTAGTCCTGCCAAGAATGTAATAAGGGTTAACAGAGAGGCAGTTTCTGTAAGCAACACCAGAATGTTTCCTTCCTGCCTTCCTTACAGAATTAGCCCAGTAATTTCTTCTAACAACCGGTTCTCCGAACTGCTTAGAATGTGAACAACCGGTTCTAGCGAACTGGTAGAATCCCACCCCTGAATTGAAGTCCACAAGTCTTAAAGTTGCCAAGTTTGGAGACCCATGGTATAGGGTCTCCTGCTTGAGTAGGGGGCTAGACTAGAAGACCTCCAAGGTTCCTTCCAGCTCTATTCTGATTCTGATCAAGGAGAGAGGCAACCTGGAATTAAGGAGAAACTTCCTAACAGGGAGGATAATTAACCGGTGGAACAGCACGCCACCAGAAAATTGTGGGTGCTCCATCACTGGAGGTTTTTAAGAAGAGATTAGATAGCCACATGTCTGAAATGGTAGAGGGTGTCCTGCAGGGGTGGGATTCAAATTTCTTAACAACCAGTTCGGTGGGCGTGGTCTAATTTGTGGGTGTGTCTTGGTGGTCATGTGACTGGGTGGGCATGGCTTGTATATAAATATTATAAATATTTATGTAAATATTGATTTTTTTATTTAAAAAAGAGCAACTTTTACCCAAAATCAGGCAAAGCAGGCAGGCAGGCAGATCGAGTTGCTCACAGAATCACAGATTCACTCAGCGATCTATCTTTCTGCAATCTGCTACCTGAGTCTGCACTGAAAAATAGAAGCTAGGAAGGTCTGCTTTTAGATTAGCTAGAAACCAAGGAATCCAACAATTTCCTGCTTTCTAGCTAATCTAAATCTCCTGGCACAGTAGAACAGCTG
This sequence comes from Laticauda colubrina, assembly GCA_015471245.1. Classification (NCBI taxonomy): domain Eukaryota; kingdom Metazoa; phylum Chordata; class Lepidosauria; order Squamata; family Elapidae; genus Laticauda; species Laticauda colubrina. Next base: position 4,063,248 of record BLBF01000069.1, read on the forward strand.
ATGGTCGGGGGGGGGGAAGGAAAAATAGCAACTTACCAAACGCACACAAGTTTAATGGCATGCATGCCAGGTAAGGAGTGACTGGGTGGGGCGGGGTGGGGCGGGGCCAGGCAATGGCGCAATTTGCTGGTTCTCCAAACTGGGCAGAAATTATAACAACCAGTTCTGTAGAACCGGACCCACCAGGTAGAATCCCACCCTTGGTTTCCTGCTTGGGCGGGGGGGGGGGGGGGTTGGACTAGAAGACTTCAAAGGAGCCTTCCAGCTCTATTCTGATTGATTGACTGATTTGCAAATCCCAAAAGTGTTTTGGATCACAATGACCTCAAAGGAACCCTTGTCCCAATTGTGCTCACACCCAAACCACATGCTCTTGGCTCTGGGGCTGAATGCACTCCCTTCCCGGACTTCATCAAAGGAAAGCTAACACAAAAGAGGACTTTATTCATTGTGCCACTGGCTTCAAAGCCCTGCAAAGTGAAGCATGTTGTCCTAGTAAATCAAGACAATGTCGCGGGCCGGCAAAGCTGTGGCTCCAGATTGTCCAGTGAGTCGGACAATCCACCCTTCAAATGTAAAATGACCTCGTTTGAAATTTAGGTTAAACCACCACAAAAAAGCAGGACGAGAAAACATTCTCGTCTTCTTTTCTTTCCTTTTTATAAAAAATACTTTATTAAACCAATTTATGCAAATACAATAAAACCAAACATTCCACTTATCGCAATGTAGGCAAGACAGTGTTCACTCAGTCTGACATCTCTCAAATATTGCAGAATAATTATTCACACTTATTACATTAATATATAACACAAAGTTCCATTCAATTATTTTTATAAACATAGTTGCATGTAATGTTGCTGATTTCCATCATACCTTTTCATTTGATTTTGTTTTGTTCCTTTCATGTCTACCTTCCAATCAACTGCACCAAAAATTCCAGATCTCATAATACTCTGACTCCTCTTTGTTTTTAAGTTCCATGAACAACCTTGTTTTCAAAAGTACAGATAGTAGTAGTTGCTGAGTGACTACAATGAGAACCGGTCACTCAGCCATTGCAGGTAATCAGAATAACAGGAGTTGGAAGGGACCTTGGAGGGCTTCAAGTCTGACCCCCTGATCAGGCAGGAAACCCTACACCACTTCAGACAAATGGTTGTCCAAGCTCTTCTTGAAAACCTTCAGTGTTGGAGCATTTATTATTTCTGGAGGCAAACTATGATGAAAAGAAGGACTAGGGGAGACATGACAGCAGTCTTCCAATATCTGAGGGGCTGCCCCAAAGAAGAGGGAGTCAAGCTATTCTCCAAAGCCCCTGAAGGCAGGACAAGAAGCAACAGATAGAAATTAACCAAGGAAAGAAGCAATCTGGAATTAAAGAGAAATTTCCTAATAGTGAGAACAATTAATCTGTGGAACTGCTTGCCACCAGAAGTTGTAAATGCTCCAACACTGGAGGCTTTCAAGAAGAGACTGGACAGCCATTTGCCTGAAATGGTGTAAAGTTTTTGTCAGATTTCCAAGTGATGAAATCCATTTAAAAAGAAAAAAAAAAAAGTCCATCTTCCAAAATAATTTATTTTATTTAGGAAAGCTTCTTGGGCAGGGGGTTGGACTAGAAGACCTCCGAGGTCCCTTTCAACTCTGTTTTTCTATTCCAAGGGTCTTCAAACTTGACCGCTTTAACACTTGTGGACTTCCAACTCCCAGAATTCCCGAGCTAACATGACTGGAGGAGGAATCCTGGGAGTTGGAGTCTACTAGTCTTAAAGCTGTCAGGTTTGAAAACCCCTGTTCTATTCTATAAGTCCCCCTTTTCTGGTAGGTCATAACTTCAGTCACTAAGCAATCAATCGTAAGTCAGTCGCTAAGTGAAACCATGACTCTGCTTACAATCCCTTCTTCCAACTTTCCTTTGTTTTACCGGCCTGCAAATCATCCATGCCGGGATCGCTCCTAAAGGGTCTTTTTCATCACTGTTGTTATCTGTGAACCAGAGGTGGTAGATTCAGCAGGTTCTGACCAGTTCTGGAGAACCGGTAGCGGAAATGTTGAGTAGTTCAGAGAACTGGCAAATCCCACCTCTAACTGGCCCTGCCCCCATCTATTCTCTGCCTCCCAAGTCCCAGCTGATTGGCTGGGTCTCCTTTGGTTGCCCTGCACAGGAGAACGGAGCTGGAAATCAGGTTAATGGGGGTGGGGAGGGAATGGGATTTTGCAGTATCCTTCTCCCTGCCACACCCACCAAACCACGCCCACAGAACCGGTAGTAAAAAAAAATTGAATCCCACCACTGCTGTGAATGGTCCCTAAACAAGGCAGTCGCTAAATGAGGATGACACAGAAGCAGGATGTTTAGATGTTCGCAGAGGGCTTACGTCTGGATTGCTGTCACCACTGTGCAAAAGAGCAGAAATGACAAGGAACACACAGAGGGAGAATAGTGTGGTAGGGTTGATGTGCATTTTTGTTCACTTTTTAGAAACCCGGGGGAATATATGCATGCTCCCTTCTTTCAAAAAGCTGTAATAATAATACTCCATCTTTTTATTCCTATTTTTTCGACTGTAACAACAACCCTGTGAGGTTGGCCGAGTTGAGAGGCAGCGGCTGTGTTTTATGATACAGGAAGGCCTCGGTTTACAACAGTCCATTGTCTGACCGTTCAAAGTTACCGAAAGTAACTTTGTTTTCACATGCCCAACCTTTGCCGCATCCCTGGGGTCATGTGATCAAAACTCAGACAATCGGCAACTGACTCGTATTTACGATGGCATCCCCGTGAGACTCACGCCAGTAGTGGGATCCTACCAGTTTCCCTACCAGTTCAACGTTTGTGCACTTCGCACACACATGTGCAGCTTTACAAACAACAGCTGAGGCTCTGCCTCACCAATCAGCTGAGAGTATAAAGAAGAGAAAAGCACAGGGGTGTTTGGGAGGGTCAATCCTACGCTTTTCTCTTCTTTCTCCTCTCCATTGATCACCGGAGGCTTCTTTTTTTTACTACCAGTTTGGGTGAACCGGGCCGAACTGGTAGCATTTCACCACTGATTCATGCCACCTCCATATGCAACCTTCCTGTCAGCATTCCGGCAACCCTCCATTCCACCCAACAACTCTTCTCAAAGATTCCTTTTTATTTGGAGAGTAAACTGGCACAAACTAGGGAATCCCGAATCTGAAAGTTCTGGGCTTCCTTACAATAAGTAAAAACTACAAATCCCTCCTCTGCACCCATCATCACATCACATGCCCCAATCACCATCTGTCCCAACTTGAGACTTCCCCTCACCCAGGTGCAGAAATAACATGACCTTGACTTAGAAAAAGAATGTTATTATGTCTAACTACATACACTCCAAAAAATTCCCCCCTCCCACTTTCCCAGGCTCAATTGTGGCAGCGTGGGAGCATTGGATCTCAATATGGCTTCCAAAGCTGACACTTCCAACAAGCCGAGCCAACTGAGGAGGGAGAACCAGGTTCACTTAACGACTGTGGGATGAACAAAACAACTGCAGGGATGCAATTTCCTAGCCCTGGCAAGGAAGGCCGTAAAACAGGACCATACTCCACTTAATGAATGGTCTCACTTATCCCCGGAGCAATTTGGAGCTTGGCTGTGGTCACACGTCGACGACCGCCTGGATTTAAAGATTTCAAAATGACATATCTCTCTCTCTCTCTCTCTCTCTGTGTGTGTGTGTGTGTGTGTGTGTGTGTGTCTCCCAGATGGGCTAGAGATCATGCAACCCTGTTTTTTGTGTCTTTTGTGGCATTGAAAGACCTTTGTGCTACGCTGAGCATTTTCTGTTCTCGGTTCAAATGCGGCTGCACACTGAGGAACGATGGGGGGGGGGGGTTGAGGGAAGGGAGGAGGGGAAGACACATAACCGCAGTCACACAATGTTCCCTGAAACACAGCAGGCTTTCTCCTCCCGCACCGCACAATTTCTGCGAGAGCACACCAACGTCATCTAACAACTCTCTGGCTTCTCCAAGAGAGACACGGATTGGGTGGGTGGAATAAACACCTGCTTCTCGACACATCTCGTCCTTTTCCAAGTAAACCGCGCATGTGTCTCTCTCTCTCTCTCATTCTCTCTCTCTCCCTCTCTCTCTCATTCTCTCTCTCTCTCTCTCTCTCTTTCTCTCTCTCTCCCTCTCTTTTTCTCTCTCTGGCACTCCTGGGCTTTTTTGAAAGAGCAGGTAAGGTAGCAAAGAATCTACAATTGTGGCAAGCCATGATAGGATTTGATGTTCTCCATTATTATCGTTTTGTAATGGCATAAGAGAATAGCAGAGGGGGCAGGGGCCTTGGAGGTCTTCTAGTCTGACCCCCATTCTGGACAAGTCCATTCTGGACAAGGGGCGTAAGGTCTTCTGCTAGTGTCCAGATTCTTCTTAAAAGCCTCCAGTGATGGAGCCCCCACAACTTCTGGAGTCAAGTTGTCCCACTGATTAAATTGTCCTCAATGTCAGGAAGTTTCCCCTTAGTTCTATTAGTTCTATTCCTCCTTGATAAGGACAGAACAGAATAACAGAGTTGGAAGAGAACCTTGGAGGTCTTCTAGTCCATCTCCCTATAGAGAGCAGGAACACTTATACCGTTTCAGACAAAATGGTTATCTCGTGTTTTCTTAAAAGCCACCAGTGTTTGCGCATTCCCAACTTCTGGAGACAAGCTGTTCCACTGGTTAATTGTTCTAACAGTCAGGAATTTTCTTCTTAATTCTAGGCTGCTTCTCTCCTTGATTAGTTTCCACCCATTGCTTCTTCTCCTGCCTTCTGGTGCTTTGGAGAATAGCTTGACTCCCTCTTCTTTGTGGCAACCCCTGAGATATTGGAAGACTGCTTTCATGTCAGCCCTAGCCTTTCTTTTCATCTACTAGACATAGAACACAGCATGAGTGCATAAAAATCCACAAACACAGCACATAAAACGTATAGCAAAATATAAAACATCAGACCGGTGAATTATTTTGGAAACTCACCCTACGAGTGATAAATAAAATTACATATGCAAGTAGTCTTCCACTTTCGGCCACAACTGAGCCCCAAATTTTTGTTGCTAAGTGAGATATTATTGAGTTGTTTTATGACCTTCCTAGCTCCAGTTGTTAAGAAGATCACTAACAACTGTTAAGTTACTCACATATTTGTGAAATGAACCAGGCTTCCCCGTTGATTTTGCTTCTTAGAAGATCGCAAAAGGGATGCGGCAACCATCATAAATATGAATCGTTTGCCAGGCAACTGCATTTTGATCAGATGATCGTGGGGATGCTGCAGTGGTTGTTAAGTGGGAAAAAAGGTCATAAGTCACTTTTTTCAGCACTCTTGTAACTTCCAGCCAGCACCCAAAAAATTGTTCATAAGTCGAGGACTACCTAAATAGCTAAAACTGATTGTATGCCTGGATTATTACTTAATAGTATTCTACACCTTGCTGGGTTTTTTTCCCCAAAGGACCCTTATTTATTTATTCAAATCATTTCTAGAGCGGCTGATCTCAAACTGGAACCTCTGGGGTAGCTAATGATGCATGCAAATGCAACATGAACACCATAAATAAATGCATAAATGCAGCAATTTGAAAATCAACACTTCCGCCCTAAACCCACATGATAATTAAACAAACATAAACAACGCAGTGCAACCAAGGCTAGTTTGTCAACCTCAGCAATTTTAAGACATGGGACTACAATTCCCAGCATGCAGTGGCCAGTCCTCAGACACTGCAGTCTCTTTGCAAGGGGGTCCTTGATTTACAATTGAAAGATGCACTGGACTTTAAGCCCTGCAGATGATAAATGAGGCATTGCATCACTGCATCTGATTTTGTAGGAATAGAGTAGAGTAGAGAGTAGAGAGTAGAGAGTAGAGTAGAGTAGAGTAGAGTAGAGTAGAGTAGAGTAGAGTAGAGTAGAGTAGAGTAGAGTAGAGTAGAGTAGAGTAGAACAGAACAGAACAGAACAGAGAATAGAGAATAGAGTAGAATAGAGTACAGTAGAACAGGAGTACAGTAGAATAGAACAGGAAATAAAGAGGAGAGGACAATAGAGAATAGAGAATAGACTAGAAAAGAGTAGAGTGGAATAGAAAAGAACAGAGAATAAAAAAATATAGAGTGCAGTGGAGTAGAGAATAGAGAATAAAGAGTAGAGTAGAATAGAATAGAACAGAACAGAAAATAAAAAAAATAGAGAGAGGAGTGGAGTGGAGTGGAACAGAATGGAATGGAGTAGAGGAGAGTGGAATGGAGTGGAGTAGTGTAGAGTAGAGTAGAGAATAGAGTAGAAAAGAGTAGAGTAGAAAATAACAGAACAGAACAGAGAATAAAGCCCCTGTCACACTGCAGCAACGGATGGAAAGAGGATGTAAAATGGAGAAAAACACTTACCATCCGTTGGTTAACGCGATGCTTCCGTTCTGTACTCACTGACTCCGTTTTGCTTCCTCTCCACCCATCCAGCATCCGTCTATTGACATTTCATCCGCTCAAAAGGTTTTGAGCTGCTCAAAACTTTTGAGCGGAAAATGTATCAAATGCGTCCGTTCTGCATCCGCTAGGCATACGGGGGACATCCGTTCTGCATCTGTTACGCATCCACTATATCTGCTAGGCATCCGCTGCGCATCCACGCAACTCGAATCCGCTCCAGGGGTAAACAGACGCAGGGAGGAAGCGGAACGGACACGGAACGGACGCGCAGCGTTAGTGGCATGGACGGAGAAAGGATGAAAGTGGATGCAGCACGCAAAGAAAGCATTTAAAACGGAAAAAACGTTTGCAGAGGGGACCTATCTCGGATATTAAGGATGTCTAGAGGATGCCTAGAGGATGCAAAAGGATGCTTCCGTTCTGCATCTGCTTTCCATCCGCTCTGCGTCCTCCCCCCGTCCGTTCCTTTCCGTGTTATCTGCTCTGTTTATGCAAATTTTTGCCCCTTTTGAGAGCGGATAACAACGGATGGAACATTTTTCTCGTCCGCTGTGTCCTTTTTACAAATGTTTTGCATCCGTTGGGCAGTGTGACAGGGCCTTAAAAAAATATAGAGTGGAGTGGGGTGGAGTGCAATAGAGAGTAGAAAATAAAGTAGAAAAGAATAGAGTATAATAGAACAGTAAATAAAAAAATATAGAGTGGAGTGGAGTGGAATGGAGTAGAGTAGAGTAGAATGGAGTGGAATAGTGTAGAGTAGAGTAGAGTAGAGAATAGAGAATAGAGTGGAAAAGAGTAGAGGATTGTCGTACATTGAGGACCAGTGGTATGTGATGAAGTCAGCAGAAGCTGGTACCCACTCAAGAGGCCTTGATTTTGTGGAAAAACACCCTGGCTTGCTAATCCCAATTGTTTAGTCTAGTGCCACTTTCTCATCGCTTGTTCCTCCCGTGATTCTGAACAACCAGCAATTTTGGAAAAAAGCTCATTTTGGGCAGCATAAAATTGCTTGCAAGAGCAGCAATGGATGCAGTCGGAGGAAAAAAGAGATTTCCCCCCCCCCCCAAAGAAAATAGAGTACAAAGCTAGCACCCACCCCTCTCCTAGAAGAATGAAATAAAAGGTAGAATATTATATTTCCCTTTAAAGAGAAATAGAACTCTTAAGGGAGACAGAAACTCAGTGTTAGGTTTCCAAGTGATGATTTTTTTTAAAAAAAGGGCAAAGTCCATCTTTCAAAACAATTTCTTTCATTTAGGAAAGCATTAAATTGGCAAAGACTATTGTAATTCCAGATCTGACACAACCCAGAATTATACCACATAATATTGGAAGTTAGAAACAGCCCCAATAAATAACATTCCCCAATAGAAGTAAATCAACATTGCCTGGTGTGTCATCAATCTCCACCTCCAGGTCTCAGCAGGGTCACCTTTTGTTCCCATGGGAAGGAGAGCCACCTAGCCTAAACAACTCTCTCTATCCACCTTAGGAATGTGGCAAGCCTGAAACCCTCCCCCCCCCCATAAACAGCAAAAGCAAAAGGAATATATAATAAGGTTAAATAAAATGGCTACGCATATGTCAATTTCGGGCTTGATACAGAGTTCACCACATGGCATAATCACCTGGAATATTGCATATGTCAACTCATAAAGCATTCCTGGCTTGCTCTTGAGTTGCCATAAGAAAGAATGGGGGAGATCTGATGGAGTAGTTTGGTTGCTATGACCAGAAGAACTTCCCACGCATACCTTTCTCCAGATTGTGTCTCAAGTTACTAAGCTCAGCCAGAGAGGCGTGTTTTCCATAGCCAGCGAAAGTCCTTTGTTGGATAATGTGATTTGTGACACACCCTGGGAGGAGAGGGGGAAACAGGGTCATCGGTGGGCAGTAAATTACGTAGGGCAGAGCCAACTGCACTTGGGAAAAGTGCCGACGTGTTGCTCCTAATAAATAATTGGATTTCTTTTGAAACTTAGCTCGAGGCTCATGAATTAATTAGAGCATTCATCAGAACCCTGACAGTATCATCCAGCAAATTTCAACCAAATCTGGGAGCTCAGACAACCAACGAAGTTAGCTATGACCCCTACAACAACTAATAGAATACATGTTCTTGCACAGGAACAGGAAGTTCAAGTGCAAAGCCCAAGAGAAGCTTTAAAAGCCCCTGTCATGCCCCTGACAGAGTCTGAATCTGAGGAGGAAGATGAACAGCTGACAGCAAGTGGGAGTATGGCTTCCTTGGCTGTGAAGGAAACTGGGGAAGGGCAAAGTCTGGCTGGGCAGAGCAAGGGAGAGGTAGAACAAGGGAGAGGTAGAACAAGGGAGAGGGAATTCAGAGGAAGACCCAGGCCCACTCCATCTTCATCGTCGGGCATGCAGGGAGGAATGGAGAAGAGAGCAACATGGATTGTAAGGCTTACGGGGGAGGAAAGGGCCCTGATTCCCTTCATTAGCCACACCTGGGAAGAAAGTTTAAAGAAATGCAGGCTGTGTGCGGCAGCTGCTGAGAGCAAACGTAAGTTTATCTTGTGTTGATTTTGCTTATCTGTGTTCCTGGTGTCTTCCCAACTGTACTGAGTTATTGCCGTGCCTTCACGTCTGGAATTCCTTCTCTTGCCCTGCCAGACTAACTACCTCATTTTGCTTTGATTGGACTTAAAGTTACAGTTTTTGCTGACCAAGTTTTGGACTTGAATCTTTGCAGCCAAAGGCTGTTTCTGGGAGAGTTTTTTCTCCAACCCAGAAGGTAACCAGGACTTTGGGGGCAAAGCTGGAGATAATAAAGGGACTCCTACTGATTATCTGACTGTGTTGCCTTTGTGCCACATCCTGGGTCATCACAGCCACCCTCTCTCAACTCCATGTGGTCAGCTAATCCAGAACCCATGTGGTTCTACTTCATCATTAAACCCTCTTTCCAATCAGCCTCCATGTTTCCAGTGTCTTTCTCCCAGCTTGGAACTGAACCAGATGGATATTTCTTCCAACAATTGCGTCAGAATGAGTTGGAGTTTTTGTCATATGTTCCAAGAACGTAGCAGTCAACCTGGACAGGGAAGTCAACTTACAACTTTAATCATCATCTTCTTCTTTTAATAACCCCATAATCTCTTGCATCGGGGTGGAGTCTGGGCAACTGAATGGAGCTGAATGTTTTAATGGCCGGATGCCTTTCCTATTGCCAATGCGGAGTTTTGTTCAGCAGATATATTCTCATTGTGCCTAGAGAGAGAAATATCTGCCTGTTCTGACTTAGGCTTTCCCCAACAGCCCAAAGGTGAGTTTCCATCCTGATAACCCCCCCTTATTTGTTTTACAATGAGTTTCCTTTTTAACAAAGTCCCAGCCAACAATCTTTCACAATAATTCCCAGTTACAAACCTTTATCAAGCTTGGAGAGGAGCCAAGCCTATACTCCAATATTTGAGGGGCTGCCCCAGAGAGGAAGGGGTCAAGCTATTTTCTAAAGACAAGGAATAATGGATGGAAACTGAACAAGGAGAGATTCAACCTGGAAATAAGGAGAAACTTTCTGACAGCGAGAACAATCAACCCATGGAACAGAAGTTGTCTTTGGAAGTTATGGGAGCTCCAACACTTGATACACTCAAGAAGAGATTGGACTGCCATTTGTCAGAAATGGTGTAGGGGCTCCCGCTTGGGTGGGGAGTTGGACTAGATGACCTATAAGGTCCCTTCTAACTCTGATTATCTGTTATCTTTCAAACACCCCAATACTTGGCAAGCATGCCAGAGTGATCTAATTGTCTCCTTGTCAGGTTTCCAAGTGATGAAATCCATTTAAAAAGAAAAGAGCAAAGTCTGTCTTCCAAAACAATTTCTTTTATTTAGGAAAGCATCCAATTGGCAAAGTCCATGGTAATTCCAGATCTGACACAACCCAGAATTACCCCACAATATTACAAGTTAGAAACAACCACCAAAAGTCACATTCCCCAATAGAAGTAATTCGACATTGCTCGATGTCATAAATCTTCACCTCAAGGGGCCCAAGCAAGGACAGCTTGTTTCCCACGGGAAGGAAGATCACCTAGCCAAAATACCCTCTTTATCTCCAGTCCTCCTCCCTTAGGAATGTGGAGAGCCAGAAACCCTTCTCCCATGACTGCCACAGAGAAAATAAGAAAAAAGACTATATACTAAGCCTAACTAAAATAGCTACACTTATGTCAATTTCGGGCTTAACACTCCTGCAAAGCCCCATTCCCTTTTCGCTCCTCTTTTATACTCTATGGAAGGGGCCGTTCATCGTCCACCTGTGGCTTTACTCCCAAGTTGGCCCTTGTTCCTCAGCTGTTCCCTTCGTCTGGCAGCTCTGCACATGCACACATTGGGAACAGGCTCCAGCTGCTCTTCTGCCTCACTGATATCTGACTCTGAAGGCAGTTGATAACTGTCAGACAGTCCTGTCCCCATCTCTGCCTCCGATGCAGAGCATTCGTCAGAGCCCTCCCCAGACTCCAGGACTGGCCCATGTCCCACCCCAACCTCCTCACTGTCTGAATCTGGCCACTGTTGGACCACAACACTGCCTCTACCCAGGATTGAACCCACAGCCTGCTGATTGGGAGGCAAGAGCTCTACCTTTATGCCACTGCACCACTCAACTTACGACCGCAATGGAGCCCAAAATTTACATTGCTGAGCAAGACAGTTGTTAAGTGAGTTTCTCCCCCGTTTCACAACCTTTCTTGCCACGGTGGTTAAGTAAATCCCTACAGTTGTCAAATTACTCACATGGTGGTTAAGTGAATCAGGGATTCCTCATTGACTTTGCTCATCAGAACATCGCAAAAGGAGATCGTGTGACCGGAAGGATGTTCTGACTGTCATAAATATGAGCTATTTGCCAAGCATCCAAGGACCAGGGGTGACATGATAACAGTCTTCCAGTATTTGAGGGGCTGCCACAGAGAGGAGGAAGGGGGTCAAGCTATTCTCCAAAGCACCCGAAGGCCAGACAAGGAATAATGGATGGAAACTGAACCTGGAAATAAGGAGAAATTTTCTGACAGTGTGAACAATTAATCAGTGTAATGGATCGCATACAGAGGTTGTGGGAGCTTCATCACTGGAGACTTTCAAGAAGAGACTGGACTGCCGTCTGTCAGAAATTGTGTAGGGTCTCCTGCCTGAGGAGGGGGTTGGACTAGATCAGGGGTCGCCAATCTTTTGGACCTCAGGGACTACCAAATTCATAATTTTAAATCCCATGGACCAGAGACCCTCGGAAAATCCCCCAAAAAGTCTGCAGGAAAATTCCCCACCCTGTTTCCTACTGATCCTTCTTTATTTGGGATTGCAGGATACTGTCTCCAGCTCCACTCTCAGGGGGATAGAGAGAGAGAAGGAGGGAGAGACTTTTGGCTTCATGCAAGGAAAGCAGCAGAAGCAGCAAGAGTCTTTCTTTCTCTCCCCCAAACTCCACCAGAAATGTGTCTTTGCCAGTGCAGCCTCTTGGAGCAGGAGGCCTTGCAGGGTCCCAAAGACTCATTTCTGATGGAGTTTGGGGGAGAGAAAAAAAGACTTTTGCTGCTTTCCTTGCATGCAGCCAAAAGCAGAAGAAAGAAGAAGAAAGAAGCAGCCCTGTGGCCAGGCCAGATGTGTGGAGTGAGTGGGGCAAGTTCCCCCCCTCCCCCCTTTCCCCCTTCCCCTCACTACCTCATGTTGTTTGTAATGCAAGTGGCGCAAGCCTTGTGTTCCCGCGCAGCCTGGATTAATTGCTTTGGGGGTGACATTTCTCTGCGGACCACCAAACATTTTTCGCAGAGCACCAGTGGTCCCCAGCCCACTGGTTGGTGACCACTGGACTAGATGACCTACAAGGTCCCTCCCAACTCTGTTATTTTATGTCTATGATCGTGTGGTCGTGGGGATGTTGCAACAGTTGTTAAGTCTGGAAAATAACCATAAGTCACTTTTTTGGGGGGTCATTGCAATTTGGACAGGTCCAGAGGTGGGTATTCAGCCGATTCTGACCAGTTCTGGAAAATCAGTAGCAGAAATTTTGAGTAGTTCAGAGAACCAGTAAATACCACCTATGATTGGCCCCACCCCCATTTATTCTCCACCTCCCATAGTAAAAAACATTTGAATCCCACCACGGAACAGTCACTAAACGAATTGCTGCTAACTCAAGGACTTTAATTTTATTTTATTTTTGAAAGAATCAGCTGCTTTGCAAGAGTCAAAATTGAAGCCGGGAGATGCTACGCAGATCCTGTTCCATTTTTCAAAGCACCATGAAACCTCTCCACTCAGAGGTGTTGAATATTTTATTGCTTCCCCCAATTTAAAAAACAACAACAACAACAACAACAACCACGGTGGAAACTCTTTACATGGGAAAACAAAGCATTTTTGCCCCGATGGGTACGCACAGATGCCCGAACGGAAAGCTCAAAGCTAGCAAATAAATACTCTGTATTTTGCCATTATTATTTTCAGAGCTGCTTTGAAAAATGGCTGGGATAAGAACAGATCAAAGGAAACACTTCAATCTTGGATGCCCTTGGAAACTCGTAAACACTGTGGCCTCCTCTCACCCTGGCACACCCGGGGAGGAAAGGGTTTAAAAAATTGCCTCTTTTGTTATTTGGTTCCATCCAGATAATTATCTGGATAATAAAAGCATTGCCTGAACAATTCTGATCTTTGGTCCTTTTTAGCAACATTCACCAGCAGTCGGAATATGTTTTCCAAGGACTTCGTTGCTACCCTGCTGAGCGTTTGTTGAAATTTTCCTGTTTCTTCTTAATCTCTTTTAAAATGAGAATGGGGAGCTGGGATGGATCAAGGCCATGGTGAGCACTCAAGGTCAAAGATCTATGATCCTTTAGATGGCATCTATGGCGTTCAAGAAGTCATCTTTTGGATTGTATGATGAGTAGGGAATCAAGAATGAATCAAAGGCGTAAAAGGAGAACATGGAAGTGCCCGTGAAGGCCAAAGAAAGCAAAAGGTTTGCAGAAGGAAGGTGATCTCCATCGTTGACGAACAGGGACACGAAAGGGGTGGCTTTAATTATGAATGGAGGGGTTGAAATGGGCATTAGAAATCTATTAATTAGTGTCGCTAGGTTGTGGAGGTGAGTGTGATAGGAGGAACTAATCAGATACTGATGGGCTCCAGTGAAAAGGTGACCTTGGAGAAGGCATACCAGGACCCTTAGTAAAAGGGGAATCAAAGCCAGGACTGAAAGGAAACCTTGAGTAGCAAATTAAGGTGACCCCTAACTTAATTCTGTTTGGCATAAGAGAGGAGGGGGAGGAGGAAGAGGAGGAGGAAATGCTCTTTGGGCTTTCAAAATGGTTTATTGGGCTTATATCAACCATTTGTCTGAAATGGTAGGAGTGTCAAACTCAAGGCCCAGGGGCAGGATATGGTACAGTGGTTGGAGGGCAGTGCTGCAAGCTACTTCTGCTGGCTGCCAGCTGCCTGCAGTTTGGAAGTTCAAATCTCACCAGGCTCAAGGTTGGACTCAGCCTTCCATCCTTTCAAGGTGGGTAAAATGAGGAGCCAATTGTTGGGGGGCAAGAAGCTGACTCTAAACCACTTAGAGAGGGTTGTAAAGCACTGTGAAGTGGTGTATAAATCTAAGGGCTATTCCTTCTTTCCTTCTTTCCCATTTCTTTCTTTCCTTCCTTTTTTTCTTCCTTTTTTCCTTCCTTCCTTCCTTCCTCCCTTCCTTCTAAAGGTCGACTCAGCCTTCTGTCCTTCTAAGGAGGTTAAAACGAGGACCCAGATTGTTGGGGGCAAGAGGCTGACTTTGTAAACCGCTTAGAGAGGGCTGGAAAGCACTATGAAGCAATATATAAGTCTAAGTGCTATTATTATTGCTTAGATCTGGCTGCGCACAGCCCTCCCAGCCTCCGTTTTGGGCTGTGAACTCCGTTTTCATTGGCAGAGGGATGCAGGAGGCCATCATGTCCGAAAACAGAGCCTTGATGAGTGACACTAAGCTGGCCATGCCCCCCTGGCCACACCCCCTGCTCCCCTCCCCAAGGTCAAACACAATCCTGATGTGGCCCTCAATGAAATTGAGTTTGATTAACCCTCAGAATAGAATAGAATAGAATAGAATAGAATAGAATAGAACAGAACAGAACAGAACAGAACAGAACAGAACAGAACAGAATAGAATAGTTGGAAGGGACCTTGGAGGTCTTTTAGTCCAACCCCCTTAGACCTTAGACCATTTCAGACTAATGGTTGTCCAATCTCTTCTTGAAAACTTCCAGTGATGGAGCCCCCACAACTTCTGGAGGCAAGTTATTCCACTGATTAATTGTTCTAACTGTCAGGAAATTCCTCCTTAGTTCTAAGTTGCTTCTCTCCTTGATGAGTTTCCATCTATTGCTTCTTGTCCTGCCTTCAGGGGCTTTGGAGAATAGCTTGACTCCCTCTTCTTTGGGGCAGCCCCTGAGATATTGGAAGACTGCTATGTGGTAGCAGGGTTTCCCGTTGGAGCAGGGGAAGTTTCAACTGTACAGATGAATAACTAAGGAAAACTAGATACCTTTAGCCTCATTAAGAGAAGACTTAAGGGAGACATGTTAGCATCTTCCAATACTTGAGGGGCTTGTCACAGAGAACAGGGGGTCGAACTATTCTCCAAAACAGCTGAGGGCAGAATAAGAACAACAGGTGGAAACTAATCAAGGAGAGAACCGTCCTATAAATAAGGAAAAATATCTCGACAACTCTGGGCTCCAAGATCACCGCAGATGGGGACTGCAGCCAAGAAATCGAAAGACGCTTGCTCCTGGGGAGGAAAGCTATGGCAAATCTAGACAGCATACTCAAGAGCAGAGACATCTCCCTGCCAACAAAAGGGCGTAGAGTCAAGGCTCTGGTTTTCCCAGTTGCAATGTATGGCTGGGAAAGTTGGACCATAAGGAAGGCTGAATGCCAATGAATGGAGGCCTTTGAACTCTGGCGCTGGAGGAGACTCCAACTGGTCAGTCCTAGAGGAGATCAACCCTGGATGCTCTTTAGAAGGCCAGATCCTGAAGATGAAACATTCAAAGACTTTGGCCATCTCATGAGAAGGAAGGACTCACTGGAGAAGAGCCGAATGCTGGAGGACAATAGAAGAAGAAGGGAAGAAGGCAGAGAAGGAGGTGGCTGGATGGAGTCACTGAAACAATCAGCCTTAGCTTAAATGGACTCCAGAAGATGGTAGAGGACAGGAAGGCCTGGAGGAACATTGTCCATGGGGTCACCATGGGTCGGACACCATTTTGCAACTAACAACAACATCTTGACAGAGAGAATAATTGATTGGTGAAAAGAAGTTGGAGGTCTTCAAGAAGTGATTGGACAACCATTTATCTGAAATGGTGGAGGCAGGGTCTCCTGCTTCAGCAGGGAGTTGGACTAGAAGACCTTTAAGGCCCCTTTCAACCCTAGGATTCCACAAGTCTATATTTATATGCTTCCATGTAAGATCTAGTGTTTTTCCTACCACCAAGAAGCTTATGATTCTGTGTGAGATTAGCAATTTAAAACATAAATGCATCGATTTTTTACAATGGAATCCTCGTTCATTTTATCCCTATCATCCAAATAACTTGCTTTATACGCAGTCAGCTTGAGAGAAAGAGAGAATTTTCGATCTTGACCTCATCTCCTGTTGTCATTGTTGCGTTTGTCGCTCCTTCCTGTTCTCTGATAACACAACGCAGCCTGGTGCCTTTGCAGAGAGCCAGGAACTGAATAAAGTTGTGAAGATTTCTAGGACAGCGCCGGTAGATGGTCTAAATCGGAGCGAGATTGGCACCAATGCATCTCTCGTGAATTATTGATCTTTTATTTTCCCTGACTGGGCTAAAGACCCTCGCAAACATCTTCAGATAATTCATACGGTGAGCTCTGTTTTGAAGCAAAACATGAACAGGGGGATAGAAATCAGGATTGCGTGAAGTGTTAGTTCCACTTTATATTATGCCTTGATGTCATTCCTGTTGGAATCTGATTCTGAGGAAGAGTATGAACAGCTGAGAGGGAGTGGGAGTGTGGCTCTGGTGGCTGTGGAAGAAACTGGGGAAGGGCACAGTCTGGCTGGGCATTCAGAGGAAGACCCAGGCCCACCCCTCTAGGGCATGCAGGGAGGAATGGAGAAGGGAGCAACGTGGGTTATGGGGGAGAAAAAGGCCCTGATTCCCTTAATTAGCTGCAGCTGGGAAAACAGGATATAAAGGGTGTTTGCGCACAGCACTTTGCTGGAAGCAATTAACAAAATTAACTTTGTTAATTTCTGGAAGCAAAGTATGTGTTATCTTTGTTTGTCACGTCTTATCTGGGTTCTGGCATCCTCCCAACTGTGTGTGTTTCATTATCTTTTGAGTTCTGCAATTCCTTATCCTGCCCTGTTTTGTTAATTGCTGCAGCATGATTTGTGTTGGTTTTTATTTATAATTTAGACATACTTTGGGTTCGGACTGAATTTCTTCCCTTTAAAAACTGTTTTTTGGAGAGTTTGTTCTCCAGCCAATGATAACTGGATATTGGAGGCCAAGTTGGAGGAATTAAAGGGACTTTACCTGCTTTTTGCAACTTTGTTGCTTTTGTGCCATACCCCTTTGGGTCACCACACTTGGTAAGGACACACCTAAAATACATCCAATGTATTGAATCCAATTTTGGTCACCACAAGCAGTGGTGGGACTCAAAAATTTTGACTACTGGTTTTGTGGGTGTGGCTTGGAGAGTGTGGTTTGGTGGGTGTGGCAGGGGTAGGATACTTTAAAATCCCCATTCCCACCCCACCCCACTAACCTGCTTTCCAGCTCCATTCTCTTGTGCAGGGCAACCAAAGGAGACCCAGCCGATTAGCTGGGACTTGGGAGACGGAGAATAGATGGGGGTGGGGCCAGTCAGAGGTGGGATTTGCTGGTTCTCTGGACTACTGAAAATTTCCACTGCCAGTTCTCCAGAACCGGTCAGAACCGGCTGAATTCACCACCTCTGACCACACTGTTAAAAAGATGTTGAGACTCTGGAAAGAGTGCAGTGAAGAGCAACAAAGATGATTTGGGGACTGGAGGTAAAAACATACGAAGAACGGCTGCAGGAATTGGGAATGTCTACTGTAGTTTAATGCAAAGAAGGTACCAAGGTGACATGAGAGCAGTCTTCCAATATCTCAGGGGCTGCCCCAAAGAAGAGGGAGTCAAGCTATTCTCCAAAGCCCCTGAAGGCAGGACAAGAAGCAAAGGATGGAAACTTATCAAGGAGAGAAGCAACCTGGAATTAAGGAGAAATTTCCTAACAGTGAGAAGAATTAACCAGTGGAACAGCTTCCCACCAGAAGTTGTAGGTGCTCCATCATGAGAGGTTTTTAAGAAGAGACTTGACAGCCAGAATGGAATAGGGCCTCCTGCTTGAGAAGAGGGTTGGACTAGAAGGCCTCCGAGGTCCCTTCCAACTCCATTATTCTGTTGTTCTGTTCAGGAGAGAAGCAACCTAGAACTAAGGAGAAATTTCCTCACAGTGAGAACAATTGACCAGTGGAACGGCTTCCCTCTAGAAGTTGTGGGTGTTTCTATTACTGAAGTGTTTTTCCCAATGAAACCAGTCTAGCAGCACAACCTGGTCTACCCAAATATGAGTTGGAGCATACTGCTTCCGCTTTTTGCCTTCTAGCCCCAATCCAGGAGCCTTCGCAGGTGGTCACTTCCAGGATAACTATTTTGGGTGTTCCATTTAAATTTACCGACAAAAGAAATAAGGGGAGACTAGGACAGCTTTATCCCTGGGGGCTTTTAAGAAGAGCTTGAACAGCCATTTGTCTGAAATGGCATAGAGTTTCTCCTTGAATTACATCCTATAAAAGCAGGCTGGTCTACTGTAATTCCAATAACTGGACTGCTGTGTTTTTTTCACCCCGAAGCCGCATCACTTTTCTATAATCAAGTCAAGTGGAACTAAATTTAAATGATGGTTGTGCACGACACTGGATATAGCTGCTTATTATTCAACAATACTGCCTACAGATAAAATGCTTCGGTAGTGTTTACCTGATGTGAGTTGATTCAAGCCAAGATCCCCTACTAACTTGATTAGAATATATATGTATATGTGTGTGTGTGTGTGTGTGTGTGTGTGTGTGTGTGTGTATACATATATATATGTGCTGTTCAGCTTCCTTCGGGTATTATCCCACATCATTGTAATGCTTTTAAAGTTGTAGCAACGTTTCAGCAGAATCTCATCTGCCATCATCAGGCTTCTGTACTGAGTTCATATGTGGGTCAGGCTATCAGTACTATCACTACAATGACGTGGGATAATACCTGAAGGAAGCTGAACAGCACACATGTAAAGCCCCTGTCACACTGCACCAACGCATGCAGAGAGGATGTAAAACGGACAAAAAAGCTTGCCATCCGTTGGTTAACGCGATGTACTCACTGCCTCCGTTTTGCTTCTTCTCTATCCGTCCAGCATCCGTTTATTGACGTTTCATCCGCTCAGAAAGTTTTGAGCTGCTCAAAACTTTTGCGTGGAAAATGTATCCAATTTGTCCGTTCTGCATCCGCTACGCATCCGCTATATCCGATAGGCATCCGTTCCGCATCCGCGCAACTCGCATCCGCTCGGACGCAGGGAGGAAGCGGAACGGATGCAGAACGGATGCCTAGCGGATGCAATATGGAAACAAAGCATTTAAAACAGAAAAAACATTCGCAGAAGGGACCTATCTCGGATATTAAGGATGTCTACAGGATGCCTAGAGGATGCCTAGAGGATGCAAAGGGACACCTATACTGCCTATAAAAAGGGGGAGCAACACATCTGGATCTCACTTTCAGAACAGCAGCCCTGCGGTGCGGACCTCTGCAGCCTTCATCTGGCTCTTGCTCTTCCACAGCATCCAGTCATGTCCACCGTGGATCGTAACAAAGTCCTTTTGGCAGCCACCATCCTTCTGCAACAGTGCGAAGCCATCTACAAGCTCTGTGAACTCTACTACGGGAAGAAAAAGGGGCGTCCAAGAAGCGTCTGGGCACGAAGATGGTTCACCAGAAGAGCAGAGGACGGACTGTACCACAAGCTGATGGTGGAGCTCAGGAACGAAGACACTCGTGCTTTCCAGAACTTCATGAGGATGCCTCAAGCCATGTTTGATGAACTTGTGCAGCGGCTGACACCCAGGTTGACCAAGGCAAACACCAACTTCCGGCCCAGTCTGGACCCTGGGCTCAAGGTGGCACTCACTCTGCGCCACCTGGCCTCAGGGACCACCTACAGGAGCATGCAGTATGGCTGGAGGGTGCCACACAACACCATTAGCATTGTGGTCAGAGAAGTGGTGCAGGCCATCATCGAAGAATACAAGGAGGAGCTCCTCCAGTGCCCCTCCACTGAAGAAGGCTGGAAGAAAGTTGCAGAGCAGTGGTATCAGAGGTGGAACTTCCCACACACCGTAGGAGCCAACACCATGGCCACGCCCACCCAGCAACTGGGCAGAGAACCCTTTGCTAAAATTTTTGAAGCCCACTCCTGTCTGTTCCATATATCTGGCTCGCTCACCCAGCCTGTGCAGCCCAGCTGCCTTCCGCGCAGGCAGGAAATCCCCTTGGTTTTGCAGCCACGCACTCACATTTTCGGCGAACCAGCTGTAACAATATGTGTGCCCCACCTCTACCTGCAGTGTAGTGGTGGGATTCAACCAGTTCGCCCCTATTCGCGAGAACTGGTTGTTAACTTTCAAAGCAGTTCGAAGAACCAGTTGATGGAAGAAATCTCCTTTTATTTTTTTCCACTTTACAGGGCTCATCCTGGAAGGAAGGCAGGAAGGAAACATTCTGGTGTTGTTTCTAGCCTGATCTTTATTGCCTTGCATCCCCATGGTCACGTGAGCAAAATTCAGATGCTTGGCAACTGCCTCACACCCTCAAAATGATGCTATAGAGCCCTGCACACCAGAACAACTGGACTCAAGGACAGTTTTCCCCCCAATGCCATCATTCCGCTAAACAAATAATTCCCTCAACATTGTCCAACTGTTTACAAAGTCTGCACTACTATTACTATTAATCTTCTCATCACTCCTTATTGCCCATCCTTTCCCACTTGGGACTGTAGGACTGTAACTTTGTCGCTTGTATCCTTATGATTTATATTGACTGTTTCCTAGTATGATTTGCTTGCTTATTGTACCCTATGCCTATTATTAAGTGTTGTACCTGATGATTCTTGATGAATGTATCTTTTCTTTTATGTACATTGAGAGCATTTGCACCAAGACAAATTCCTTGTGTGTCCAATCACACTTGGCCAATAAAGAATTCTATTCTATTCTATTCTATTCTATTCTATTCTATTCTATTCTATTCTATTCTATTCTATTCTATTCTATTCTGTTCTATTCTGTTCTATTCGGTTCTATTCGGTTCTATTCGATTCTATTCGATTCGATTCTATTCGATTCTATTCTGTTCTATTCTGTTCTATGATAAGAATGTTTTTCTCTTTCAGCACCCTGTACTCTGAAGGGTTACCCCAAAACAATTTTTGCTGGAAAAATTGTGATGACAAATATTATCCTTTCCCTTGCCTGGGGCGTGTGTGTGTGTGTGTGTGCTCAATGGTCTCACCCCACCTCATCCCCTGGGGATTTTGGCACAGCTCTGGAACGTGGCGACGGCTCCCTCTTCTCCAGCAGACAATACCACCCACTCATCCCCAGAGGAGCTAGGAGGGTGTCAGTGCCACCCGATAGATAGACCCCTATTTAAGGGTCCGTATCACACATCGGTCCAGGAGCTAGAAGAATCAATGGCTCCATTCATGGTGGGGGAAAAAAAGACATACAGGAGTTGCAAGACAGATGGGAGGAAAAAACTTGCATTCAATTCTGCCTCTCCCTCTATCGACAGCCCTCAAGTTAGGACCAGAATTGGCATTCGATCAAACACAAAAGGAGCTGGAAGGGACCTCGGAGGTCTTCTAGTCCAGCCCCGGTCAAGCAAAATAGAGCTGGAAGGGATCTTGAGGTCTTCCACTCCAACCCACCTCTCAAGCAGAATAGAGGTGGGACCTTGGAGGTCTTCTAGTTCAGCCCCCTGCTGAAGCAGAATAGGAGCTGGAACGTACCTTGGGGATCTTCTAGTCCAGGGGTCTCCAACTTTGCCAACTTTAAGCCTGGAGGACTTCAACTCCCAGAATTCCCAGCCAGCTTTGCTGGCTGAGGAATTCTGAGAGTTGAAGTCCACAAGTCTTCCAAGTTGCCAAGGTTGGAGACCCCTGTTCTAGTCCATCCCTCTGATCACACAGAATAGGAGATGGAAGGTACCTTGGAGGTCTTCTAGTCCATCCCTCTGCTCAAACAGAATACAGCTGGAATGGACCAGTCCAGTCTCTTGTAAAAACTTTTAGTGTTGGAGCATTTCTCTCCTTGATCACTTTCCATCCATTGTTTCTCATCTTGTCTCTGGGGGCTTTGGAAAATAGGTTGATCCCCCACCTTCTGATTCTCAACTCCTGACAACTGTATCTTTTCTTTCATGTATACTGAGAGCATTTACACCAAGACAAATTCCTTGTGTGTCCAATCACACTTGGCCAATAAAGAATTCTGTTCTATTCTATTCTATTCTATTCTAAATTTTATGGCAGCCCCTCAAATATTGCAATCCTGCTATCCTGTCCTTCTTTTCATGAAACTAGCCTTACCCAAATCCTGCAACTCTTCTTGTTTTCTCCAGGCTTCCCATCCTTTTAATTGCTCTTCTCTGCACTTTTTCCACACTCTCAACCTCTTTACTGTAATGTGGTGACCAATGGCTAAGCTAGGCTGCTGTTGAAGTGAGCTGCATCAGATCTAATTCAACTTTTTTTTTTTTTTTGGCCATGGTTGGTAAGCAAATCATTGTAGTTGTTAAACGAGTCCCTGCAGTCAGTAACAGAAATACACCACCATTGTCCGAATCCAGCTGTCTCCCTTGATTTCGCTTGTTGAAAACCAGCTGGAAGGTTGCAAATCATGATTCCCGACACTCCTGGGATGCTGCCATTGTCATGAATACATGCTGGTGGTCATATTTTCATCCCATGAGCCTGGGGATACTGCGACCATCATAAGTATAATCCTCACACTTATGACAGTGAAATTACTTTTCACAGTTGCCGTTGTGACTTCAAACAAATGGTTGTAAGCTAAGGTCTACCTGTAATTTTCATGGATTGCTCTTCTAGCCAGCAATGGATGATTGTTTATGTCCAAACCAGGATCTAATACAGGGGTAGAAATCTACTGGTTCAGACCAGTTTGAGTAGTTCCATGATGGCGAACCTGTGGCACACGTGCCACAGGTGGCACAGAGAGCCATTTGTGCGGGCACAAAGTTTGCCCCAGGCAAACTTACCTAGCTGCACATGCGCATGCCTCCCAGCTGATTTTTGGCCCGTTTCAGGCCTTTTTCGGTCTCCCTGAGGCTCAAGGGAAGCCTCTGTAGCCTTTGGAGGCTGAAAAACAGGCCAGTTTCATCACTTCCTGTATTTCCAGAAATACCGGAAGTGATGAAACTGGCCCATTTTTTCGCACAGGAGCTTAAAAAGGTTAGCCACCACGGCAATAGTTGAACCAACTGGCTGGCCCCACACTCCCCCCTCCTCCTCTCCCCGGAGTCTCCATATTTTGGATGCAGGTAAGTGCAGGATCTGTGTGGAAGCTCTGGGAGGGCAAAAAATGGGCCGATACAGAAGTTCCGGAAGTCCAGAAACGGGCCTGTTTCCGGCTTCCAGAGGCCTTCCGGAGCTGGGGGAGGCTGTTTTCACCTTCCTGGAGCCCCGAGGGAAGCCTCCGGGCTCTGGGGAAGGGGGAAAATGGTGCTCCTGGAAGTTCTGGTCGGCCACGCCCACCATGGCCACGTCCACCCAGCAACTGGGCAGTGAACCAGGTGCTGGGATTTTTGAATCCCACCCCTAATCTTAATATGTCCATCTTCACCCACTAACCAGAAAACAAGGATGTTGTTGTGTATTGTTGCCATTTTATCACCATGGGGGAATTATATTAATTCTAATTATATTAATTAATTAATAGCTTTGGTGGGGCAGTGGTTAGAGTGCAGTACTGCAAGCTATTCCTACTGCAATTTGGCAGATCAAATCCCTCCAAGCTCAAGGCTGACTCAGCCTTCCATCTTTCTGAGGTGGGAAAAAAGAGGACCCAAATTGTTGGGGGCAATAGGCTGATTTTGTAAACTGCTTCGAGGGGGCTGTAAAGTAGTATATAAGTCTATGTGCTATTGCTATATGCAGGCTTTTCATGACCAGCAATTCTGCAATTGCATGACAATGGACCCTGTGGCCTTAAAACCATAAATTACGGCTTGTTGTGGTCAGTGAGCCCAGTGGGATGTGGCTCAGTAAACAAACCATGGTTAAACCCAACACCAGCCATACTTTGCGAGAAGGGTTTGTGATATAAAAGCTGCGTCTTGGATTTGAAAGCTGGGTACAACCCAGACACTTAACCTGGTTCTCGAATTAAACTATTTTTTTTCTGGGTTTGCACAATATAGTAAGCTTAAATGAACCTAGCAGGCTGGGTTAACAAAATGTCCAATAGGGCTTGTTTGAGTGATAGTGTTGTGGCCTACCAGCGGCTGATGGAGCTGGCAGCAGAATCGGATGGGAGTGAGGAGGTTGGGGAAGAACCCAGGCCAGTCTTGGAGTCTGGAGAGGGCTCTGCATCAGAGGCAGAGGTGGGGCCAGGGCAGGCTGGCAGTCATCAGCTGCCTTCAGACCCAGACAGCAGTGAGGCGGGGGAGCTTCTGGAACCAGTTCCCAGCCTGCACATGTACAGGGCTACCAGAAGACAAGAACAATTGAGACAGCACAGTTGATTCAGGAATAAGGCCACACCTTGGAGACGATTGGCCCTTCCCATGGGACATAAAAGAGGAGCGAATGGGATGTAAGCTTTTGCAGGAAGCAATTAGTTCATCTGGTCAATTCAAGCTTTGTAAAGTTCTGTTTGACTCTGTGGCAAGTTTGGCCTTGCCCTGTGTTTGGCCGTTTGGTCTCTGGCTGCATTCCAAGTGTGAGAAGGTGGGTGTTTGTAAACATTCCCTTGAAAGACTGTTTGTGAAGCCTTGCATGCTGGGAATGAACGTAATTCACAGCCATGGAAATAAAAGAGGTTTTGCCGGGACTAAGATTGTGCTTTATGCTTTCTAAGGAAGCCTAGGTCAGAACAGATGGCAGCTAGGTGCCCAGTCTTTAAATGGCCCGGTTAACTGATTTGTGTGAGAGTGCATTTCTGCCCCGACAGTGTGAGACTTTTGAACCGAGAATGGAAAAGATGGGGGCACAGTTGCAAATATAGTCACACTGAAGGGTTCAGAGTTTCTATTCAGGGAAAATAAACTTTTTCTGAAATGTGCATTACGAGAAGAGCAGAAAGATTCCTTCACCATATTGACCAGTTCCAGCTTTTACCCACATAAAAGGCAACCATTTATCATAACTGGAGATAGAAAAGGACTATTTATCACTAGTGTATAAAAAAGATGTTGAGACTCTAGAAAGAGAGAAGAGGAAGTTGATTAAAGGACTGGAAGTTAAAACATACAACAAACGATTGCAGGAATTGAGTATGTCTAGTCCAGGCATCTCCAACTTTGGCCACTTTTAAGATTGGTGGACTTTAAACCAAGGTGTTCAAACTTGGCTACTTTAAGACTTGTGGACTTCAACTCCCAGAATTCCCCAGCCAAGTTTTGTACCTTTAGACCAGGGGTCATCAACCTTTTGGACCTCAGGGACCACCAAACCCATAATTTAAAATCCCGCGGACCAGAGACCCTGAGAAAATCCTCCAAAAAGACTTCAGGAAAATTCCCCACCCGTTTTCCTACCGATCGATTGTTCTTTATTTGGGATCGCAGGGTACCGTCTCCAGCTCCGTTCTCAGGGGGAGACAGAGAGAAAAAGAGAGACTTTTGGCTTCATGCAAGGAAAGCAGCAGAAGCAGCAGAAGTCTTTCTTTCTCTCCCTCAAACTCTACCAGAAATGAGCCTTTGTGAGACTTGTCATGCCAGCGCAGCCTCGTGGAGCAGGAGGCCTTGCAGGGTCCCAGAGACTCATTTCTGGCAGAGTCTGGGGGAGAGAAAGAAAGACTTTGGCTGCTTTCCTTCCGTGCATCCAAAAGCAGAAGAAAAAAGTTGAAAGCAGCAGCCCGGTGGCATGGCCAGGCAAGTGGGGTGAGTGGAGCAAGTTCCTCCACTCTGTCCTTTCCCTCCTCCCCTCACTACCTCGTATTGTTCGCAATGCAAGTGACACAAGCCTTGTGTTCCCGGACAGCCTGGATTAATTGCTTTGGGGGGGGGGGACATTTCTCTGCCAACCACCAAAGTTTTCTCGTGGACCACAAGTGGTCCCCAGCCCACTGGTTGGCAACCGCTGGATTAAGATGACTTTCAGGGTCCTTTCCAACCCTTGTTATTCTGTAAGTCTCCATCTCTAAAGTGTTGCTCTTGTGTTATGCTGCAACGATTCCCCGCAAATCCAGAAAAGAGAAGTCATTTTGCATAGCCTACAGAGCCAGGCTTGTTCTCCACAAACGATTTACATAACCTTTCTCAGCTACCACACAATTTGTAAGAAGTTGCGTAAGCCTGGTCTATTATTTCTGCAGCTTCATCTGATGGGTTCCTTGTGGCCTCTGAGAGAAACCAGAATGCAATCACTGTGTCATTTGTTTATTTACTTACATCCCATGTTTATTTTTATAAACAATGCAAAGCACTTAACGTATCTAATACCTCTTCTTCCTACTTTCCCTACAACAACAACCCTGCGAGGTGGGTTGGGCTAAGATAGACCGAGCAATCACCCAGCCTACTTTCATGCCGAAGGCAGGATTAGAACTCACTGTCTCCTGGTGATTGGTTCAGTCACCAAGCCTGCTTTCATGACTAAGGTGGGACTAGAACTCACAGTCTCCTGGTAAGTAGCTCAAAGTTACTAAATTTATTAAATGTAAGGCCACTCATCTCCATATCAAGGAACTCTGGGTGGCTTACAATATATTATGCATTCATATAATATTAACATTATTACAATATTGCTCTGCAAACCTACTCTGACTTGAAGAGACTGTTCAGTGCTGTTTCTCAACCCTGGCAATTTTACACAGGTGGACTTCCAACTCCCAGAATTCCCCAGCCAGCCTTGTTGACTGAGGAATTCTGGGAGTTGAAGTCCATCAATCTTAACGTGTGTGTATGTGTGTGTGTGTGTGTGTGTGTGTGTAAAAATAAGCTTTGCACACATGCTACAAACAGAGCAAGGCAGATATTTTCTTTCCTAAGTTCCAGGTGGAAGCCAAGGCAGTTGAGAAGCCTCAAGTCCAGAATACTTGGAAATGGGGCTGCTTGAGAGGGTCAGCACTGCCCTCCCCTCCATGGGGTGGAAGGAAGGGTTCTCACTTTCTAGGATGGAACAGACCACAATATGACCCTGCATGGCCATAAAGCACTTTAAAAAGGCTCCAGATTTCATGACAATGGAGGAACTTTATTTCCTCTCTGCTTCCTTCCTTCCTCCTGCCCTTCTTTCCACCTGCCTCCCTCCATTCCTTCCTTTCTTTTTCCCTTCTGTACTGCCTCCTTCCTTTCTCCCTTTCTTCCAACCTGACTGCTCTCTTCCTTCCATCCTTCCTTTCTTTTCCTCCTTTCCATTTCCCTCCCTCCTGCCCTGCTTTCTTGCCTCCCCTGTATCTTCCCTCCTTCTTTCCACCTCCCTCCCTCCTGCTGCCTTTCTTCCTTTCTGCCTTCTCTTTCCTCTCTCCCTCCTGCTTATGCACTTTTCCTTCCTTCCTTCCTTCCTTCCTTCCTTCCTTCCTTCCTTCCTTCCTTCCATCTCTCTCTCTCCCTGCCTTCCTGCCTTCTCTTTCCTCTCTCCCTCCTGCTTATGTACTCTTCCTTCCTTCCTCTTTCTCTCCCTGCCTTCCTGCCTGCTTTCCTTCTTTCCTTTCCTTCCTTCCTTCCATCTCTCTCTCTCCCTGCCGTCCTGCCTTCTCTTTCCTCTCTCCCTCCTGCTTATGTACTCTTCCTTCCTTCCTTCCTCTTTCTCTCCCTGCCTTCCTGCCTGCTTTCCTTCTTTCCTTTCCTTCCTTCCTTCCATCTCTCTCTCTCCCTGCCGTCCTGCCTTCTCTTTCCTCTCTCCCTCCTGCTTATGTACTCTTCCTTCCTTCCTCTTTCTCTCCCTGCCTTCCTGCCTGCTTTCCTTCTTTCCTTCCTTCCTT
>BLBF01000069.1:4111523-4132115 GCA_015471245.1 Laticauda colubrina
TTAGGCATGAAAGCCAGCTGGGTGAGTTTAGGCCAATCACCAGGAGAATGGGAATTCTAGTCCGGTCTTAGGCATGAAAGGCAGCTGGATGATTTCAAGATCCTCTCAGAGGCTCTCTGTGCTTCAGATCTCTTTCTTGTTAACATTGCGTCAATCATGGAAGTGTGGTCATATGTTATGACAGAGCTTGGTGAAACTTGCCCCCTGATTTCTGCAGCTCCACGGCCAGAAAATTATCTTGTGCAGATTTTTGGGCCTGGTAGGGAAATGTTGACCTAGTAGGACAGCCAATGTGGTCTTTTGGAATACAGACCTTGTGGAGAACAAATATGATCTTCTGCAAGATTGAGCTTGTGAAAGAATCAGTGTCGTCTTCGGGAAGATTGACCTCATGGGAAGACAAAATTGGTCTTCTGGAAGGTTGACATTATGGAAGCATGAATGTCTTCTGGAATGCTGACCTTGTGTAAGGGCAAACATAGTTTTCTAGAATATTGATCTTGTGGGAAAAGAAACGGTTTTCTGAAATATTGATTTTCTGAAAGAACCAATGTGATCTTCTGGAATATTGATCTTGTGGGAGAACAAACATGGTTTTCTGGAATATTAATCTTCTGAAAGAACCAATGAGGTCTTCTGGAATATTGACCTTGTGGAAGGACAAACATCATCTTCTGGACCATTGACCTTGTGGGAGAAGAAGCAAGATCTTCTGGAATATAAACCTTCTAAAAGAACCAACAAGGTCTTCTGGAATATTGACCTTGAGGAAGGACAAACATGATCTTCTGGAATATTATCTTATCAAGGCCACTATTTTTCTTGGCCAGCAGAAAGCAGAATCCTGCCTATCAAGTTGTTTTCCCAAGGGGATGTGGGGATCAATGGATCCGGCAAACCCACTGATGTCTTCTTTTCTTCACCAATGTTCTTCTCCTTCAACCCACAGTGAACACAAGACTCCGGCACAGCGCAACCATCATACATGCCATTTTCCAAGTGCCTGAATTTTTATTACTTGATCTTGGAGATTCTGCAATGGTCGTTGAGTGTGAAAAATAGCCATAAGTCATTTTTTGTAAAAGGTTGTAAGTCAAAGACGATCTGCGCTCCCTTTCCCAAATAAGCAATTTTATTCCAAGCCACAGGCTTGTTGCAAACTTCAGCTCATTCATCAGACATCAGGCCTGGCTATAGATCCTAATCTAGCATTTAAATTATTCTTCTTTTTAATCAGTTTTTTAATTTTATTTAAAACAAACAAAACAAACTATCCATCTTCCATTTAAACAGTGTGTCGTCTGGGAACAAATATCTTGTGCAACAACAATCAGAGTTTCCAACCATAATCATTTACATCAGTATTAATTCTTTACTCTAACTTATTACTAATATACATAATATATCTAATTGTCATAATAATCCTCATCTTGATTTATTAACTTCTATTAACATATTGTCTACTTCACTGGTCTTCTTTTGTTTCTAACTTTCATATTTCTTCTCTAACCATCGATAAAATGATTCCCATATCATATTATATTCAATTTGTTCCTTCTCTTTAATTGCAAGTGCTAACCTATTTCTTTCTGCACATTCTCACATTTAAATTCTGAAGAGAAGGGAGGAAGAGGAAGGGAGGGGAACAGATGATGGGTTGTGCAGATGTGTGTCATGCCCCTGACAGAGTCTGAATCTGAGGGTGAAGACGAACAGCTGACAGGGAATAGAGGTGTGGCTCCATTGGCTGTGGAGGAAACTGGGGAAGGGCAAAGTCTGGATGGGCAGAGCAGGGGAGAGATAGAACAAAGGAGAGGGAATTCAGAAGAAGACCCAGGCCATCCCCTTTTCATCTTAGGGCACACAGGGAGGAACAGAGTAGGGAGCAACATGGGTTGCATGGCTTATGGGGAAGGAAAGGGCCCTGATTTCCTTCATGAGCCACAGCTGGGAAGAGAGTTTTAAAAAGATGCATGCTAAGTGCGGCAGCTGCTGGGGACAAACGTGAGTTTATCTTGTGTTGACTTTGGTTATTTGTGTTCCTGGCATCCTCCTAACCATGCTGAGTTATTGCCGTGCCTTTCACGTCTGGAATTCTTGCTCCTGCCGTGCCAGATTAATTACCTCACTTTACCTTGATTGGACTTATAGTTACAGTTTGTGTTGACCACATTTTGGACTTGATTCTCTGCAGACAAAAGCTGTATCTGGGAGAGTTTTTCTCCAGCCAGAAGGTAACCAGGACATTAGGTGCAAAGTTGGAGTTAATAAAGGGACTCCTCCTGATTATCTGACTGTGTTGCTTTTGTGCCAGGCCCCTTTGGGTCATCACAATGTGGCTTATGGGTAAGACTGATCACAAGTCCCTATCAATTAGCATCTGTGTTTTTTCTTTCTTTCTGGGGAGGCAGACGTAAGGCAAAACATTTGCGGTGGAAAGATTGAGCAAGGTGTGGACCATGTCCAACTTCTCATTTCTGCTTCCTTCCTCTCCTTTTTCTGGCCATCTATTCGAGTTCCTCTCCTCCTTCACAACAACCACTTTGCATTGCTTGCATGCTTAGTTTTCCCACAAATGCAACTCGCCCAGCCCTGTCACTACGGCTTCTTAATTTTGTGCAAGCGAATTCAATGCTCACCTGGTTTACCAAGGCAGGTGAGGGTAGTAGAGGATGGCTGGTGAAGCTCTCACCCTTGTTGTGCACAAGCGAGACTGAGGTCGATGGAGGATCTTACACAGCCTTCCCCCCCCCCCCAACAATCTGGGTTATCATTTTACCCACCTTGGAAGGAGGGAAGGCTGAGTCGACCTTGAGCCTGGTGAGATTCAAGATCCAGATGGATCTTGACAGACTAGAACATTGGGCCATATGCTCTAGAAAAAGTACAGAGAAGAGCAATTAGGATGATTAGGAGACTGGAGGCTAAAACACATGAAGAACAGTTATAGGGACTGGGCCTGGCTAGTCTAGTGAAGAGAAGGACCAGGGGAGACAGGATAGCATCTTCCAATATTTGAGAAGTTGTGGGAGCTTCATCACTTGAGACTTTCAAGAATAGACTGGATTCTCATCTGTCAGAAATGGTGTCAGGTCTCCTGCTTGGGCAGGGGATTGGACTAGATCAGGGGTCACCAACCTTTTGGACCTCAGGGACCACCAAACTCATAATTTTAGATCCCAGGGACCACTAACCGGTTCTGTGGGCATGGCCTAATTTGTGGGTGTGGCTTGGTGGTCATGTGACTGGCTGGGCATGGCTTGTATGTAAATATTATAAATATTTATGTAAATATGGATTTTTTTTATAAAAAAGAGAAACTTTTACTCAAAATCAGGCAAAGGCAGATTGAGTTGCTCACAGAATCACAGATTCATTCAGAGATCTATCTATGTGCCATTGGCTAGCTCAGTCTGTCACATAAAATTTGCTTGCAAGCAAACTCACACCATGCATGTAAATATTGAATTGTTTTTATAAAAAAGATCAACTTTTACCCAAAATCCGGCAAAGCAGGCAGATTGAGTTGCTCACAGAATCATCCAGTGATCTGTCTATCTATCTGCCATCGGCTAGCTCAGTCTCTCAAATTTGCTTGCCATGAGTCTGCACTGAATTTGCTTGCAAGCAAACCTTCAGTCCTAAGAGAGGTTCAACTGTGCTGAGTGGAAGATCTAAAGACTAGCCAGAAAGCAAGAAATCCAACCATTTCCTGCTTCCTAGCTAATCTAAATCTCCTGGCACAGCAGAAGAGATGATAGTCGGAAAAAAGAAAAATAGCAACTTTGCAGGCAAGTTTGTTGGGTAAAGAGTGAGTGGGAGGGGAGGGTCCTGCAGGCCACGTGGGCAGTGCTGCCTTGTGTTTCTGTGCAGCCTGGATTAATTGCTTTGTGAGGGTGCTCTGGGGGTGAGATTTCTCTGCGGCCCACCAACATTTTCTCACAGTCCACCAGTGAGCCTTGACCGCTGGACTATGACCTACAAGGTCCCTTCCAACTCTGATTATCTGTTACCTGTAATGAAACATCTGCAAGATTCGAACTGCCAAATTGCAGGCAGCCGGCAGGCAGCAGAAGTAGCCTGCAGTACTGCCCTCTAATTACTGTACCACCGTGGTGCTGGACTAGAGTAGGAAAGTCTTCTAGCCCAACCTTCTACTCAAGCAGGAGACTCCATACCATTCCAGGCAGGTGGCTGTCCAATCTCTTAAAACCTCCAGTGTTGAAGCATTTATAACTTCTGGAGGCAACTCTGATTAATTGTCCTTCCTGTCAGAAATGTCTCCTTAGTTCTAGTTTGGTACCCAAAGGATATAGGAGAAGAGTTCAAAAGAAGCTTGAGTAACGAATGAGTAATCCTGATCCAGTACGTTTTCTTGGCAATGACACAAAAGTGGTTGCCATTTCCATTTTTCCTAAGGTGATTATTATTATTTTTGTTGTTTAGCCAGCAGTCCTGGGATTTCCTGAAAAATCTTCCTTTCCAGGATCAATTTAGCTGACTCTAGATCGCTTATTCAAGACCACTCAAAATTAGTAGATCACCGCCAGCTGGGAACCGAACTCCTTCTGAAATATGGGTGACTGTTTGGACACCAAAATGAATAGCTAAAAGTCTATTCTCAGCTCTTCTGAAACCTTCAGCCTTCTTCTTCCACCCACCAGCCCAACCCTCCGTGATCTCACTCTGAGTAATCTAAAATTTCCCCTTAAACAACATGCTAGTCCTTTCTTGCAGATATCTGTAGCTCTAAGGAAGTACTCTTGGACTTCCTGGTTTATGGCCTGTGGTTCCCATCTTCTAATGGTCTGTAAGAATGACCTTGGGGGACAAAGGGAAGAATCACAGAACAACAAGATTAACAAGAGATGGAAGGGATCTTGGAGGTTTTCTAGTCCAGAACCTGGTTAAGCAACAGACCCGATAGTGATGGCGGAACCTATGGCACCTGTGCCAAGGCAGAGCACTCTCTCTGGGCACGCCAGCCGTTGGCCCAGCTCAGCTCTGCTGCACATGCATGCACACCTCCCACCAGCCAGCTGGTTTTTGGGCCTCTGTTGTGTATGCATGGGGGTAGAGTGCATGCAGGGGGTGAGGAGCACACATGGGAGTGGGGCATATGTGCAGGGACTTGCACCAAGCATTGCATTTTGGCAATGTGCATGCATGCTTTGCGCACAATGCCAAAAAGGTTTAGCAATCACTACCCTGTAACCATTTTCAGACAAACTGTTGTGCAACCTCTTCTTGAAAATCTCCAGTGATGGAAAACCCACAACTTCTGGTGGCAAGTTGTTCCACTGATTAATTGTTCTCAATGTCAGGAAATTTCTCCTTAGTTCTAAGTTGCTTCTCTCCTTGATTCGTTTCCATTCGTTGCTTCTTATCTTGCCTTTTGGGACTTTGGAGAATAGCTTGATCCCTTCTTCTTTGAGGCAGCCCCATAGATATTGGAAGATGCTATCATGTCTCCCCTGGTCCTGCTTTTAATGACTGTGTTCCTCACTTAACAACTGCAGGGATTCACTTAACAACAGGGGCAGGAAAAGTCCTAAAACAGGGGGAAAGTTCCCTTTAACAACCATGTGGCTTAGCCACAGAAATGTTGGGGCTCAAAATATTGGTCGTAAGCTGAGGATATCCCCATATGTTAAATTAAAAAAAAAAATCTGCTTCACCCTAAAGATAAATCTGCATCTGGATTGGTGAGTTGCATTGGGGGCAGTGGCTTTCCTTGGAAAAGGGGAAGATAACAAAAATGTTAAAATGTCTCATAGTTAACTGATTCAATGTGACATAACGCTGTGTTCCACCCTATTGGTACATTTCCATGTGGCTGCAAATACAGGCAAGTCCTCAATGTACGACCACCATGGAGCCCCAAATTTCTTTTGTTCAGTGAAACATCCTGTCAGGATTCCAGCAGTTCCCCCAATTAAATTATGAGACTCGAGCCAAATTTAATTCATTGTCACCCTTGACCCTGGTTTTCTCCCCACCTTCTGGGTGTATCATAATTTATCTTCTCCAATGGGACACCTCCATAGCCCAGAGTCATCAATCATGCTCTCCAGTGAGAATTTTGTCCAGCAGAAACTTCAGTCACCTAGTTACTATCTTTGAAAACATTTATGGGATGCAGTTTCAGTTTGCAAGCTGCCGCTGTCAACGAAAAAGATACTCCTTTGGTTTTTTTAGCTCCCAGAAAAAGGGAGTGGGGAGAAAACAGTGCGTTCCTTAAGTGCCTACATAATCACCCTGGCAGCCCGAAGTTGTTGGAGTGCAAGATTATTTCTGGAGAGCATGATTGATGACTCTTGGCTATGGTTGTGTCCCATTGGAGAATATACATGCAGGGGGTTGGGGGAAGACCAGGGTCAAGGGGGGAATGAATGATGTATTTTAGCTGCATCCAACTAACACCAACATGGCCACTTCTAATAAATCAATTTTATTTTCTCTGAGAGATGCGGCTATGATTTGAATGAGGGTGGATTTGTTGGAGTTCTTACAGCCGCACTGCTCCCCCCTCCCTTTCTGTTGGCAACTCTAAAAAGACCATAGAAATATTTTATGAGTTGACCCATCCATTGAGTGCGTTTCGCCCCATTTTACCCCCTTTCTCGCCACCATTGTTAAGCGAATCACCGTAGCTGTGAAATCAGTCAAGCTGTTGTTGGGGTTTTTTTGGATTTTAAGTTCTTTTTAGAGTGGATATTCGTGCTCTCTTGTAACTTTGAATGGTCAGTAAGTGAACTGTTGTAAGTCAAGGACTTCTTGTGCCAAAGGGTTTTTTTTGTGACCTTAATTTGCAGGAAAGCAGGCCACAACAAAGGACAGCTTGCAACCCACACAAAAAAACTGCATTTTCCAAGTGAGATTTATGTCGTCTGCGTGATTTACAAGCTTTTCTTTTTTAAAAAAAAAATCAATCCTGTAAAATAGGGGAAAAAGAAAAAAAAAGAAATAAGGCAAAGACTTTATTATCTGTTTTTGTATTTAAAAAAAATCTTCTCGTGAGAGTAGAAGGAGGGAGAGGGTGGAAATTTGATTTCATCTAGTTAGGGAAACATCCTGCTGGGCTGATTTGATGCCCTTGTACAGAATGGCTGAAAACCCAATTAAAATGAAAGGTGTTTTTTAATTAGCACCCTTGCCCACTTCCCAAAAAGCAGAGATAATTTGAGAGGCTATTAAGTGAAACATGGAGGCTATTTTTCTTC
The DNA here is from genome assembly GCA_015471245.1 of Laticauda colubrina. Taxonomy (NCBI): domain Eukaryota; kingdom Metazoa; phylum Chordata; class Lepidosauria; order Squamata; family Elapidae; genus Laticauda; species Laticauda colubrina. The sequence goes on from BLBF01000069.1 coordinate 4,118,747, forward strand.
AGGATAATTGTGATCTCTCTCTCTCTCTCTCACACACACACACACACACACTCACATTAAAAACCAGGCTGGATGCTCAGGACAACAAAGCATTAAATCAAATTGTTACCCCCATTTGAATCATAAGTCTCTAGCCAAATTTTTAAAACTGTGATGACCCAGGGTGGGATACAAAATAAGCACAGTCACAAAAAACTGGTGAAGCCCCTTTTATTTCTTCACTTTGCTTCCAAGCTCCAAATATCCTTGACTGGAGACAAGAAAACTCCCACATGAGCAGTTACCAGAAGGAGGAAATGCTGTTTAAATTATAAAGAGTAAAAAACAACACAAACGAAACACACACTGGAAAGGACGCCAAACTCAGAGAGGAACCATAAACTCGAGATATTTCCATGCTTTGTTTCCAGCGTTCACCCATAGGCATGTCCGTCCTCTTATCCAAGTGTCACAGCTGCAGCCCATGAAGAGGATCAAGGCCCTCTCCTCTCAAGTAGACCACGTCTCTCCCTTATCCTCTCCTCCCTACGTGCCCTAAGATGGAGAGGGGATGGGCCTGGGTCCTCCTGATTGCCCAGCCAGCCTCTGCCCTTCCCCAGCCTCCTCCACAACCTCCGGAGTCCTGTCGGCTGTTCCTCCTCTCCCTCAGCATCAGTCTCCACCAGTGGCATGACAAAAACTTAAAGAAGATTTATTAGGAGTAGGAGTAAACATATTGGCATTGCCTGGGTGTAGCCGACTCTGAGACAGATAATTCACTGTCACCCTTGACCCTGTTTTTTTCCCCCACCCCTTGGGTGTATCATAATTCATATTCTCTAATGGGACACATCCATAGCCAAGAGTCATCAGTCATGCTCTCCAGTTAGAATTTTGCAGAGCAGAAACTTCAGTCACCTGGTTAGTATCTTTGAAAAACTATTTATGGAATGCAGTTTTGATTTTCAAACTGCCACACTGCTCCCCCTCCCTTTCTGTTGGCAACTCTAAAAAGACCATAGAAATATTTTATGAGTTGACAAAGGAGAAGCCTGCATAGAAGTTGTCGTCTTCAACTGACGGCCGCAATGGACCAAATGATCATCAACGGACGACCACATTTTCCGTTGCTAAACAAGGCAATTGCTAACAGAGGGTCGGCACTCGTTTCACGACCTTGCCTTCCTGTGACAGTTAAATGAATCGTTGCAGCTGTTCAGTGGGTGACACGGTTCTTAAGTAAATTTGCTCCATTTTGTGACCAACCCTGCCACAGTTGTTCAATGAATCATTGTACTTGTTAAGTGAATCCATTGGTTGTTTAGTGAATCTGGCTTCCCCGTTGACTTTCCTTGTCAGAAGTTTGTAAAAGGGAATCATGTGCCAGCCCCCCCCCCTCCCCGGGAGACACTGTGAGCATCATAAATACGAGTCGGTTGCCAAAGAGTCCGAATTTTGGGCATGGGGATGCTGTAATAGTCGTAAGTATGAAAAATGGCCATAAGTCTCTCTTTTCGTTGCCATTGCAACTTTAAACGGTCACTAAATGAAGCATTATAAGTCAAGGACTACCTGTAATGGGTTTTGAACAATTGTTCTGTTTTTTATTTTAAGTTCTTTTTGTGGTGGATATTCAGGCTCCCTTGTCCGATTTTGGTCATGACTTAGAATTACAGTGCATTAAAATGTGAGTTTGGTTTGCATTTTCAGCATATTAAGTGCTACTCTGGAAAGGTTTTCTTCTCTTTGAGCAGCCCACAAACCTTTTACAAGTAAAATAATACATTGAGGGGATTGATTGATTGATTGCTTTAATTGCTGCTTCTATTAACCACTTGCATTTATTTATTCAGATTTAAAGGCTGCCCAATTTCAAAACAACTGCAAGGGCGTCACTGGATCAAAACAATGGCAGAATGAAAGCACAATGTAGTATAAAATAATGTAAATAACAAAGTTGGCAACCATCCATTCAACACATTCCATACATGTAGATGCAAACTCATAAAGCAACGGTGTTAGCACTGTGCTTCTCATGAAAGCAGCCAGGAAAACTCCAGTTTTGTGTCCTAGTAGCTTGATCACCTCACTTGATTATGCTAAAGCTGAGTTGCGTTGCTGACAACTCATTAGTGATGATATTCTTGGACTCCAACTCCCATCATCCATAGGCATAAACACAGAGAAAAGCAGAAATAACAAGAGGAGGGGAGAGGGAGGGAGGGAGGGAGGGAGAGTGAACGCGCTCACAAGATCTGCCTTCTCTCTCTTTGGAGCTCCTCAAATCCTCTGCTAAAGATGGTAGCTCCCAAATGGTCATAGCTTCAATATTTATTTTTTCTTAATTAAATCAAAATCTGTCTTCATGAGTTTTCCATCCAATATTTTGCATCGGGGGGGGGGGGGGGGGAGAGAGAGAGAGAGAAGATTGATGGTTTTCTCTGAGAGCGTTTCTCGTAAGATCTGTGCAATTCCCAGAATTCCCAAGTCAGAATGTGTAGACTTAAGCTCCTAGAATTCCCTAGTCAAAACGGGTGTAGTTTAACTCACAAGAATTCCGCAGCCACAATGGGAGGACTTCAACTCCCAGAATTCCCTAGTCAGAATAGTGGACTTCAGCTCCCAGAATTCTGCAGCCAGAATGGGCGGAGTTTAAGTCCCAGAATTCCCCAACCAAAATAGCGGACTTCAACTCCCAGAATTCTCCAGTCAGAATAGTGGACTTGAAGTCCCAGAATTCCACAGCCAGCATGCTGTGACTGAGGAATTCTGGGAGTTGATGTCCACACCTTTTAATCTTCCCAAGCTTCAGAATATTGCTCTATGATACATCCTTTCCCCTTTTCAAAAAGAGCCATCTTTCCCCCCCCCCCCATCCATTTCTCCTCCACTGTCTATTATCAGAGTTAAAGGCATCCATTTTTTAAACAAAAAAAAAAATCTCATTTTTTACTGTTTCGTTTCTAACTCCCAGATGGTCATATCCTCCTGTTCAGGCATCCAATAACGGGGATTTTTTATATCTTTTTTTCCCCAGCCAGCTCACACCACTGGCTCTTTTTCACTGACAAGTCATGCAACGGAGCAACAGAGTTCATTGGCTAAATGCGCGCTGGCCTTTTCAAGAGTGTTATAAATAGACACCTGGGCAGGTCTATCAACTCTTGCCCAGCCAAAAGACCAACGCAGCTTCAATTTTTTAAAGCTATTTTTGCTAACTAGCTGAAGGCTTGTGTTAGACTACAACTGTGTTTTCCCCATGTTTGACGCCTTTAAGAAGACATGTGGACTTCAACTCCCAGAATTCCCCAGCCAGCAGTGCTGGCTGGAGAATTCTGGGAGTTGAAATCCATACATCTTTAAAGTTGCTAAGGTTGGGAAACACTGGACTATAGTTCCAATCGCCTATTATCTGGGAAGGCCGCTGGATTCTCCATGCAGTCTAGAATTATGGGGATTGGAAGTCCATACGTATTCAAATTTCCAAGGTTGGAAACACTGGACCACAATACCCATCACCCATTGTCAGGGAAGATAACTGGATTCTCCAACACAGTCTAAAATTATGGGGGTGGAAATCCATCCATCTTAAAGTTGCTAAGGTTGAGAAACACTAGACTACAACTCCCATTGCCTATCATCAAAGAAGGTAGCTGGATTCTCCATCTTGTCCAGGATTATGAGAATGGAATCCACACAAGTTAAAGTTGTGAGACTGGGAAATCCTGGACTACAGTTCCCATCACCCAATTGTGAGGGAATATAATAGCTGCAATTTTCAAACTCTCTTGGATTATGGGAGGTGAAGTCCACACATCTTAAAATTGTGAAGGTTGAAGAAACACTGGACTACAGTTCCCATCGCCTATTGTCAGGGAAGGAAACTGGACTCTTCATGCTGTCTAGGATTATGGGAGTTGAAGTTGAACAGGTCTGGAGCAGGCCAGGTTGGAAAAACAACTCTGATAGATCAATCTTTATGGGAGGCTGAACCCAGTTAAGGCTTAACTCAGTTTAGAAATTTTGGTAGGCGCACAGGAGGGATTGAAGGAAGTTTGGTGGATTGGGCCCAATACATGCACATTAGAAAAAAACCGTGTTTTTGCTCACAAAGTACATTTAACCCCATTGGTGGCAGTCCTAGCATGCTTCTTGTTCTGACCTAGGCTTCCTAAAGGCCCTGTCACACTGCCCAACGGATGCAAAACGTTTGTAAAAAGGACACAGCGGACGAGAAAAATGTTCCATCCGTTGTTATCCGCTCTCAAAAGGGGCAAAAATTTGCATAAACAGTGGATAACACGGAAAGGAACGGACGGAGGGAGGACGCAGAGCGGATGGAAAGCGGATGCAGAACGGAAGCATCCTTTTGCATCCTCTAGACATCCTTAATATCCGAGATAGGTCCCCTCTGCGAACGTTTTTTCCGTTTTAAATGCTTTCTTTGCGTGCTGCATCCGCTTTCATCCTTTCTCCATCTGTGCTGCTAACGCTGCGCGTCCGTTCCGCGTCCGTTCCGCTTCCTCCCTGCGTCCGTTTACCGCTGGAGAGGATTCATGTTGCACGGATGCGCAGCGGATGCCTAGCGGATATAGCGGATGCGTAATGGATGACAACGGATGCAGAACGGATGTCCCCCGTATGCCTAGCGGATGCAGAACGGACGCGTTTGATACATTTTCCGCTCAAAAGTTTTGAGCAGCTCAAAACTTTTTGAGCAGATGAAATGTCAATAGACGGATGCTGGACGGATATAGAGGAAGCAAAACGGAGGCAGTGAGTACAGAACGGAAGCATCGCGTTAACCAACGGATGGTAAGTGTTTTTCTCCATTTTACATCCTCTTTCCATCCGTCGGTGCAGTGTGACAGGGGCTTTAGAAAGCATAAAACACAATCTTAGTCCCGACAAAACCTCTTTTATTTCCATGGCTGTGAATTATGTTCATTCCCAGCCTGCAAGCCTTCACAAACAGGTTTTCAGGGGAATGTTGACAAACACCCACCTTATCGTGCTTGGAACACGGCCAGAGAACAAATGGCCAAGACGCAGGGCAAGGCCAGACTCGACACAGAGTCAAACAGAACTTTTCAAGAATAGAATTAGAATTAGAATTCTTTTATTGGCCAAGTGTGATTGGACTCACAAGGAATTTGTCTTGGTGAAAATGCTCTCAATGTACATAAAAAAAAAAATATTTGTCAAGAATCATCAGGTCCAACACTTAATGATATTCATAGGGTACAATAAGCAATCAAATCATACAAGGAAACAGTCAATATAAATCGTGAGGATTTATATTTAAAAAGTTGCAGTCATACATTTACAAGTGAGAGGAGATGGGTGATAAGGAGTGATGAGAAGATTAATAGTGATAGTAGTACAGACTTTGTAAACAGTTGGACAGTGTTGAGGGAATTACTTGTATAGCAGAGTGTTGGCATTTGGGAAAAAACTGTCCTCATGTCTAGTTGTTCTGGTGTGCAGTGCTCTATAGCATCATTTTGAGGGAAGGAGTTGAAACAGTTTATGTCCAGGATGTGATGGGTCTGTAGATATTTTCACAGCCCTCTTTTTGACTCGTGCAGGATACGGGTCCTCCATGGAAGGGAGGTTGGTAGCCATTGCTTTTTCTGCAAAAATTGTTTTTTTTTTCAAAGCTTGAATCAACCAGACAAATTAATTGCTTCCTGCAAAGGCTCATGTCCCGTTCGCTCCTCTTTTTTGTCCCATGGGAGGAGCCAATTATCTCCGCGGTGTGGCCTTACTGAGTCGACTCTGCTTCCTCAGTGTTCTTGTCTTCTGGTAGCCCTGCGCATCTGCAGGCTGGAAATTGGTTCCAGAAGCTCCCCTGCCTCACTGCTGTCCGAGCCCGAAGCCAGCTGATGACTGCCAGTCTGCCCTGGCTCCACCTCTGCCTCTGATGCAGAGCCCTCAGGCGAACCCGCCTCAGCTCCAAGATTGGCCCGGGTTCTTCCCCAACCTGGTGGGCCACAACACTATCACTCAACAAGCCCCATTGGAGGTTTTGGGTTCATTTAAGTTTCCTATATTGTGAAAACCCAGAAAAAATAATTTAACTCGAGAACCAGGTTAAATGTCTGTGTTGAACCCAGCTGTCAAATCCAAGATGCAGCTTTTATATCACAAACCCTTCTCGCAAAGTATGGCTGGTGTTGGGTTTAACCATGGTTTGTTTACTGAGCCACATCCCACTGGGTTCACGCAACAAACCATGATTCATGGTTTAAATGTCAGGCTTAATGCAGTTGCAGAAGCTGGTTACAAAAAGCCTGCATATAATTCCCATGTGGTGATAAAACAGCAATACAAAACAACATCCTCATTTTCTGGTGAATGGGTGAAGACAGACAGATTATATCCTAGTTGGGACACAAGCAATCGTCCATTGCTGACTAAAAGAGCAATCCATGAAGATTACAGGTAGGCCTCAAGTTACAACCATTCATTTGAAGTCACAATGGCAACTGAGAAAAGTAATTTAAGTGATCCTTGCACTCCTAGCTCTATCAGCCACCGGTGGGGCCACAACACTTGTATTCCCATGACATGCCAAGCAGGGTGGGATTCAAATTTTTTAACAACTGGTTCTGTGGGCATGGCTTAGGTGGTGGGTGTGGCTTAGTGGTCATGTGACTGGGTGGACATGGCTTGGTAGTCATGTTATTGGCTGGGTGTGGCCAACTAAATATCACTCACATCGAGGCACACTTCTCCTCACCTGGCCTCTCATGCTGCAATAGTCGTAAGTGTGAAAAATGGTCATAAGTCACTTTTTTCAGTGCCATTGTAACTTTGAATGGTCCCTCCACACAAGCAAAGTACCAGCAAAGGAGGGGAAAAAAACTCCAGAGAAGTTCCAGAGACAGGAAGTCCTGCCAAGAATGTAATAAGGGTTAACAGAGAGGCAGTTTCTGTAAGCAACACCAGAATGTTTCCTTCCTGCCTTCCTTACAGGATTAGCCCAATTTCTTCTAACAACCGGTTTTCTGCTTAGAATGGTAACAATGGGTTCTAGTGAATAGGTGCGAACTGGTAGAATCTCACCCCTGATGCAAAGGTTGCTTATCATTAACCATGGTTAGGTGGTCCATTTATTTTTCAGCTTATCCTACTTGGCAGACCTACCCGCTGTTTTGCTCTGTGGGGTCTGTTCTATTTCTGAATGCTAATTACTGATTATGTGTGTGAGTTAAGGCTGCAGGGTTTAATCATTTTTTAATCCCTCTTGGTATAAACAAAAGCAAGTTTTTTACCTTAAAACGAAATCTCATGTTGATTAAAGATGCAAATAACAAATGGTGTTTTTGAAAGGGTGTTTCCTTTTTTCTAGCGTAAGGGAGATGAATGGCCGGATGGGTCAGTACATCCATGCAAAGCCACGATGACATGTGTGCTCTTGACATGACAGAAATGACAGCCGTGGTGTCATTCGTAAGACTTGAGCGATACCATTCCTCCCTGGAGATGCCAAGGCGTGTAAACAGACACATTCATTTTCTTTGCTGAATTATTTTTGCCTAGATGTAAATTTGATTGAATAAATGAATCTGTATTGGGATTCTAGGCAGCTTGGCTGACTGAATACAAAGCCTTTTTTTTTTTTGTTTATATACAAAATAAAATATGCTAAGGAGCATAGCTTTGGTCTTGTCTAGTAGTGGTTACGACTAAGGACAAGGCCTAAGGACAAGGAGAAAGTGAGTTCTTGTCTTAGACATGGAAGACAGTTGGATGACTTTGGTTGTATCACCAGGAGACTGGGAGTTCTAGTCCGGCCTTAGGCATGAAAGCCAGCTGGGTGATTTTGAGCCAATCACCAGATGATGGTGAGTTCTAGTTTTGCCTTAGGCAGGAAAGCTGGGTGGGTGACTTTGGTTGGATCACCAGGAGACTGGGAATTCTAGTCTGGCCTTCGGCATGAAAGCCAGCTGGGTGACTTTGGGCCAGTCCCTCTCTCTCTCTCTCTCAACCCAATCGACCTCACAGGCCGGATGGATGGATTGATGGATGAACAGATAGAAGGATGGATGAATGGATGAACCGATGGATGGATGGATAGATCGATGGATGGATTGGTAGGTGATAGAGAAAGATAGATGGTAGATTGATGACAGATGATAGATAGATAGATAGACAGACAGACAGATAGCAATAGCACTTAGAGTTCGAACTATTTCAGAGCAGCTGTGGTTTCTCATGCTGTCTGAATCCCATGGATGGGGCTTCCCTGGTTTGCGCAGCCGTTTCTGGCATGCCAGTGGCCCATTGCGGGGGGTGGGGGGCAAGGGTTGGTGAGCCCTGTCTCAAGTGACCTTACAAAGCCGGTTGTAGGAACGCCGCTGTTTGCTTTGGCCTGCGGGGTTCCTGGATGCCTCCCTTCTGCTTGTGTAGCTCTACGGATAATTTAAGTGAACGTTGTTGGTCTTTCGTGATTAGAGCGACAAATGCTGATTTTCTAATTTGACAGCCACTAATTTGGTTGCAGCTCCCTGCTCACATAATTGGGAGCTTCGGGAACTTAATCAGACCAACTTCTGAACTTCTGAACTTTGGAGTTGAAAGAAAATCATGTTTGAAATGTCCTTTACTCTTTGCTGCTGGTGCCCGGGACTGTGAACACCGGTGTAGGGAAAGGAAAGGCTGGTGAAAAGGCCACAGAGGCGGTCCATGACTTATGGCTATTCGTTTAGTGACATTTTGAATGTACAACGATGTCAACTCATAAAACATTTCAATGGCTGTTTTAAAGTTGCCCACAGAAAAGGATAGGAGAAAGAGGTTTGAAAGAGCAGTGGGGCAGCTTGGAAATCAAAAGTGCATTCCATACATAGTTTTTCAGAGCTTGTAACTGGGTGACTAAAGTTTCTGCCACCCAAAAATCTATCTGGAGAACATGATTGATGACTCTTGGCTGTGGATGTGTCTCATTGGAGAATATGAATTATGATGTGATGACCCAAAGGGGTGTGGCACAAAGGCAACACAGTCAAATAAGCAAGAAGAATCCCTTTATTATCTCCAACTTTGCCTCCAATGTCCAGGTTACCTTCGGCTGGAGAAAAACTCTTCCAGGAGAACAGTCTTTAAGTGGAGGAAATTCAGTCCGAAAACAAAGTACATACAAACTGTAACTAAAAATCCAAATAAACCACTCTGCAGTAATTAATTTGATAGGGCAGGAGAAGAGATTGCAGACTTGAAAGGCCAGAAAAACACACACAGTTGGGAAGATGCCAGGAACACAGATAAGCCTGACGATACCAGATAATTCACGATTTTCTCCCAACAGTTTGCTGCGCGCATCTTCCCTTCTTAAATACCAGCTGCAGCTAATGAAGGGAATCAGGGCCCTTTCCTCCCCCGTAAGCCACACATCTCAAGTTGCTCCCTTCTCCGATCCTCCCTGCATGCCCTAGGATGAAGAAGGGGTGGGCCTGGGTCTTCCTCCGAATTCCCTCTCCCTTGCTCTACCACTCCCCTGCTCTGCCCAGCCGGACTGTGCTCTTCCCCAGTTTCTTCCACAGCCAATGGAGCCACACTCCCACTTCCTGTCAGCTGCTCGGCCTCCTCCTCTGAACCAGATCCTGACAGGGGCATGACATATGATACACCCAGGCAGTGCCGGACATGTTAACTCCCAATAAATCTTTCTGAAGTTTTGGAAGTTTGGCTCGAGACTCATGATTTAATTGGGGGAACTGCTGGAATCCTGAGAGATGGCACTGAAAAAAGTGATGTACAACTGTGGCAGCACTCCCATTTCATTCTGGGCTCTATGGTGGACGTATGTTGAGGACTTCCTGTGTAGAAAACAGTCAGAGAAGAGAGGCAAGCCCTCAGTCACTTAACGGGCAGAGGAAGAAAATGAGGGAAGGGCTTGCCTTAATGGATCAGGCATTGAAAAGGGGAGATGGGAGTTGCAATACAGAGAGTCCTTGACTTAACAACAGTCGGTTTACTGACCATTCAACATTACAACGGCACTGAAAGAAAGTGACTTATGACCGGTTTTCACCCGCACGACCATTGCAGCATCCCTGTGGTCACCTGATTGAAATTCGGACGCTTGACAACTGACTTGTACTTATGACGGTTGCAATGTCCTGGGCTCACGTGACCCCCTTTTGCGACCTTCTGACAAGCAAAGTCAATGGGGAAGCCAGATTCACTTTACGACCATGTTCCTAACTTAACAGCTGCAACGATTCGCTTAACGACTTTGCCAAGAAAGGTTGTGACATGGGGCAAAACTTGCTTAACAGATGTCTCGCTTAGCAACTAAAATGTTGGCCTCAATTGTAGTGGTTACTGGACAGCTACGTCAGTGGTGGGATTCAATTTTTTGCCACTACCAGTTCTGTGGGTGTGGCTTGGTGGGCATGGCAAGGGAAGGATGCTGCAAAATCCCCATTTCCTCCTCACCCCACTAACCTGCTTTCCAGCTCTGTTTTCTTGTGCAGGGCAACCAAAGGAGACCCAGCCAAGCAGCCAGGACTCAGGAGGCAGAAAATAGAGGGGAGCGGGGCCAGTCAGAGGTGGGATTGGCCGATTCTCCAAACTGCTCCAAATTTCTGCTACCGGTTCTCCAGAACTGGTCAGAACCTGCTGAGTTCACCACCTCTGAGCTACCTGTACCTGTATATATAACCTGGTTAAAGAATTAAGCCATTTCCTTAATTTGCGAAGGAGATAACCAGCCTTAAGATTAAAGCATCTTGGCAACTGGCAATCATGTCCTTGTAAGAGCTGACTTCCTAAACCCACCCAAACATCTTAAATAGTTTGGGTGATGCTATTTGCCAATCTGTGCAATTTTTACACCCTCATGAAGAAAACTAAAATGGCATTAAGATTAGGAAAGATTTATTCTTGGATACTTAGTGGGGTATCAAAGGCCAGGAAATCCACTGTCCCTTTAATAGATTGCATTATGTGATTTAAAGGGGTCCCAAAATATTTTTTTTCTCATTATTTTTACTTCTTCTAATTAAATATTTGTTTTCTGCTCTTGCTTTAAAATAGTGTTTTTTAACCGTGTGTGGACTTCAACTCCCAGAATTCCCCAGCCAGAAGGCTGGCTAGTGAATTCTGGCAGTTGAAATGCAGAAATTGCTGGTTGGGGAATTCTGGGAGTTGAAATCAATATATTCCTGGCTGGGGAATTCTGGGAGTTGAAATCCAGACATTCTGGCTGGGGAATTCTGGGAGTTGAAGTCCACCAATCTTAAAAGGGCCAAAATTGGACCTCTTTTGATTTAATGCCATCTGTCCTGTTCATCGTCTTGGGTGAGGTACTTATGACTGGAGTACTTACAGGATAAATATGACATTTATTTTTAATTTTAACCCAAACAAAATATTTGGCCTTCCCAAAACAGAGTCATATAATGGCAGAAACAGCTATTGGTATGATGATTCCAGGCCCGAACCATCACAAATGTGGATAGAACTTAGTATCAATTATATGATATTTCTAACTGTGGAAAAAGCATATAAGGAAAGCTATATGGATAATGGTTAGAGTAAGAGTTCCAAGCTTTGGGTCACAAATCCTTGCTTTACGACCACAGGTGGCATGCAGAACCATTTGTGCTGTCATGCGAGCTGCAGGTAAACTTACCTCATTGCACGTGCACGTGCCTCACAACTGATTTTCAAGTGATTTGAGGCCTTTTTCAGCCTCCCTTAGGCTTGAAGAAAGGTTCTGCAGGCTTTGCAGGCCAAATAATAGGCGCGTTTTATCACTTCCTGTAATCCAGAAGTGACGAAATGGACCTATTATTCGTCCTGCAAAACTTGCAGAGTTTTTTTCAAGCCTCTGGGAGACCGAAAAAGGCCTCAAACCGGCCGAAAATCAGCTGTGAGGTGCACTGCGGGTAAGGGGTTGTGTGTGGGGGGGACATGCATTGCCTTCTGGTTGCTGGTGTGTGAGTGCACGCACACAAGTATGTACACAAATTTTGGCACAGGAGCCCAAAAAGGTTAGCCACCACTGGACTAGAATGTCTGTGTTCAAGCCAAACCATTCTTAAGTGAGCCGTGCCTTATTTTATAACCTTTTTTTGTGGGGGCCATGGTTGTTAAGAGGATCATTTTAATTTTTCATCTGCAGAGATAATTTTATTCTTTTTTTAATCTGTCAAAAACGCCCGGTCCAGACTTGGCTTTAATCCAAGCAAAGCAGTAAAAATATGATCGACATTTCTGACGCTAGACTGGATTTTAATGGGCTCATTTAAATACCTAGTGACATAAAATAGAGAATAAATAAAAAAAGTTCATTTCGAGGTAATGTACTGTTACAGAAAATAATCCTTTGAAGAATGCAAAATGTTTTGGGGTTTGTAAGAGAAAGATGCCATGGGAAACTAATTTGTATGCTTAATTATCCTCAAAACTCTGAATTTCATTACCAAGCCTGAGGTAAAAAATTGTTTTTAAAATCACCCCTCGTCAACACGGTCCTTGACTTACAACAATTTACATTCATCTATCAACCATATGATGTTATATGACACTGAAAAAAATGGCTTCAGACCGGTCCTCAGACTTATGACGGTCACAGCATCACAACGAATGGAACAAAATTCAGACTTATGGAAATCGGCGTGTATTTACGACGGTTGCAGAATCCTGAGGTGTCAAGGGTGACAGTGAATTGTGTATCTCAGACAATTCGGCTACACCCAGGCAGTGCCAGCACGTTAACTCCCAATAAATCCTTTTGAAGTTTTAGAAGTTTGGCACGAGACTCGTGATTTAAATGGGGACAATTGCCGGAATCCTGACAGTGTGTGGACTTCAAATCCCAAAATTCCCAATGGCCAACGACTGGGGAATTCTAGGAGCTGAAGACCATATATCTTAACATTGCTATGTTTGGAAAAAAAAATAACCCTACTCTAAATCATTTTCATTCTTCTTTGAAAATGAAGAATCAAATTCTCCAGACACACCGATGCTTTCGCTTGAAATATTTCTAACAGATCCTTCCCCATTTTTGCTCAAAGGCCTAGAAATACGAGTTTTAGTTGAACATGGTACATTTCTCTGTTTTCGTTCTGTTTGTTTCTGCTTTTTGTTTTTTGTTTTTGGATCCCTAAGAGGCACATATTCTGTGAAAAAAATCACACCTTTGGGGAGCTGAGATATATTTTCTCTCGTTTATTATTTTTGCTTCTTCTAATTGAATATTTGTTTTCCACTCTTGCATAAGAACAGTATTTCTCAATCTTGGCAAGTTTCACATGTGCGGATTTTAACTCCCAGAATTCTCCAGCCAGCAGGCTGGTTAGTGAATTCTGGGAGTTGAAATCCACACATTGCTACCTGGAGAATTCTGGGAGTTGAAATCCATATATTCCTG